>CM043701.1:102852932-103452932 GCA_023935145.1 Bretschneidera sinensis | reverse complement strand
CTGAATTTCCTTTTCCATCTGCAAAGGAAAACAGGAAGAATTTATAGCTAGTCAATGATCAGCAACAAGAAAAGGATATGGAGTTCAAAAGGGTATATGTCAATCTCAGTCCACTTTACCTAGAAGAAAGGTCTGCTCCCTCAAGCACTTGAAAACTGCCAGCACCCAATTTTCATCATCAATTCTGTTGCTAATCAATGATATCAAGACTGCAAATCTACAAACATCAGCCTCAACCTCCATAGACGCTCTCTCATTGTTCGTTGATCCATCAATCTCTTCCCACCTTCTCAAGCAAGCGCTGCAGGCCTGATCTGATCTGCCGGCCGAGCCTAAACTTTTACAATCTTCACCTAAATGTTCCAATCTGTCCCCACGCTTATTAGCAACATCCTTAACAGTATAATCACTGCAGCCATCTCAATCCCACAGCCTAAAACATCATTCTCAATTCTCTTCATTGATTTTAAGCAGCCTTTTTGCTCTGTTGAATTTAAGAATATGTCTCCAGTTTGGTTTGCTCGCCGCCCCAATGCGTATAAATATTCATCAAAAGCTACTCCACAACATTTGTTGTTGATGAAACCACCCCAGTTTCCTGATTCACAATTTGAGTTATTCATGGAAGAGAATCGAATATCAAGGATGCAGTTATCAACTGAAGTTTGAGAAAATACGAAATCAAGAGTTTTGAACAGAACAAGGGCATATAGTATGGAAGAGGGCAGTGATTTATACTTTATTAACAAAGGCAGAGAGAAATTTAGCTTTGTTTCGGCCATGGACTCCATAAATTTGAATTGAAGGATGAACTAATTAACTGTGGAATACAGTTATTAAGCCATCTTTGGCATGGAAAGAGGATGAAGTTAGAGGATAATGGATGACCAGAAATGAAATTTGAAAATTGGATTGATTATGGAATCTAGAATGAGGATGAAGATAGAGAATATTGGGATTATGGAGAATGAGTTGTTGCAGTAGAACAAATTGTGACATTGTGTATTCTTAAGCTGAATAAGGAATATAAAAATGGGAGAGACTTTGGAGTTACTTGAACTTTAGATGTAAATAAGGCAATTGGATGTAAGGCACAGCAAAATCTTACTTCATTTTTTTTTGGAGAAAGAAAAGTTCTTGGGTGTCATTTAAGCTCTGATTGGTTGAGGAAAATAAATGAAAATGAGAAATAACAAAAAAAATAGTTTAGTTATATTTTTTGAGGGAGTTTATGAAATGCTTTTTGTTTTTTATAAACCATAAACCTTTTTTATTGCTGAGACAAATGATACCAATTTAAATTTTTAGCAATTCAACTATTTGAGAGTCGTATATATAAGTTTTACTTATAACTTTTAATTTTTCAAAAAATCTTATTAGACAACAAAACCAAAATTACTATGCCGAAAAAGAGATCAACCTTAAGTAAAAAAACTTAAACGACCAGCGCAACAATAGAAAAAAAAGATGAGTAGAGAACCATCATCTTTGTTAAAGTGTTTGAGTATTTGAATGATAAAGTTTCGAATTTACGAGAGTAATTAAAAATTTTAAATAAAGACAGATTTATAAAATTAATTTACATTTTAAAAATCAACTGGGGGCAGTTGTCTCCGCTGCCCCCACCCTGTACCCGCCACTGCCTGGATTCGACAAGAGCTGCTTCTCAAATCAGAGACCTCTGACCAAAACCTAGGTTCCTAAAATTTCAGTTAGCTATTAAACTAAGGTAAATTCTTGGGCTTCCTTGGAATGGCTTTCATTTAAAATACTCTATTAACTTAGAAATGGGCCAGGCTTAAAATTTAAGACAGTTTAGGTCCAACAAGATTATTCAACATGATTCATGCTCTGCGCATTCTCTTCGTAAATTCTTTTTTCTGCTTCCAAAAAATAAGAAAATTACAGAAACCTCTATTTATCAAAAGTATATATTAGTAAAAGTAAATTCACCTTTAAACCCCAACTTGAGTTGATCAATGTTAGTAATAACTTGAGGAGAAAGATGAGAGATGAGCGAAATGGAATCAATGGGGTTTGAGATTTTGTGTGTACAAACCTGACGATGACACATTGTGATGGTCTTCGGTGAAAACCAAAGATGAGTAATAATGCTAGTATAAGGAAAAAAAGAAAAGAAAAAGAGTGTGAGATCTGCAACTAGTGGTTGTTATGAATTTTGATTAAGGAGTGTAACAGACAAAGGAAGAAGAAAAAGGAAAAAAATGGTCAGCTGTGGAACTGTGGTGGTTTTTCATGGATGAAAATCTGGAGGGTGAAAGATTGTCCCATGATCTAACATAAACTAGTGTATACGTTTGGTTTACTTGTGAGGGGATATTAGCGCCCATATATATATATATATATATAAATAAGTTTCAACTTGTATTTTTTTTAAAATTTTGACGTCTCTCGTAACTGCACCAAAAATAAAAAAACATTACTGTAATATATTTTTAAAAGTAAATTATATTTAACTTTTTGTAATTTGACTTAACCTATAAAAGAGTCGTAATTTTAAAATATACAAATACCCTCGAATATGTATATTTTATGACAGAAAATGTATTCTTATGTTAAAAAATATATATTCTAAAAAAATATCTATATATTTTGAAATTATAAATTAAATTGGATCAAATTAAAAGTGATTAAATGTAATTTAATATAATAGTATAGAATAATTTTTTTAATAATTCTCTTAAAAGAAAACCTGGTTTTTCTCTTAAAAGAAAACCTGGTTTTTCTCTAAAAGAAGAATAATGTATTGATGAAAGAGGGCGGCCAAATGCGATCCTTTCTTATGTTATCACTTAAAAGTTACTCCTGCTACTTTAGTTAATTACTTAATACGTTAATTTTAATATTTTTTAAAAAGTGCAAATGACAAAAGGTGTGTTAAAAAGTATTCATAAAGCCAAACTTCGCTTTATATCAACCCACTCCAATTATTGTTTTCCCAATATAAAACGTCGTCGTTTATAACACGAATTTCGAACGTAAAGACGGATAAAATTAAACTCTTCCCCCGCCCAACCAAATTCCACCTCCGATGCGTCTTTCCAGCAAACCAAACAACGGGAGACCCGAACCGGAGTCCGATTCTGAATCCTCCATCCTCCTCCCTCCAACAACAGCGACCCAAAAAGCCCCAAAAGACTCGTTTCACTTTGCGTACATAATCTACTTTACATTGGGTTTGGGGTACCTGCTCCCATGGAACGCTTTCATCACAGCCGTCGATTACTTCTCCTACCTCTACCCGGACGCCTCCGTTGACCGCACATTCGCAGTCGTTTACATGGTTGTGGGCCTGATCTGCCTCCTCTTCATCGTCCTCTACTACTCCCACAAGAGCCACGCCTACGTCCGCATCAACGTGGGCCTAGGCCTCTGCATCGTTGCCCTGCTCGTGGTACCACTTATGGATGTTGTTTACATTAAGGGCCGGGTCGGGTTGTATTCCGGATTCTATGTCACGGTCGGGGCGGTCGCGCTCTCGGGTTTGGCGGATGCCTTGGTGCAGGGTAGCCTCGTTGGGGCTGCAGGTGAACTGCCCGAGAGGTACATGCAGGCCGTTGTTGCAGGAACTGCCGGTTCTGGTAAATTTCCTTTTTTTTTTCCTTCTTTAACAGTTCTATTTTCGATTATTTTGATTTGTTGCTTAATTTGGAGCAAAGGGTGTGTTATTTCGGTGTTGTTATTAGGATTTGCTTTTGGTAAAAAAATTAAGTTTCGAATTTAGTTTTTTTTTTTTTTTTTTTTTTTTTTTCTTGAGTTTGGGTATTGTTTGATCCGTTTCAGTTTATTATATAATGCAAATTTAATTTAATCATATAGATTAAGGATGATAAAACCAGAGTTTTTGGTACTCTATCAGTTCAAATTTTGGGTATGGGGAAATAATCAGTAAATAAAAACTTGAAATGAGATAACTGTGGTTTCTCTAAACATTGTATTGCACATGGGAGCTCAAAAGTCTGATAGTTGTGTAGTTAATTAAGTGAAGGAACTTGGTATACAATAGTTTATGCAAACTCTAACTTGAAGAGTACTTGTAGTCATTTTAAAGGAGCTTCTTCTAGCTCAAAAGTTATGAGAGTTGGGTGGAAAAGCTGTATCTATCTATGTCAGCTTCAACTGCCAAGGAGCTTGTGCAATTGAAACCTTGAAACCTTGAAAGCCGTGCTTCTTAAATTGTTTGAGCAAATTATAGCTCAAAGGTACTTCTAGTTGTTTTCGAAGAACTTTGACATTTGAAAGAGTTCAAAACTATTACATGACTGAGAAAAATGAAAGATACTTCTGCCTAATGCTGGAGTTGCTATGTGCGGGAAAGAAAAGAAAGAAAAAAAAAGAAAGAGAAAAAGAAAGGCATAGCTATAAGCAACCTCTTACTAAGAGTGTGTTTAGTAGGAAAGAAAACTAAGAGAATTGATTTTTTTTATTGCAAGTACAAATCATAACCCTCCAAAATTGTGAGGATTGGAGAGTGAAAATTTAGAGAGAAAATGATGAGATTATCAATTTACCGATTAATCTGCATCTAATCTTTCATTTTAATATCCATTAACATTATGAAGGATATAATGGTAATAGTACTATTTATATTTTCTTTCCTCTAACTTTTTCCACTTTACTAGACACACGAAAACTATTTTCTTCTATCCTAGTTTTCCATCCTTTCTACTAAACACACGAAAGAAGAGGTCAATCTTTTTATTTTTCTATCTATCTAATTTTCCATCCTCTCACTTCTTTTCTTTCTTCCTACTTTCCTCACCCACCAAACACATCTTAAGAGTTTTTCATCTCTTCGTCTTAGGGGCTTGTATAAGTTAAAAATTATTTCTTGGCTGAATATTATGTGGGTACCAAATTTATTATCATGCTTTATAGAGTTCCAAGTTCATGGAAAAATTTTGTGTGCTTGTAATAACAGTATTTGAGTAAGTTTCACTGCCCAAAATCATGCGAATTTATAATGGTTGCACTGGAACAAAGTTAACTTTTCAAATTTTGGTTGCAGGGGTCCTTGTTTCATTTCTAAGGATCTTAACCAAAGCTGTATATTCCCAAGATGCCCATGACCTAAGGAAAAGTGCGAACCTCTACTTTGCTGTTGGGATTGTGGTCATGTTCATATGTATTGTGTTTTACAATGTAGCACATAAACTTCCAGTTATTAAGTACTACGAGGAACTCAAGACTCAAGCTGTAAACGAGGAGAAAGGTGCCCTGACTGGGCTTGTTTGGAGACAAACCTTGTGGAACATTGTAGGGAGAGTCAAGTGGTATGGATTTGGGATCATCCTCATATACATTGTGACTTTGTCGATATTTCCAGGATATATTACGGAGGATGTGCACTCTGAGATCCTCAAAGATTGGTATGCGGTCCTCCTCATTACTGGCTACAATGTGTTTGACTTGGTTGGCAAGTCATTGACTGCAGTCTGTCTCCCAGAGAATGAGAAAGTTGCAGTTGGCAGTTGTCTTGTAAGATTGTTGTTTTATCCTCTCTTCTTCTGTTGCTTGCATGGTCCTAAATTCTTCCGAACAGAGATTCCAGTGACAATACTGACTTGTCTTTTGGGTCTTACCAACGGTTACTTGACGAGTGTATTGATGATTTTTGCTCCCAAGTCCGTGCAATTGCAACATGCAGAGACTGCTGGTATTGTGACTGTATTGTTCTTGGTTATCGGTCTCGCTGCAGGATCAATCGTAGCTTGGTTCTGGGTCATCTGATTTTTTATCAGATTGTATGTCATTAAAACTCGAGCATGCTCTGTGGCTGGGTTCCAAAAGTGGGGGATGAAGTGAGTTGCCCTTCTGATGTTTTGATTATAAACTTTATTGTTTTATCAATATAGTTTTCAATATGCACATGATGTTTTTATAGTATCAATTTCCTTTGAGCAGCATAGTATCAATGTCATGTTAACCTTTGAAATGTGATTTTTATATTGTCTTTTTTTTTTTCTTTTATCGGGCAAATATGTTTGAGAAGTTCCTATCACTTGTGTATGATGTGAGACTTATTTCATTTATTTTTTTACAACCTGTGTGAGGCTTATTTACAAAAATTCTTTAAAATCCATGTCTTACCAAATTTGAAATCCCGAATTTGTAGATTAAGTTAATGAAAAATGTCAAATTAGCATTTATTGATTTACTAAATTTGGTTAATCATTTAAAAGTTTAGTTTGTGTAATATGATAATTTCATATACATTATTCGACCTATTTAGACACATTATAGCAATGGAAAGTGTTGAAAGGCAGATAGGAGATAAGCCAAATTGGTTGAAAACACTACTATAATTCTGTTGAATACTCGAATCTAGTAGAAAAACACAATTCTATTTCAATTCGGTTAATATTGGTCATGGGTTTATGCTTATGTTATATTTGATTCAAACTCCTTGATAAAACAAGTTCATTTAAATTTAAACTCAAGTCAAAACAAGTTAAAATGATTACTCTTGAGAAGCCTTTAATAAGTTTGCATGTATAAAATTTGTTTACTATGCAAAGCTCTTTAAAAAAGAAAAGGGAAAAAAAAAGCATGAAAATTGCATGCTTGGGTTGCTTCACACAAAAAAATCCTGAGGGAATGATATGGAGGGGACAGACGACGTTTACGCCAGTGTGTGTGACCACTGACCAGTCACGAGGAGAGAGAAACACATAAATATTAATTTTATAGAGAGAGAGAGAGAAAGCGTGACGCGAGTTCCGTGCGAAGAACAAAGTAAATTTAAAAAACCCTTCCCTAAACGGGGAAGTGGATGTTGTCACAACAACGACCGCTATCTCCAACAACAGCAACGACTTAAAAGTGAAATTCTACTGCTCACCTGTTTCGGTTTTTTGCAAGTGGTATTTACTTTACCAAAATGACATCGTTTCTTCGTCCATACCACAAGGTTCACGAGGTTATTTCCGTCATTTCAGGGAGCAACTCCCGAGAACCCGTTGTTTCTCTCACCTCAGAGCTTCGGTTCTCTCTACGCACTTCTGAAGTTCTTCAGTCCTCTTTGCTCGCGTTCTCTCTCATGCATCTCGCTGAGCAAAACATTTGCTGAAAGCTCACTCTCCTAGTCGCCTTCTTGACACTCCGATCTTCCGGTTCCTCTTTAGTTTCTCACTTCGATTTTTTCTCCAAAACCAACTCTTTGTTCCTTTCTTAGACGATGCTCCTGAGAACACCGAATCGGAACTCGTTAAGCTTGAGCTCAGAATCTGTTATCTAACGGTGATGGAGCTCAACGACTCCGACGCGAAGCCCGGGGAGAGCCGTTCGATGCCCTTCGACATCGATCTCAACGAGACCCCTCTCTCTTCTCCCCGCCAAACCCTAGACGCCGCCGCAGCTCCTCCTGAGCTGGCGATTCACGCCTGCGATGGTAGCCGAACCGGTGGCGGCGTGTTCCTCGATATCAATGCGTTGCCCTCTTCTGAAGAAGAAAGTGTAGAAATGGTGAACTCGGGGTACGCGTCTTTTGTTTTATTTTGTTGACAAATTTGTTTTTGACGTTTTAAAGGTGTTAAAGTTTTGTTTTTATTTTGTCTAAGAATTTTTTTTGGATAAATCGTTTCTTTTCCTGGGGTAGAAGCTGTACGCATTTTAGTTGTTTGTTGGTTGGTTGCTGAGAAAATGCAGGGAAGAAAAACCAAGTTTTAAACTTTAACGGCTAAATTCTTGATTATTCGTAAGCAAAGCGGTTAAGCTGGAGGTTGTTTTTGTATAACTTAAATAAGCCTGATCATGTTACTTGGTGTAGCTTAAGCTACATTTGCATGTAGATAACCTAGTTGCGCCTTGTGTTAAATACTTAAATACTGAAGAGTTGTCAATCCAGTATTTTGTTTACTGGGGCTGAAGTTAAATTTCTCTTTCTTTTTTTTCTTTTTCTTAAATAAAAATTGAGAATGTAATTACTTTTCTCTAGTTAAACTGACTTCTCATTAACACAATAAGATTAAATTTGAAGGGTAATTAATTGCTTGCTAAATTGAGTTTCTATGGTTCGACTTTTGAGAGCCATTGCCATTCGGATGATTTATGGTGCTCAAGTTGTTTGAATGTGAATTTCCTAAAACATTTGATGGTTACAAGTCTTTTGGTTTGTAGAATCCATGCTGCGTGTCATACTTCCTTAATTGGCAACTCAAATAAAGCCCCAATGGCGCCTTCCAATTTGTATATGGGGAACCAAATAGATATTTGGAAGGCATCTAGCAGCATGGCAGGCATTGTTAAATCAGGCGTTGAAGATATGATGCAGCAGAGACTGAACTTTGGCAGAAATTTGAAGGAAACAGACCTAAGTTCTTTGCTTGGAGGAAGGCCTTGGGGTAGTGATAATTGTGCCCATAGAACATCATATCAGAGTTTGAGCGAGATGATTTTGCAACGTCTCAGAGAATTTGTTTCTGATTGTCATGGCATATTAAGCAATGGTTGGCGTGTGGAATTTACTTATTGTCAGAACAGATGCAAAACATTCGCAATTTACTGTGCTCCAGATGGAAATAGGTTTGAGTCAATGTTTGATGTTGCCTGTCATCTTGGATTGGTGTCAAATTCCCATTATATGGGATCTCAGGGTAGCAGTGATGGCTTTGCTTTGATGCAGAAAGGGTCGCATTTGCACCGAAGAAGAAAGGAGTCCTTGATATTTCCAGGAGTCAAAAATTTCGAAGAAGGTCAAGAGGTTTTGAAAAGCTGTTCTGGTGCGGAGTTCGCAATAGGCATTGAGAACATGGATGCTCAGGCCAGCAAGTTGGAGAGTAATTCTAGAGTCACACATGCTAACTCCGGAGAATTTGTTGTCTGTGAACCTTTGGAATTTAAAGTAGGTCTACTATGTTTGACCTTTTGAGAATAGGGAATTTTTAATTGTTGTTCTTTTCCTCTAGTTTATCTTTGAAGATATAGTTACAGTTGTTTTAGCAGGGTAATATTTGTAGTTGTTGTGATGTATATTTGTATCATCCTCTTAAGACCTGATATATTATTTTACTGCTATTCCAGGATGGATTTCCTGTTCAGTTTGAAGACTTCTGTATTCTTAATGTGGGAGAGGTTGATCCAAGACCGTCATACCATAATTCTAGCCAAATCTGGCCTGTAGGTTACCAGTCCAGTTGGCATGATAAGATCACTGGTTCTCTTTTTATTTGTAATGTTTCAGATGGCGGTGATTCTGGTCCAATTTTTAAGGTTAAACGATATCCATGCGCCTCTCAGTCGATTCCTATTGGGTCAACAGTCCTCTTCAGGTCAAGCGTTGATCGAAACGATGGTAAAGAAAAAGTCAAAAACAGTGATACTTCTGGTATGAATGATGATGATGCAAATATTCGGATGATATTATCAGACTATAGCCCTCCACGCCTAGAAGATGACATTTTACCCCGCTTTGGACATGATTCAAGTGAATCTTGTAAATCTCAAACAATGAATGATTCACAAAGAGAGGTGCACTGCCTTTCGCAAGGTCCAACAAAACCTGCACCCAGTAATATAAGGTTTGGGGATGACATTGGTGAATTTTTAGTGAAAGGAAGATCATTATCTTCAGTATGGAGAAGGGTGTCAGAAACTCTGGTATATGCATGCCGCAAAGCATTTGAACAGACTGGTGCATGTAAGTTTTACTGCAAACATGATGCATGCAAGATGTGCTCACCATGCTTTGTCCCTGAGAATGTGGAAGCTACAGATTCTTATGATTCATTAAACAGGTTTTGTTATTTCTCTGGTCCTATCAACATTCCACCTCGTATCAGAAGCAACAATGAGCTTGATGGTTATTGCGGAATGCTGGTGAAGTGGTTAGACCAGGACAGATTTGGACTAGGTGTTGAATTTGTGCAAGAAATCATAGAACAGCTTCCTGGAGTTCATGCTTGTGCAACATATGTATTCATGGATAAAAGAAATGACAAATCAACATTCGAAACTGTCAAAAATGGGTTTCTTCTGGCTAAAAGGAAGATCAATTTTGAAGGTAAGAAAAAGGCAGATGGAATGTCTGAAAGTTGTAAAAGAGCAAGGACTCAGGTGGCTGAAAAC
Organism: Bretschneidera sinensis; assembly: GCA_023935145.1. Lineage (NCBI taxonomy): Eukaryota > Viridiplantae > Streptophyta > Magnoliopsida > Brassicales > Akaniaceae > Bretschneidera > Bretschneidera sinensis. The sequence continues at coordinate 103,442,846 of CM043701.1, read as the reverse complement.
CCTGTCATGAAGGATTGTTGTCCATTTGGCCAGCCATTGAGCTCAAAGCTTCCTAAAGATTTAATTGGTGATACTCTTCAGGTATGAGATGTTGCTGTCACCTTGTATCATGGAAACTTGTTCCAATTTAGAACATTCTAATTGTTAAGTTCTGTATTCTTATTATATCTGTTTTCATTGTTTAGTCTTGGGAGTTACTGTGGCGTTTCTCTGAAGTTTTGGGTCTGGAGGAACCTTTATCATTTATGGAACTTGAAGAGGAACTTATGATTGGTTATCCCTTTACCCCTAGGAATTCCTCAGCTTCAAAAGTTGCGGGGAAAAGTCAACCTGTATTCATCGCGATGGAAACAGGACCTTTGAGGGAAGCTGCCCATGTTAGACAGGCATCTAATACCTACAGCAGATGCATTGGTGTAGCATTGGCAGAAGTTCATTGTTCACTGCTGAAAGTGCTACTAGGTGAACTGCAGTCCAAGGTTACAGCTTTTGTCGATCATAATTTTGGTGATGGAGAATCTAAATCGAGAAGGAGAAGGAAGAAAGATGCAGAAAGTGACAACTTGATTTTTGCTAAGAAAAAAATGCTCAATTTCCTTCCAGTAAATGAACTTACTTGGCCAGAGTTAGCTCGGAGATATGTTTTAACTTGTTCATTGACGGAAGTTAACCTTGATTCTGTGGAGACTCTGACCAATAAGAGCTGCAAAGTATTTCATTGTTTACAAGGTGATGGTGGGACGCATTACAGTTCTCTTCCAGGAGTGGCTGGAATGGAAGCAGATGCACTGGTAGATTCACTTCATTACTTAATATATGCTGCAATATATTCCACTTTTTTGAGATATAGAATTTCTCTTATGTCTGAAAAGTGGTTCAATCAACATTTGCTAGTCATTATCAAAACTACTCTATACGTATTTTGCCATCAGGATACTAAACATTCTGTGATTTATTCTTATAATAAAAAAAAATTCAATGATTTGTTATTTTGATCCTCTTGTTTAAGATTTGACGAAAACAACCCGAATTATGGTGTTATACCAAGTGAGTCAAATTCAATTTTGCAACTAGTTAGCCCGTCAGCTGGAATTGTTATCAGTAATTGTATTGTAACCTTTGATTAGGTTGTGTTTGTATGTCATAATTTAGGGTTCTGTAATTTATTCTGTTTTCTTTACGTTAAATTCATAAACTCTTCTTCATTGTCTTATTTCTATTTCCCTGTCTTTTGGGTTCTTGGAATCTTTTGTGATAGGAAATCTGATGTCAAGAAGACTGTATATGTGCAAAATAAGTAGTGGAACATCAATGGGACCGAATGGGGAAATGAAGTATATTATGACATTTTGCATGTAGTTCTAATCAAGAAGATTGCATGTACCTAATACAAGTGGACATTCTCAATTGTTGAGAAAAAATTTCATTTTGCTTAGTTGATATGATTCAATAATTCATTGACGCCTTGAGGTGACCTTCCAAGCTGGTAAAGTCTAAGCAAAATCTGCCCGTCATATATGGCTTTGTTGGACCATTTTTGCCCTTACCTATTCTGATCATTATACTGATTCATTTCTATATGTTTGGCCTAGATGGCAAGGTGAATTTTGATCAATTGGTTGCCTTAGTCTGCCACATCAGTGTTTGATCTAGGTCACATATTCATGATACATAATTTGAATAAGTGTAGCAATGAAGTTTGTTGCTTTATGGTGCACTAATTTTTATAATTCTCAGCTGCTTGCAGAGGCTACAAAGCAAATCTTTGGGTCATTAAATGACCCTTTCTGTGTGGATTACAATGACTCTGATGCTCCTAGTGCTTGCAAAACAGTAAATGAGAATAATGGTGAAATTCCTGAGTGGGCGCAAGTGCTAGAACCGGTGAGAAAGCTACCCACTAATGTGGGAGCTAGAATTAGAAGGTGCATTTATGCATCTTTAGAGAAAGATCCACCAGAATGGGCGAAAAAGATACTAGAGCATTCCATCAGTAAGGAAGTTTACAAGGGAAATGCTTCTGGGCCTACCAAGGTGCTTATGTGCAGGTTCTTTTCAGTTGAAATACATGAAACAAAAAATGCATTTTTATAATTTCATCTAATTAATATTCATAAAAAAAATCATCTAATTAATGACGGCCGAAAGTTTGTTTTTCTATTTTGTATTTCCATCTTCTGTACCCCATAAATTTTGTATTTGTGAATCAGCAAGAGAAATCAGTCAAGCTTCTAAATCTTGTTACACAAGGTGTTATTGATTGGTTGAATTTCTCAGTCTGCTGTTATGCGAATGATAACTTGTTAGGGTGCCCAATTCTGATATTGGCCATGGTGATGGAGTGCTCGACAGACTCTTGACTCTACCTTTTCGCATTGAGCTTTCATATCTCTAATAATTCATTGAACCATGTATAGATGCTTCAGGATAATAGTATTCAAGTTAAAAGATGATAATTTGGTTGCCTGAAAAATGTATTTTGTTTTCTGTGATTATTGGCAATGAGGAAAAAAAAATTATTACTTTTCTGATGCGTATAATTTTTCATCTTTAAAATAGCTCCAAGATGTGATGTACTCTCTTATTTACCTTCAAGGAAAATATTTCTGAAGTCATTGTTGCTTCTTGCATTACATCATTATTTTCTCAAATCAAGATGAATATTGCACCTGCACTTTGAAATATTTTTCAATAATTGTCAAATGCCGGTTGCCAGCTTCTTTAGGTCAGCACCTCCTTATCTGTCTCTAGACTCAAGGTGTGTTTATTTTGATTTGTTGCAGAGAGCTGTTCTGTCATTACTAGCTGACTTGTGCGGTGAAAATGGGTTGTCGAAGCCTATTAGGAAAAGAAAAAATAAGTGTCTTAGCACTGTATCTGATGTGATGATGAAACAATGCAGAAGAGTGCTTCGCCTTTCTGCCTCTGCTGATAAAGAAAAAGTATTTTGTAATTTGCGTAGAAGAACATTTCTTAATTCTTCTGATAATGATGACAAAGGAGTTCTTGGATTCTCTGCTATGGTATCTCATCCTTTAGACTTCAGAATTATTGATCTGAGGTTAGCTTTTGGGGCCTATGGTGGTTCACGTGAAGCTTTCTTAGAGGATGTTCGAGAGGTATGCCTTCTGTTAAATTTATTTGACTAGTTGGCCTTCAGTGTTTAGTATTTTATGGTTATACTCTGATCTAGAGGTGGCAAATGGGTCGGGTCGAGTCAATCGGGTTCGGGTCATTTCAATCTTGGGTCGTGTCGGGTCTTTGGTCATGTCGGGTTGGGTCATTTCAAGGTCGGGTCGTATCAGGTCTCAGGTCAACAAAATAGATATTTATGCTTAATTAAAAAATATTTTATTTGCATATAATAGGACTAAACGAATTACATTGTCAAACACGTGAAAATTAATTAATAATAAATCAATACTTAATTTTTTAAATAATATATTTAATTTTTAATGCAATATGCAATGTTATGATTCTTAGTCCCAAAATTCAGTTTTAAATGATCAACAGGTCTACAAAGTTCTTCTCACTAGTAACGTCTTACACCATATTTTGGAAATTAAATTTCATATAATCACTTCATTCCATTATATTTTTTCAGAACAATTAAAATAAAATTTTATTGTGACTTGAAAAACAATGCAAAATTTACAATTCTTCTCTATTTTGTTATGTAAAATTAACGAGGTTACTCAGATTAATAGAATGTTGAACTCTGCATATCAACACATGTATATCAATAATTAATTTTTTGTTATATAATTTATTTTATTTGACAACTAGTAAATTAACTATTATCCCAGTTTTAGAAAGCAATTTTTTTATAAAAAAATATATTTTCAAGTCAGTTTGGGTCAGGTCGTTTCAGGTTCGGGTCGTTTGGATTCGGATAATTTTGAATCCCCGGGTTTCGGGTCACACGGGTTAGGGTCTGGACCAGGTCGGTTTGAGTTTTCAGGTCGGGTCAGATTTTGTCACTTCTACTCCAATCCATCACTTTAGTGTAATCGTTTCTTCACATGCACAGAAGTGAGCAGGAAATTATTTCTATAAACTGATTGTGTTAGCTTAATTCAGTTACTAAGTTTGACTCTCATCCAGTAACATAAAAACACGTGCTGTGTGGAACTCAAGTCAGCAAAGTAGTAATCTCACCTATGTGCTGTGTAATAATGCTTTATACTAAAGTGAACTGTCCTAGACTGTTGTTAATTGATTTGAGGGACAGTTAAAGAAAATATTTATGTTGATGACGAATTGGAATGTGAAAAATCCCTAAAGGTTTTGTTTTCCTTTTGCAGGTTTGGCATCATATACGCACTGCATATTGTGATCGGTCTGATTTAGTCAATTTGGCAGAAAAATTATCCCAAAATTTTGAAGTACTTTATGAAAAAGAGGTTTGTTCATACCATTCTGCTCATTTACCTTTCTTAGCTATCCTATAATAGTGATGCATCCACATACTTTATAGCAAATTTTCACTAAATGTTTCTTGTTTGTTATGAGCTTCCACTATTTCAAGCATGTTTAAGAAAGACTACATGTTCAGACCTGTGAAAATTATTTTGACTTGAAGAAATCATCAGTGTCTATGTTTTCCTTTCTTTCCTTTATATATATTTATATTTGGCCAATTTATTGTTTTCAGTAGCACCACATAACTATAAGCCAGATAGCCATTAGTTTCCATTAGACATCCACCATTATTGAATTCAACAGTTGGCTACGTGAATGTTCCCCTTGCACATTTATCAGCCAAGTAACCTCATTCTCACTTAGCTAATTATTACGTGATTCTCTTTGCTGCATCCTTTTGCATCTTCAGAATTCTTTCACTACATATGCTAGCATGGTCATCGTCAATTTTAGCTTTTTTGAATAAAGCTGGACTCTTGTAACAACTACCAACATTAAGTAATTTATCTCTGAGAACCGATGTAATTAGCATTATATATATCATCACGACTTGAAATTTCTGCTATTTTAATGTTCAAGTCCCCTATGTTGGTGAAAATGAAACCAGGGCTCTCTCCTCCCCCTCCCTTGGCGTGTGCATGGGTGGGAAAGGACTGACCTTAATTTTCTCTCTTTGGTTGATTGGATCAGTAGTTAGGTCTATGCCCTAACAATTGGCCACATTTTTCAGCTTCCATGTTGCTGGTCTTCCTTACTTACTTTGATTAATTGGCAGCTTCGTTCGTTCACCTTTCTGAGGTTTATGATGAGCTTTAAGGCATAGCATTTTTCTTTCATTTGTTTTAAAAGATAATTATCAAGAGATATCGATACCTTAAAATCAGATCTGTGCAATTCTGTTGAAGATGTTTTTCTGCTTTTTGGCCTACTGATGTTTAACATATTAAATTTATTTTGAGCTTTAACATGGTAATGTCCAATGCAGGTTCTCACCCTTGTCCAGAAACTTGAGGATGCTAACGTAGAAGGGCTGAACTCTGAAGCCAAGAAAGAGATGGGAGACATTCTTGAGTTGGCTTGCAAAATTCCCAAAGCTCCTTGGGAAGAGGGTGTCTGTAAAGTCTGTGGTGTAGATAAAGATGATGATAATGTGCTGTTGTGTGACACGTGTGATTCTGAGTATCATACATATTGTTTAAATCCTCCTCTTGCAAGAATTCCTGAAGGAAATTGGTATTGTCCTTCCTGTGTCACTAGTCATCCAATTGGTCAAGGTCCTTCACAAGTTCCTCTAGTCATTAGTGAGTGCCATAAAAGGAGATATCAGGGAGAGTTTAGTCGTAAATATTTCGAGGATCTGATTCATCTAGCAATGACAATGGGAATTAAGGACTACTGGGAATACAACATAGAGGAGGTTTGTTCAAAGGGCCCTTCACGTCTCTTTTGGTTGCCTCAAATATATTGATTTGACTCCTCAATGTTGACTGAATTAAATTTTTTATAAGCATGTTGACTGCATTATATTGGCAGCTTCACTCACTCTAATTCAAGCATATTATGGATTGCCCCCTTCTTGTCTCTTTTGCATTATATCGTTTGGTATGTGCTTTTTTTCCTTGCATGTATTTCTATCTCTATTATAGTCTAACATGACCTACACTTTGAGATGGGGGACATTGTGATGGTATGATACCTGATCTTTGGTAATCACCTGGTGATCTCTTTGCAGTTACCCTGTTTAGTACATGGCCGTGACGTAGTATCAAATTCTTCTTATAAAAAATAATCTGTATAAATGAATATGTGGGGCTTAATCCCAGAGTTGTGTAGACTGCAGGCTTATTAATGTTGACCTGCATTAGGTTCATTCTAAATTATTTTTCATCCCAAGTATTACTTTTACTTCTTTATAAGGAAAAAGTATATTAATAACACACCAAGAGGGTGCAACCCATCTATTACTTTTAGCTGACATTGCTTTTGTCTTGGGTGCAGAGAATACTCCTTTTGAAGTTTTTGTGTGATGAGGTCCTGAACTCTGCTACTATCCGTGATTACCTAGAAAAGTGTGCCTCTATATCTGCTGATTTGCAGCAGAAATTGCGTTCGGTATCTCAAGAATGGAAAAACTTGAAATTCAAGGAGGAAACCCTAGCTTGCAAAGTGGCAAGAATGAATACAAGTGTCCTTAGTGTTGCTGGAAGATCTGGAACAGAAGGAGTGACTATTGCAATTCCTGGCTATGGTGTGGGACAAACTCTTTCTGGTAGCAGCTATATGTCATCCTTCTCTAGGGGTATGGCACCTTTAGAAGTAGGCCCGCTGGGGTATGGAGTCTGTAAACAACCATACTGGTTAAATTCGAAAGGCATTTTTGATGGGCATTCTACTAGTGCGAATCATATCATAAGGAATCTTGATACTGAATCTTTAGTGAAACAACAGTCTGATATGAATAATAGTCTTATACTGGAGAATCCACAAAAGAAGCTGTCTATGTCTATTCCTCGACAACTAAAATATGATTCCATTGCAAAGTACATCACTTGGAGTAATTTTAACAGAGAGCAGGAGTTAGAAACAGGGTGTAACAGTGGTTCTGTGCGACCAACTCTTGAAGGCCATATCTCACCAGATTCTATCACCACTCATTTGTCTAGGGATGTGCATGCTACTTGTGCGAACTCTCAGAATTTGTTCCCTGACTATCATTGCAGCATTCAAACTGAGGTTAACGAGTCACAAGCCCTTGACTGTGAGACAAGCTTCCTCAAGAATGAGATTTCTGTTTTGCAGGATTCAATTGTTGGTTTAGAATCACAACTTCTGAAGTTATCTTTGCGGAAAGAGTTTTTGGGGAGTGATTCTGCTGGACGTCTGTACTGGGCCTTTTCCAGGCCAAGTACATCTCCATGGGTGGCGGTTGATGGGACTACCATCTTACAGCAAAGGAGCATGGTAAACGAGCCTGGGGCCAGTACGTCAATTTTGAGATATTCTTCTCAATTTGGAAGGTACAATCTACAAAATTCTATGGGATTTAAACTTCATAGTCAATATGTATGTGATCAGAACCAAAGCATTGGCACATCTTCTTCCTGGTTCTCTTATCAATCCCATGCTGAAATTGAAAGGCTTATTGGATGGTTGAAGGATGGTGACCCAAGAGACAGAGAGCTTTCAGAGTCCATTTTGAGGTGGAAAAAAGCTGGATCTAAGGACTCCAATAAATTTGAAGAGTATGTTAAGGATAAGAGCTGGCCAGCCTTTTCAAAGTCCTTGGATGATGAAATGACCTTGAGTTCTAATGATATTCTGACCAAGGCTTTGATTGTGTTGGAGAAGAAGCATGGTCCTTGCATGGAACCTGAGGCCACCAACATCTCAATGAAGCAAGGTCGGATCACAGAATCAACTTGCAAGGGGAGAATGTACCGGTGTGAGTGTCTAGAACCTATATGGCCTTCTAGACACCACTGCCACATTTGCCATCTGTCATTTTCCACTAGTTGTGAACTCAAGGAGCATAACAATGGAATGTGCAGCTCAGGTGCAGTTGCTGCCCAGAACAGCAGGGTGAACTACAATACTTTGAAGGGCAAGGAAATGAAGAGAACTGAAACCTCGCAGGGAGAGTGCCCTGATAAAACGAAAATTGGTGTATTACGAAGTTTAAAGCATGAGAGTGACTTTGGGTTAATTGCATTTCAGGAGGAGCTACAATGCCCATACGACTTTGAAGAGATAAGTGTCAAGTTTATCACTAGAAGCTCTAACAAGGAATTGGTGAAGGAAATAGGGCTTATTGGTTCAAATGGAATTCCATCATTTGTACCATTTACATCCCCTTATCTCAGTGACCCCTCTTTAAAGTTATCCATGTCCTGTAAAGATGAGGCAGACCAAAGTGATAGGTATAAAGATGTAGAAAATCAGTTGCAACAATCAGTAGGAGAGAATGTGAGAACCAGTATAAAAAACGATAATGTTTCCAACAACTCAACTAGAGCATGCACTCTGAATGGAACTCATGAGGAGGCACAAAAAAGTAAGAGTTCAAAGCCAAATTTTATGGACAAAAAAGCAGATCTGTTTTCTGCAAAATTTAGACGTCCAAAACTGATGATTCACGATTCTTCACTACATCCCCTTATGGGAAGGGGAGTTCAAATTCTTCGGCTGCTCAAAATCAACTTGCTTGATATGGATGCTGCCCTTCCCGAAGAGGCACTAAAGCCATCAAAGACCTGTTTGGAAAGGAGACATGCATGGCGTGCATTTGTCAAATCTGCCAGCTCTATATTTGAGGTTAGTATAACTAGAGTACGGCTTCTTGTGTTAAAGCTTGGGAGGTTTTGTTGATTTCTAAAATAAGATTTCCCTCGCCATCAATTATGTGGCCGGTGGGAAGCTAGACAAATTAAAATTATAGAGAAGTTTACTGCATTGAGTATTTTTTAATCAGTAGACTGCATCGAGTCTTACGTATTTATAAACTGGACTTCTTTTATCATTTCAGATGGTTCAAGCTACCATTGTATTCGAGAACATGATTAAAACTGAATACTTAAAGAATGAATGCTGGTATTGGTCATCACTGTCTTCTGCAGCCAAGATAGCTACTCTCTCTTCCCTTGCACTGCGCATATACACCCTGGATGCTGCCATTGTTTACAACAAGCCTTTTCCCAGTTCTTGTTCGACTGAAGTTCCAGAACCACATGGCATTCCAGAGCCAGTCACAGAGACTGATTAGTTCAAATTTGACTACCAATTGCAAACCAAGAGTACATTAAACAAGAAGAGGAAAGATAAAGAGGGAATCTAACCTTTAACCAAAACTGACCTTTGAGGGCAACCAAAACCTTGCCGTGAAGCTTTGTTGTGAAATAAATTTGACCTTACAGCTTAGTTAGTGTCGACCTGTGTATATATGAAATTTAGGCTTATAGTCTTACTTGGATATTGATTAATGACTTAAGATGCAATGGAGGAAATTATTTATACTTGTGTGTCCCACTTTTGGACTAGCTTCTCCAAACTGTGAGGAGCAGAGCCATCTTCTAGACAGCAGCAAAATCCGCATCCATGTGTGGAACTGTTTGATGCAAGGCTATGTAAAAAGTCGAAAAGATGAAGCTAACTTGATGTAGCTTTGTATGTATCATTCTGCTAAATTTATTAATTTGCTTTTATCTCTTTAAACTGCTTGAAACTTGAGATCGTCAGTTGTAGGTAGCTTTGCGCCAGCACTTGGTGCTGGGCTTTTTGTGTGCGCAGTTACCCCATGAGGGTTTGAACCTTTGAAAGAGTCACTGAGGTTTGGCTGTGAGTAGCAGAGAAATTTTTATAAGTTCACTCAATTTATCAGCTCCCACCACATCAACAGTTCTACCAAAGAATTTCTCTGGCGAGTTTGTTAGGTTGCCATCTTAGAATGTATCAACATCTTTACCTCTATGGTTAAAATAAGTAGAGCTAGAGGTCATTGGACTGGTCAGTGTAGTAAACACTACGAAGGAAAGAAAGAAAAGCACAGCAAATCACGTTTTTATTTTCTTACTTTTGGTGAGATGGTCACTCATTCTCACGCCACTCTGTCATGGTGGCTTAAGCTTAATAACGTCAAGAAGGATAATGCTTTTCTTACGAACAGCTGATGCAAAAATGTAATTCTGCTTACACTAATACTGCATTTAAGCATCCAGATTCAAACTGAAAAGCAGTCTAAGGTTGTCACATCACATAGTTTTGTTTGGACAGCTCGTGGAAAGAGCTCGTTGAAATAGTAGTGCCCTTTACAAATTATACCCTTATATTCTTTTACTTGGCTGATAAACTTATCAAGTTAAGCCATATGTTGGATGACAAGGTGAATGAACAATACAGTACTTCACCTAGAGATCTTTCCTGAGATGTAAAAATGAGTGATATGTAACCACCAAAACTTTAACGGGATAGTTGAGATTCATTCCCCTTATCAATAACTTTACCTTCCCACTTCATCTTTCCAAATTCTTTAGTTTCCCAAAATAAAAAGATAAATACACGAGCTCCTTCTACATGCCCCTTGGAAACATCTAGCTAGATGTTTAGCAACCAATGGTGTATCACAATTAACGAAATAAATGGATGTCAAACAATTTATTTTGCTACAAAACATGGGACCCATAATGCAATCAGTACAAGAAAAGGTCTACCTGTTAATACTTGATAATGGCATTCTTTTTTCAAGGAATACAAAATAATCAGAGACCAAGACCTGTTTGAAATCTATGTTTTGTTCTACGATAATTGGAAGAAGACACGGAAAATATGCATTGCCAATGGGGACCACAGCTGTATACAGCAATAAAAATCAGTCCTCCAGCAACAACGGAACAATGATAGAACAAATCCAATCAGGATTTTGACCTCAAATGGAGACCTGCCTCTACCCTCTTTATTTCAAAGATGAGCATCCTCCACATCTTGAGCACAAACATTTCAGCTTCCTCATCTAGTATAGACTGCAATAGCTCCAACATTTGGGAAGCCTTAACATGTTCTTGAGTACTGGATACAATGTAGTCTACCAGTGTGGTTTCTTCCTCTCCTAAGAACTCCATAATTTTCTTTGAAATCCATGGTCTCATTCTCTCATGCAGCTCATGCTGTCGAAGTAAACAACACAACAGCAAAGTTGCATTATAGATCACATAGAAGTAGAACATAATTAAAGCTGATAAACATTACACAACAGTACCAAGTTATTTTCAAGACTATAAAACATATTATCAAGAGACAAGCTTTACCAATATGGACTGTTCATAAAATACATTAAATTTGATACAGCACACTTTCAGAATATAGTTTCTAAACAGATGAGAAAAAGAGGACGACCCAAACACCACCACTCAAGAAGACAAGGAAAACTTCATCCCTGCAGCTCAGTGCCAGCTCTACACCCAAAACCCGTCCCACGCCAAACCTGCCTAATATAGAGGTATGGAAAAAGTAATGAACAGACTTAACATAGGTGCTGGTTTGCTGACAACAGAGATATTAACATTGTCACACATTAACATGCGATATAACCATGCCTATATCCATGTTTCAATGTTGCCTACATCCAACAAACCACCCCTCCTCCAAAAAAGACGGATAAAACTCATTGAATTTTATTAAATTGTTGAATCCAAGTGATGAGAGATGGGAGCACTTACCTCAACTCAAGAATTCAAGATCATTTTTTTTTCGTTTTGAACCCTCCAAAGGAAAAATGAATTGGAAGTTTTCTTAAGCAAAGCTAGATTTAAAATATAAAAAACTTAGAATCAGGGCTTGAGAATGTAGAATTAAGCACCTTGTCATAAGTAGCCCAATTTATCTCATACGCGAATAACTCCTCCTTGGTCTTTGGGATCATATCAATCAATTGCTTTGCATCCAAAAGCTTCTTGTTATCTTGTGCCTTCACTTTTTCGAGTCCATGCTCCCGATCCCTGTCACGGCCAATAATCTTATCCTTATTATCATCTCTGGTTCGACTATTATCCTCATCAATCCGATCTTTATCTCGACGGCTCAACTTATCGTGAGAACGTGTACTTCTTTCCCTTTCCATATCAGGCTTCTCTTCTTTGGAATTAACATTTGAGATACGCTTTGCAAATTCTGCTGCTGCAACCAAATTTGGTGGAGGTGCCCCAGAACCAGTAGGTTGGACAGCCTGCAGTTCCTCAGTTGAGTAATCAATAGGAACCAGGGGCCTCATCCTTTTCTCCTTCTGTGCATCATCTTCCTCCTCCTCATGGAAAACAGAAGGGACAGCAGTTCGTTTTCCAGACCCAACAATACCAAACCCCAACTTCCTTGCTGGAGCACTGCCACCCTGCCGTGTATCTGATGCAGTAATCACTGCCATGGTTGATTCATCACCAGTACCATTTTGTAAAACACCATCGCCTGTTATTTAAACACATACGTCATTAAGAAAAATCAGAGAGTGAAATATATTATTCAAAGAGTTACAAAAAAACTTACCTACTGTATGGTTTTCATGAATGAAATCACCTTCTTTATCATGGACATCCTTATCCTTGTTCTCAACAGTATATTCTTCAACCTTTTCACTTCCATTCATTGCATGATCAGATAAAAGCCTTAATGCATCTCTTTGTTGCTGCTGCAGCTTCTCTTCCTCAGCATTCCTCCTGGCCTCAGCAATCTCTTCCTCTTCTTTTAGTCTGTCAGCCAAGTCATCATCTTTTTCCCACAGCCTCCTCTTTCTCTTGTCCTCTAGCGCACTCCTGTGCCACCTTTTTCTTGAATCATCATCATCATCATCTTCTTCATCATAAAGAATATCTTTCTTTCGTTTGCGCTCCTTCTCTTTCTCCCTCTCCTTCTCATACTGCCGATCTTTGTCTCTTTCTCTTTCCCTACGCTCCCACTGTTTGAGACGAACTTGATATGCACGCTCTGCATCCTCAATCTTCCTTCTTTGCTCCCTTTCTTTCCTAGCTCGTTCTCGCTCTGCCTCTCTTTCATACCTTTCGATTTCATGTTCCTTTTCCCGCTTTAGATCTCGCTCTCTGTCTCTGTCTCTATCTCTGCTTCTCCTGTCATGCCTCCGACTCCTATCAGGTGAACTTGTTTCAGGCCTATTATGTTCACTGGAAGTTTCATCATCATTTTTGTCTTCAGCTGCACCTACACGATATGAAACCAACATGTCATATCAATAATACAAAAATAAAAATAATATCTTCGTCTTTAGAAGATAAAGAAATAGTAATGATAAAAGAAATAACTACATATATCCACACAAAACCTCACCTCTTCTCGTTACATCCACATCAGAGTCTCCATCCCTTGATTTAGCTGCACTTTCTGAGTTTGAATTCCCAGAACCATCAGCAAGTTGTCGTGCAGGAGGTGGAGGTGGAGGTTTGCTCTTTAACCTCTCTTCAATCATGTCTCTAAGCTTCTCAAAAGCCTCTCGGTCAGCTTCCCTGTCTTCATCAGTCACAATCCCAGAATTAGCGATCTCAATATTTTCTTTGTTCCCTGTATCAGTATCCTTCTTCGACTCCTCAACAGAGGGTTTGGCAGATTCATTCTTCTCATCACCTACTGCACTTTCCTCTTTCTCAGACCCATCAGCTTGAGTTTCTTCAGGTTTTTTGGCATTTTCCATTTTCTTCTCAACATACCTCTCCAGATATTCTCTTGTTGCTTGATTAACGTTTAACTGTTAATCATGCAATAAGAACAAAGATAAAATAATAATAATAATAATAAGGCCACAAAAATTACAAAGAAATAGCCCAAACAATAAAAAAATGACACAACAATCATGAACAAAACATGTATAGCTTTCAATGCACCATTCCTTGATGTACAAATAATTTTCAGATCAAAAATGAATTTCCTGCGTGAATCTTAATTTGAGACCAAAATCATGCCAGGAATTAGGAATTGAGTCAGAGGAATTTTAAGAAAATAAGAAATAATGACTATTTACTTGCATGCTGAGTTTAGCAGCCGAGGCAATAATGATCATTATGGAAATGGCAACAACCAGTAACTGAAATCTCTTTTATATTATGGTGCCTCCTCTTGAAGCTGTGCCACAATTTGGGTTTTTTTTTTCAATATCAGCATTTTACAGTTAGCAAATGATTTAGAATGTCTTCTTAAAGGAACTTTTTTTTGTATGTGCATGTGTGTGTGTGTGTGTGTGTGTGTATATATATATATATATAATGCATGTGTCTGCATATATGTATGTATGTATGTATGTAGTTATGTATGTTTTAATTTAAATAAGAAGAAGAGACACCAACAGCTTCCACTCTACTTAATTCCCACCCACTTTCTATTAAAGAACCTAAAACAGTGGAAAATAACCATTTACACCAAATTACAGACAAATAATGAAGATAAGCAAGAAGACGATCAGACTAATAGATTGTATGGCAAGTCTAGCTATTAGCAACAAAAAGTCAAACTTAACAGAATTTGAAGATTCCTATCCTTGACCATCAAACTATGAAATCCACCTTCCACATTCATCGATGGAGACTTCAAGCCTTAAAACTTCTTACGTCAAGGAGAGAAAAGCATGAAGGCCTATTAACTAATAAAAACACTTGAAAACAAATTTTAATAAATATTTTGCTCATGTTCATCTTCTCCACAAACATATCACTAAGGTCAACCGAACAAACCATCTAGAAGTTAAGGATATAACCTTTCATTTGAATGCCAAACAGATAAAAAAACCGAAATACAATAATGAAATTTGGAAGGAAAAAAATTAACTCGAATCCAAACATACCACTAACTCTTGCCAATCAATATTAAATTTGCTCAGCAGGCGGAGTGCACGCAGAACCCCTTCAGCAGACTCAAATTCACAGAATCCAAAACCCCTAGGAGTCCCATTGGTGGGATCTTGAGCACGTTTCCAACTCTTGACAGGTCCACAAGACTTCAAGAAGGTACAAAAATCAAATTTCATACACCAAAGTATTAAAATATAGACCTTAACGATGCTATAAGTAAAGCAGAAGGATATTAGGTTATATAAACAAACAGAAATGAAAGAAAATCAAAAAGCTACCTGAAGGTACAAAGACCAGATCTCAAACAACCAATGATTAAAAGATGGGCCTTAACAATACCATAAGTGAAGCAGACGGATAATAAATTATATAAACAAACAGAAATAACACAAACTCAGAAGGCTACCTGAAGAAGAGAGAGCATAAAATCATTTTCCACGGTTGGTGCTATCTTGCCAACATAAACCGTAGTTTGTGGTTTCTCTGCTGGTGTGACTGTAGGAACAACAGCTGGCCTAACAGCAAGGGGGATCATTGGTTGAACACCGGGTATCCCTGGTGTAGGGGGACGTAATAAGGCCGGAAGCACACCAATTGCCCCTGGTGGACGTGGATGAAATGCAGGGCGGACCATAGCTGGATATGGAGAAGGATAACGAGGAAGTCCTGCATAAACGGAAGACAAAAATCTATGCAAATACATCAGATCCAGTTTTCAAACTGAATACACTTATAACTGTATTCCCTGTTAAGCATACTGTAAAAAGAAATTGTAGAAAAATAATCAAATGATGTTACCACACAGTAAAATCATATTAGTGGTGGCACCACAGGCATGGCAACTATCACCAGCTGAACAGATAACCTGAAGGAAACATTGAGAAAATAGCATCGATTTCATAATCATGGATATGTAAAGCGGGCTTACCTTATGCATCCACTTGTTAGATAGTAGCCTTCTCAAACCATCCCATGCACCAATTGCAAAATTTTGAGATTGGATAACATGAGACTTCCAGCATCTCATGCTCACAGGAAAATTAATACACAAGATTATGCTTATATTGTTCACCATTTAAATTTATCTCAACCATTAGCAGCCCAAAGTGCAGCATGGAAAAACACAACAAAAAAAAAGAAAGAGAAATAGTGGGGAGACATAAGAAAAGAAAAACTGTAATTAGAAGGATTGCGATACCTCAGAATAAAAGGCCAACGAGCACTCAGTCGCTAACAAGGTCTGCTGCTGGCATTCATAAACCCAAGAAAGGGAAAGTACCCTTATAACTACCAGAAAGTAGCCTACTAAAATGAACATGACACAACCAGACATAATTTAGCATGACACATGGAACAATATAGTTGTTTGAATTGAGTTGAATTTTTTTTCTTAGTTTTCACTTTTCAGGGCTGAGTTATGCGTGACAATAGAATAATTTTTCATAAAAACCAAATTTACTCTAAATGCAATTAAGGAAACCAAGCGAATATGGGCATACCAAAATAAAGGAGTTGTAGAAGTGGGTCTCTAACCAATATTTGAAGCCTTGCAACCTTTCTCACGGTATTCAATCAAGACACTGTAGGAGAAAACATCCGGTCATCCATGCCCCTTTTCTAAATATCTCCCTACTCCTCTTTAACAAATTCTTCCCCACTATATCATACCATTTATCTATCTTATTATCAGTAATAATAATGTAATAGGAATTGCTAACAATAAATTTTCAGTCAATACACATAAAACCACACACTACCAAAATAAAACCGAAAAGAAATCATTAAAAATACCAGTTCAGTATCACACAGTAGAGACAGTAGCTATAACAAATTAACAATGTCGACATAAAGCACACGTATAATGAGAACATTGAACTAGGCGAAACACACAGCTAGAGGCAGAGAGAATAACCCACCCGGGGGAAGCATGGTGCCTTGAGGAGCAGTTCCAGGTATGGCAGCGTAACCATTCGGCATCGGCACGTACGGTCTCAGTGCCAGATTCGGAGCCTGACCCGGCGGGACCTGGTACGGCATCATATGCGGTGGCACCGATACCGGAGCCACCGCAAATCCGCCGCTCGACGCACCAGGAGCCATCATCGGCGCCGAGCTCACGCCAGGTGGCTGCACTCCAGGAGTTGGAACGCTATGATTCGGGTAATTCGGGTTCGGAACCAGAGAGAACTGCGGAACCGGACGGAAGGACGGCTGTGCCGGGGGCACGGCGGCGATTGGGCCTGATATTGGCGGAGACGCGTAGGAGGAGATCGGTGTAGGCAGCGGAGATACTAGCGTCGAGTTAGGGTTTAGTGTTGAGGGCTGCTGCTGTTGTTGATGAGGTGGTGGTGGGGATGGGGGATCGGGTTGAAAAGTCGGATTATCCGGTTCTGGTTTCCGTACATTCGGGTCTAGGGTTGCCCGAGAGGAGGGAGAATCCGCCATGGAAGCA
The DNA here is from genome assembly GCA_023935145.1 of Bretschneidera sinensis. Taxonomy (NCBI): domain Eukaryota; kingdom Viridiplantae; phylum Streptophyta; class Magnoliopsida; order Brassicales; family Akaniaceae; genus Bretschneidera; species Bretschneidera sinensis. Next base: position 103,425,638 of record CM043701.1, on the reverse strand, counting down.
GCTCTTTTGTGAAGATAGAGAATGAGAGCGACAGAAAGAAATCTCTTATGTTGAGTTTGGTGAAGGTTCTTTTGTTTGGACTGGGTTTTTGGTTTATTTTTGTGCCCTAAAAATATAAATATTGATTGTCGGATTTTGATTGGTAAGAGGGGTTGGATGGACATTTCCTTCCTCATAGAAAATGATGAAACTGTGGTCTCTGTTGTAGATGATTTCTACTCTGTATGATAACTAGATTACGGTTACGGCTTAGATCTTCTAATTTCCAGCTTAAATGAATGTCCCAGAAAACTCTTCAAAAGAATTATTAGTTATCGTGTAGTGCTGTTGATTAAAAAAAACTAAATTCCATAAGGACGAATACCAATATGGTCCTTTTAACTTTGTATCTTGAAATAGAAAAACACTAACTCTCTTTTGAAAACTGAATAAAAATAAAAATTTATTTGGAAATGGATTAAAATAAATTTTTTTGTTTACCTTTCTTGTATAAAGTTATATAATTCAATTCAATCTTGTGCTAAAAATGTTTAAAATAAATGAAATTGAATTTAATGTTTAATTATACTTTAAACATTTTCATTGAAAAAATATAGTAATTTTTGTTCAATTATAATAGAGAGTTTTTGTCAATATAAATTTTTTTTTATTTTGTGAAATTTATTTGTAAATTCAATCAATTTTGACATAATTTACAACAAGTTAACTAAACTTCATAATGAATTTATTTATAAACGAGTTTCATAATTTTTTTTTTTTGCAAACATGCACCAAAAGAGGAAGAAGTTAAATTACAATTGTAGAGTATGAGAGGGATGCATGTTCATGTAGATTTGAATAGTCATATCGAGCAACCAATGGATAGTAAGTCATTGGCAAAGACGAACGTAAAGGCGTTATCATTCAAGCAAGGGAAATCCTTGTGGAGGATTGGAACATGTAGTCCATCAAGTTCCTTGTTATCGTCTTCGGTGACATTCACAGCCAATATACAGTTAAAATGATGCTTTTATCAGCAATGAATACGATTGATAGTCCAACTCGAAGATGAACTCTTTTAAATGGATTTTGGTGTCGATCTCGTGATCGAAACTTCGAGGCAAATGAGTAGTTTAGTTGGAACACATTGCTTGTGTCTTTTCTCACTTGCTTTGGTTCTACTTGTACATCTTGATATTTGATTTTGATTAATTGTTGAGCAGATTAAATCTAAGATTAGTATGGATTTAGAGGAAATTGAACTTGTTTTTAAAAGATATAAGTTCATTATTGAAAGGTAAAATTGTAATAACTTTTAATTTTTTATTTGATTTAACGGAGTAATTTACGGAATATGCTTGTAAAAAGTTGCGATGTTTGGCGAAAAAGTAAATGTAAGTAGATATAGTTTCATAGTAGCACACGAAGGTGTAGAGTAATCTAACTATTCTCTAAAATGCAAACAAAATGTTTTTAAAAAATTGTTATGATAAAAAAAGATTGCTGGTGGTATAGATGAATTCGAGTCGAAACAAATTTGAGCTTGTCAAACCTCAAATCGAAGTCAGGTTTAAAAAACTGAACCAGAGTTCGGGTCGAAGAATGAAAGTAAAGCTCAAACTCGTCTCGCAAGTCGCTTAAATCATTAATTCGAACTTGCTCAAGCTCAAGTTTTAAACCGAGCTTTTTCAAACTAAAACAAAAGCTAATGGATTATATTTGAGTATTCATATTTTTAATATTTTATAAAATAAAATAAATATATTTAATATTTATTAATTACATTAATTTAATTTACAAATCTAATGAATCAAGTTTGATATTATTTAAGCTCGAATCAGTTAATTATTCGAACAAAATTATTAAGTTTAATCGAAATTCTCGAACCACGACCCACTAGACAAGCGGTTGGGGTCACTTCCACCCCTAATCGGTGGTTTCATCGTGGTCGCATGAGATCATGCTTTGGTCCGTACTTTTGCCCCAAACCCAGTCGTTTATTCCTATCATTTTTTTTATGGCCTTGCCATGTTTTTTGGAGCCACTATTGGCTTTGCTTGTTTTAGAAAGGACAAAAAATTGGAGCCACCATTGCCACCCTACTTTCAATACATATTACTTACCACATACCACAAATTTTTTTTTATTGAAACGAAATTTTATATAATTGGCATAATAATTAATTTAATTATAATATAAGCTTATATTATTTTTATTATCCAATATCCTTGCATAAGCCGGTAATATTATTGCAAATTGCAATCCACTTAAAACAAGAGAAATACATATTTATAAATCGAACAAATAACTCATACACATAAAACCTCAATTTTGATCTTTCCAAAACTTCATAAACAATAATTAATACTAGTTGACAATACATTTACACTAATGTAGCCTCCCATTGATTTTAAGTGTATATTATTTCTTAAACTTATACATTAGTTTTTTTTCTCATTATGTGTGAGCTTATATAGGCTATTGTAGTGATAAGTTGTTGTTCTTTGGACTTATAAAATTGTGATCGGATGATTGTATGGTTATACTTGTATTTCATCATTTTAAAAAAGAAAACTTCGCACTATATACGAGATTTAAAATACATCTATATACTCCATATATTATGATTATATTCAAGTAATACAATGGATTTGATTTAGAAATATATTATTTTTGTAGAAAGTTGAAATGTACGAATTTAAACTTTTTAAAATCACTATGAATATTTCTCGAATTAAAAAACACTCAATTTTATATTTCAAATAGAGGTTTTTTAGCCCGTACCTATTTTTGATAAGTTACTCGTCCGTTAAAATACGAGTATGAACATGAAAAATAAGATCCGTTAAGAAATATATATTTTTATCCCATGGACCATGTTGGTAATTATATTCATAAACAAATAATAAAGTTATTATTATTAAACATCTTTATATTTTGCTCTGCGTTTCAAATATTCCTATTGATACAAGCCTACACAAAAATCTTAACAAAAAATCTTGTATTGTTTAATAGTAAATATTTTTTGTGTATGTCAATTTTATTTCAATGAAATTATCACAAAAAATATTTGTTTAACACATATCTAAAATGTTAAAGATATATTAAATATTTTCAAAATATAAAGAGATATTAAACATAAAACAAAATGTATGAGTAGTTATAATAACCACAAATAATAAATTAAACAGAAGATTTATTTGATAGATTTATAGTTAATTTTAAGTGAAAATTTATCTTAAAATTTTTAATAAAATTAAAAAATTAAAATATAATCACATCCTAAAAATGCACTTAATAATTGTAAAATATAATATTGATAAGATAGATTGTAAGAGTCCTCAATTTCTTTGACCTAAAATGGACAGAGAAATATAGAAGAGGAAAAGAAAGTTGCAGAAGACACTCGATCAAAACCCCAAGAAACCTTTTACTATTTTCTTTTTCCTTTATTTTTTACTTTATTCTTCTAATGAATGGAATGGAAGAAGTAGAAGAAGAGAAAGGGAAGAAGAGAAAGCTACAGATACACTGGAAGAAGTTGTGGAGAAACGAAGAGGAAGAAAATGAGCCACGAGAGATTGAGATCATCGCCAAGAGTGAGACACCACCAGAACCCCCGGCGATCAAGAGCAATTGCATAGCGCTTGATGATCAGCAGGACTACGAGCAACAGCTGAACGATCGCGAACTCGACGAGCAGATTCAGCGCCAGAGGTCACTACTCGGCGCCATGGCTCGCAAGTTGCCAGATAAGGGCGAAAAAATTTGCGCCAAAATCAAGCGTCTTGAGGAAGAAAAGGAGCGCAGGATGCTTCGTCGAGCGCAAATGGTTCGTCTCTTGGTCCAAATAATTTTTTGTTTTTAAAGTTTGGGTTTCCATTTACCTGTTTGGTTGTTGAGAAACTGGAGGAAAAGAGTAAAAAATTATGTGACAGGGCTAGCGAAATGTTGGATTGCGGTGTTGATTTAGCTTACTAGTTAGGAAATAGCGAATGATTTGATTAGAAAATCCAATGTTTGAAAATTTTAGTTTGCCTTTTTTTTGCTTTCCATTTTGCCTTTGCAGTGTATGTATATTACCAAGCAAGAGGGGGATTTGCTTGCTTTTTTGGACTATTTGGGATTATAGCTTTTGGTTCCTGAGGGAAATATAGGTTTCACTATTGAGGAGATTTTTTAACGTGTTGTGATGAGTTTTCGGCAAGTGGTGTCGACCTTTTGACTTTGAAGGATAATGTACTTTTCCACTGTTAGCTAGCCGCATATTATGGCTTAATGCCTGGCCTGTGAATATTACTTTTACATAATTACAAGAGAGAAATATTTTCATTCCCACTTTAGAATAGAAAAATTCTTTTTATGGACCCGTTGGATTCATATAGTCGACCTCTTCGTTTCTAGGTGCATTATCTTATCGAAAATGTCTACTAAACATATATAATTTTCATATAATTGGAATTCAATTACTGGTCTTTTGACTGTTATTCTTCAAGACTTGCAAGTTGTAATGTTTTCGCGGGTAGTTTTTGCTCCTATATTGATTGTTCTTAGTTGTTGGGGAGTGTTTGAAGGTTTATTAGTATTGCTCTGCCAAGTGCATTTGTGCTTATTTGAACTTTGAGAGTCACCACTTCATGTAGAAAAGCTGAAGGGTAGGACTGTGTGTAGATCACTCCTCCTAGGACCTTGCTTTTCAGAATGTTGGTTTCTTTGGCAAAAATGAGAACAACATTGATAAAATGTCTAAACATTATAAGCATTGTCTTCTTCTTTATTCTTTCAGATGCCAAAGGGAGTTCTATTGTTCGTTTGGCCAGGATTTCCATTGTAGAATATGGCATCATATGATGAATTCTCTTACTAAAGTTGTCCATTAACGTGTGAATAAACCATGCTATTTGAGTGGTTTTGGTAAAAGTTGATGGACACTAAAAATGAGCAAATTACATGGAAATTTATGCTAGAGTATAGAGTGGTGTTTGGAATAATTACTATATATGTGTGTGTGTGCGTTCAGTTGGTAGTATTCATTATTTTATTTGACTGGTGTTTTGAAATACTAAAAAGAACAAATTACATGGGAACTTATGATTTCGTTCGTGTGAACTAGAAAAATTAATTTGATCAATGAAATTGAAAATGTTTGACAGTGCGAGATGTCTATCAGAATTATTGAGAAAATAGGGTATGTGTATTAGAACAGCACAATCTGCTATCTACCTTCATTTTCAATCATCATCTGGCTTAAGGTGGCTGTTTCATATGTGATTATGGTCCGTGATATGTGAATGTTCATCTAAATCGTTTTGTATTCAATGCTTTACTTGCCAATTTATTTATTTATTTTTTGGTATTCAACGCTTTAAAAAAAAAATCATTAACGCTTAGCATAGTTTGTTTGCATTTTCCACTTTTCATATGGCAGGGTGTCGATGGATGCGAGAAGCCTGCTCAATCCACGAGCTCAGGTATTGTTGGTGAAGTTTTTGTCATCAAACTGGCATCGACCTTTTAAATTATTAGTATAAAAGTGATGGCACTATGTATTTTGATTTATGAAGGATTTAAGGTTTTAAGTTCCTCTGAATGGCTTTGCTAGGCCAGAGCTTTACTTATCAAAATTATTGTTGAATTAATTTAATGGGATGTATTTATATTGATAGAATTTCATATTTAAATGAATTCCATGGGTTGCGACGTGGTAGATTTCATCTAGAGGAATCAGCATAGAAAAGAAAATCCAATATTTGTAGGACCCTACAGTTATGACTGAAAGAAAAGTAAGGGGAAAAAAGAGAGAAAATTATGCACGTGCCCAAAGTATGCATGTATCTATCTATCCATCCCATGATAAAGTGATAACTTTTTTCAATTAAACTAGCAGATGGTTTCTTTATAAACACTATTTTTTTTTTTCATGAGGTTGCGGCAAAGGGTAAATGATTTGTGATAAAAAAAATGGCCCTAGATGAAGTGGCAAAACATTGCTACCCAAATTGTTGGGACAGGCTTTTCTGTTGAATGCAAACATGTATTTTAGTTTTCTTTTCGATCACATTTTGAAATAAAGGGTTGATTAAATGTATGTTTTGTAATTACTCATTAGGCATTATGGCTAGACATAGTGGAGATATTTGAAAGTGGTAACTTCATGTTGTTTGCTTTATTTTTTTCCCGGTAAGCCAAAGATTGCATAGAAAAGCACCAAGGGGGTGCAACCCAATTATAAGAGTGCTGTCTACAAGAAATCGTCTCAATGAACTCTATAAGATGTAGTTCATTTACAAACAAATTCCCCTCCACCCAAAAAATAAGAAGATTAAGCCAATTCTCTTTGAAGGAGGCACTATCTTTCTCTACATTCTCAAAAAATCTCTTTTTTTTTTCCAACCAAAGCATCCACATGATGGAAAGGGGAATCAATGCAATGACTTTCCTAAAGAGAAATGGAAATTTCATTTACATTCAATTTTTCTTATTTAATATCTATTACATGGGAAGTGAATTTACCAGGGTACCTATTTAAGAAACCTTAAAATGTTTTCTAGGTGCTTCTGATGAATTTAGACAAGTGAATACATCCTCTCAAGAACTCTTGCAATCATCATTTGCTGCTGCTTTTGATAAAAAGATGGAAGAAAAAGTATGGTGCTCTTACTTCAAATTTATATTTAGTTCTTTTGATGCCTCCTTAACTATGCAACTGGATTGTGTTTATGTAACAGACAGATTGTAGGGTGGTCGAATCATTTGATAAAGAGTTACAAATTTTGGGGTGTGAAAACCGGAAACCAAAGTTTCTTGGAGAGTTATCAAAAAGGGGAAGACAGAAAGGTCGGTCATCATCAAGACAATGTCAATTTCAATGCCCCAGAACGCCTTCTCTTAATGGATATAAGAATAAGAATGCTTTCTCAAATGGTGATCATGATCGCAGAGTTTCTTCCCCATATTCTCTTTGTGACAATGATGATGATTTCATTAGCTGTTTTACAAAGAAGTAAGCATATATTCCTATTTTCCTTTTCTTTTTCCTGCTCCCGCTCTTTGTCTGGCATCAAATGGTTGCACGTTTCTTTGATTTTACTATAGATTTGAAGACTTGTAGCTAATGTATAACTTAAATTTGTTAAATACTTAGATCTGACTGTTTGTGAGTGTGTGTGTGTGAGAGTGAGAGAGAGAGATGCATTTTCTATTTTAGCATAGCTAGTATTAAGATTAACTGTATTAATGATACAGTTAGTATTCATATTAATGGTCGTTTTTATCAGAATTAATCTGTGTGGTGCTGATTCCTCCCTCCTCCCCTCCGTACATGGATTATGAAATATCACTTGGCTATATGAGAGGTGATTCAGGACCTGACTGCACGTGGGGAAATAGTTCAATCAGGTTGTGAGGTTTTCATAGCAAGCACATGTTTCTTTGATTTTACTATAGATTTGAAGACTTGTAGCTAATATATAACTTAAAGTTTGTTTAATACTTAGATCTGACTGTTTGTGAGTGTGTGTGAGAGAGAGAAAGATGCATTTTCTATTTTAGCATAGCTAGTATTAAGATTAACTGTATTAATGATACAGTTAGTATTCATATTTATGGTCGTTTTTATCAGAATTAATCTGTGTGGTGCTGATTCCTTCCTCCTCCCCTCCGTACACGGATTATGAAATATCACTTGGCTATATGAGAGGTGATTCAGGACCTGACTGCACATGGGGAAATAGTTCAATCAGGTTGTGAGGTTTTCATGGCAAACGCCCTTGTATCTTGTATCAGACACTTGTTGCTCCAACTTTAGTCATAGAAATTGATATGAGGTATTCATTGAGATACTCTAATGGTGCCAAAAGGAGCTCAAGCTTTTCTGGAGCAATAGTTAAGACTTAAGACTGCCAAATTGATTCCTTCTTTATAATGTTCAGCAAATTGGTTATTAGAAACGCTGTTGATTCCTATGCTGGCATCTTTTAATCCAAGTTTTTATATTTTTTAAAAGGCTTGGGTTGGATAATGTGTTTAGAAGATGGTATATAGGAGCGATAATTAATCATGTTTTCTTAAAAGAAAAAAATGTTTTCACTTATCAAAAAAAGAAAAAAAAATTGATCATTTAAACTTATCTCGATTGACACAAATAGTTCTAGTGATTATGTTCCCTTCACTTCTGTTGCAGCGTTGTAGAGTCCTTTTCTCTGACTTGTTAAGTTTGAGATATTGTTCATAATTGTACTACTTGTTTTTAGCTGACTTTAATAGTCTAAATGAAAGACTTTCTTTTATATGAAATTATTTTCTCCCTCCCTTATTTGACAGGAAGGATGGTTTTCAAGTCTCTCCAGCAAATGATTCCAGGCCTAGGAAGGTACGCCTTTTGAATTTTCCCTGCATTTTGTTTTATATTTACTGTCCAGTTATCTAACTTTAAAGTACTGGCATTGTGATACGGAAGCAGTATAGGCCTATAGTAAAGGTTTCTCTAGAAGATTCTTTTGATCCATTGGCTTAATTTCTAAGATAAAAAAATTAGTGATCTGTATGCATTTGATGGTGTGGAAAAAGTTATAGCCTACATCAAGGAGGGATGGTTCAATTTTTTGGGTTTGGTTTAATGGGAAATTCTTTGTAAATGAAGAGGAAATCATAGATTTCATTGACATACAATGCAGTAGATAGTTTTTTGTAATTGGGGGCAGTCCATTGGTGTCTTTGAAATATGTATTTTTACTATGATAAGTGAAAGAAATATCTTTACTTATAAAAGAAAGAAAGAAAGAAAGAAAAGTGATCTGCATGACAATTCAAAGAAAATATTTCTATTATTTCAATGTACTTGAACTAGAAGCTGTCCAAATTAGGGTATAAATAGTAACTGCTACTTGGGTCACTGTTTTTAATACCTTTTTTTCTTCAATCTGTTCTGTTTTTAATACTTTATTTACAAGTGATCATTATTGCTCTGTGTTTTCCAGTTGAGACATCCTCCAAAATCTCGTCTGTTTGATTAAAGCATAAATTTTTAGGAGACCACATGAAATGCAATCACATCCATGTATATTTGGTTTCCAGTTTTGCCCCAGTGTTAAATAATGATCTTCCCACATTCTTGTGATTTTGTATTATAAGAAAAGGATATAGTGAGAAAGTAAATGATTCTTTCTTGTTGACTTTTGACCCTGTTCAGAAATACAGAACACTAAAAAATTAAAATCTGGAATGTTTCTGGGACAAAGGAGTATTTTCTCTTGTACCCATATTGGCCTAGATTTGATACAATAGAATGTTTCAGTGGGTGGGATTAGTTTTGGGACTGCTTGTATGCTTTAGGAAGTTTGACTTGATCTGCCAATGTTTTGGGAGGATTGAGGCACCTTGTCGCTTGTCTAAGATTGGGTCTTTATGTGATTTGTCCTTTTTTTTTTATATCATTGACTGATCAGATCAAGGAAACATTATTCAAACAGGATCAGACTGTTATTAATGTAGACGAGGAGGAACCTCAGCTTGTAACAACAACAGATCAAGCAGATAAACTTCCTGAAGGGTAAATAAAAGTTCAAATGTTGGTTCTTTGTTTTTACAGCTATATTTTAGCTTGCTGTTATGTGGTTGAGGCTGGTAATAATTTTGATGCCTATGAAACTTACAGAATGAAGGAGGCTAGAATTTACTACCCATCAAGGTACAACAACATCTTACTCGGAGATAATGCAAATTCAGCTTTTTAAGTTCAATAGGATGTAATTTGTGAATAATATTCCTTTTTTGCTTGTCTACTTACCCAGGGATGACACAGATACTGTAGAAATTTGTTTCAAGGATGTAAACTGCCTTGCCCCTGAAGGGTATCTAACATCACCTATCATGAATTTTTATATTCGGTAAGTTAATTTAGGTACAGTTTAGATTTGGTGTTATGAGTAGGGAAAATGTAGATGCAGACCAGTTTCTACTGCACTACCCAAGTTTTATTAGTACTTTGCTTTCCCTGACCCAATATGTTTCAGCATTCACAGTGTCAGAAGAATCGTGGATTTTCGCTTCTGAGCCTTTGTTATGGTTTCCAAGAAGTTTTTGCTGCTTTTATTAATATATTATATGCTGTTAATTATTATATTGCAATTTTGTTGTTTTCGTTTGTCAAATGTCACTTCTATTGCAGTTCTGTTATGAGGTGAAGTTCTAAAAGTCTTTTGTAGGGTGCTGCAAAATAACATTTGGTGTCTGGGACAGTGCCATTTTGCTGTTGAAATGCAATACCATTTGGGCTCTAAAAAACTTTTGTTTTATGACAGTAATTTTTTTTAATTCTTAGTTTCCATATCCTTTTCAGTTATCTGGAGGTTGACTATTTCTGCTGCATCTTCCTTATATAGTTGTGGCTTGTTCATTTATCCAATTATTATTTCTTTGCTGGCTTGAGTTGGTTAAAAAAATTATATAGAAATAGCTTTGACTTCAAAGATATATTACCCATTTCTATAATGCATAATGGTAGGTGACAGGAAAGGATGTCTAATAAAATGCAAACGAATCCCGATAATTCTGGATGATGACATTGCTTATTTTCAAAAACTATTTGGCGATGATAAAGATGCAATTAGACATGGTATTTTACCCTTCTTAATATTTCTAAGTTGGAGGAAGGTGGTGGTAGCGAAGTTTGGGTTAGAGCCTTGTGGGTGGATGTCCAAAACAGGAAGAGGGCCTTATGGTGTTGGGGTTTGGAAATGGTTTCGGAATGGTTGGGAGGACTTGTGCTTCTCTTTCTATGGCGGTAGGTAATATGGTAGGAGAACTCCATTGTGGCTTGATACGTGGTTTGGGAACACGCCTCTCAAAGATCAATTTCCGGAGATTTTTTCATTACTGTGGAATAAAGAAATTCTTATTTCTTTGTGCATCTTCGATTCTAATGGTTTTATCTCGTGGGATGTCCCTTTAATCTGAAATGTCCATGATTGGGAGGTAGCGATGGTGGAATTTTTTTGTAAACATTGTATAGCTATAGAATGGGTATAACAAAAGAGGATGCGATTATTTGGAAGGAAAACCCGGGTAAAGGGTTTGAGGTGAAATCTTATTATTAGATTCTTTAGGCCGATATTCCTTTGGAAGGTTCATTCAACTTCCCGTGGAAAGCTATTTGGTGTTCCTGCCCCCCCAAAAAAGTGAGTTTTTTTGCTTGGAAAGCCACTTGGGAGAAGATTATCACTTTAGATAATTTACAAAAAAGAGGGAGGGTTTTGGTGAATTGGTGTTTCATTTGTAAAGAATGTGGCGAGTCTATATTTCATCGTTTGTTGGAGTGTTCTTTGGCTAGAGCATCATGGGAGATCACCTATAAGGTTTTGGGGGGATTCTTGGGTGATTGTCGGCTCCGTGAGAGATGAGGTTTGGGCTTGGTGTAGGTTTAGGGCTTCTAAGAGTCTCAAAAAAGCTTACTCTATGATTCTCCTTTCTATCCTTTGGATTATTTGGAGCGAGAGGAATCGTAGAGCTTTTGATGGTATTGAAAAACCTATTAATGTAATTAGAATGGATATAACAAAAGAGGATGCGATTATTTGGTAGGAAAACCCGGGTAAAGGGTTTGAGGTGAAATCTTATTATTAGATTCTTTAGGCCGATATTCCTTCGGAAGGTTCATTCAACTTCCCGTGGAAAGCTATTTGGTGTTCCTGCCCCCCCAAAAAAGTGAGTTTTTTTCCTTGGAAAGCCACTTGGGAGAAGATTATCACTTTAGATAATTTACAAAAAAGAGGGAGCGTTTTGGTGAATTGGTGTTTCATTTGTAAAGAATGTGGCGAGTCTGTATTTCATCATTTGTTGGAGTGTTCTTTGGCTAGAGCATCATGGGAGATCACCTATAAGGTTTTGGGGGGTTTCTTGGGTGATTGTCGGCTCCGTGAGAGATGATGTTTGGGCTTGGTGTAGGTTTAGGGCTTCTAAGAGTCTCAAAAAAGCTTACTCTATGATTCTCCTTTCTATCCTTTGGATTATTTGGAGCGAGAGGAATCGTAGAGCTTTTGATGGTATTGAAAAACCTATTAATGTAATTAGAGAAATGTAGTTCAATACTCTTAAATTTTGGGTCAAAAGGAATTCTTTTGTAAATGAGATAGGCATAGTAGATTTTGTGGAATATCTATCTTATAGATAGTCTTTGTACATGGGTTGCACCCTTTTGGTGGGCTTTTCGTTTAATACAAATTTTTTTTCTAAGTGGGATCATAAATTTTCTTTAATCTATTTGATATTGTTAAATAACTGGAACTTACGCCTTTTTTTTACAGTAACTGTGTCCTTACTTTTAAATATTGGAATGCACTTATTAGAGCCAAATCTAGGATTTGATACTTTCTTTTCGGTTCCTCGTGAGAAACTGGAGCCATTTCTTCCAATCTCTGATATGCATACATTATAGTAGATATAAAAAAATAACATTATGTTACTCATCACTATTACTTCTGAAGTTTTCATCTCTGTTACTAATTTACATGTCTTGTTGGTGTCTCAATCTGATGTACTTTTCTTTGTGGGTGTTCTGTGATAACATGTGTGGACAATTTTATCATGGATTTGTTTCTTTGTCTGATATCTAATCACTCTCTGGTACTTGTTTGGCTAGATATTTACAGCAGCAAGCATCCCCAACAAATAGGGCAATGTATGATTGCCAATTTTTTAATACATATTTCTACAAGAAGCTCAAAGAAGCTGTATCTTATAAGGTGATTAACTTTCTTGGTCTGCTACTCAGCTTTAAGTGATTGTTTTTTATTCTCTGTGAGAAAATGAATCCTTGGGTTCTGTTGTAATTTTATAATCCATTTCTCAATTGGGTTATGAAAAGTTGAACTTGTTAAACTAGGTGCTAAAGTCATTTCAATTCACAACTGGCTGGAGAAATTTATTAGTGACTTAAAAAATCTCGTGGATAATAGTTATAAAAAAAATCTTGAGGATAATACCTACAAACTGTGGCACTATTGAAATTTTTTAGGGCTTAGTTGAAGCATTATGCATTGTGAATTATAAAAGTGCATTTCCTCAAAAATGTAAATATGTCAGCAAAAATCTTTCTATTATATGTACATACATTATATGGTTTTTGGTGAACATAATACTTCATATTTGATTGTTATTCTAATCATTCTATATATCTTTCCTTTTTTCCTCCATACTCATGTCATTGCTAGTTATCTTTTCTTGTAATATGTAGGGGAAAGACAAGGATGCTTTTTTTGTCAAGTTCAGGCGGTGGTGGAGGGGTGTCAATATATTTCACAACGCTTATGTACTAATACCAATACATGAAGAGTAAGCTTTTCCTATTAATTTTGAGGCTCTTCTTGTAGCAGCTTGTATACTGTCTAGTGTCACAGTGCATATCAAATAAACATTCAGTAGAAGGGAATTATCAACTAGATGGTTAAGCTTCCTTTAACTTGTTACTTCATTGTGATTTTCGTAAATTAAACTATGTGGTGATTCTTGAGTTCTTGATAGTCAACAATCAAGAATATATATTTGGGGTCATAAGGTTTTCTTTTTGTTTTTTTAATATGGATTTGGGTTCATAAGTTTGCTGTTATGATTACCAGAATGGTAGAATCACAAATTTATAAAATTCTTAACCGCTGTACTAGTCCTGACATTTCTTCTGATTGTTAATTACAAAATGTACACACCATGGGCTTGCAAAGAGAAAAAAACTCATGTTTTCTATTATAGTTTAGGGATGGACAAAGTCTGGTTATTCGAATTACTTTCCTGTTCAAGGATAAGTGACTTTCAATATGTATCATTTTAAAATGGCATGCCAGAAAATATGGATCAATAAATGGGCAAGCCTTTTCGTAGGATAAGAATGAGCTTCAAGAATAAAGGAAGAATGATTATGATTATGTATTTACATGCATACATTTTTTTGATAACGTAAAAGCTGTATAAATAAAGCACCAAGGGGGTGCAACCCATGTACAAAAATTACTAAACGACAAGAAATCCACAAAATGATCTTCATCATTAACAAAAAAAATTACCCGTAAACCAAAAACTAAGCTTATGATTGGTAGAGAGAAAAAGCGAGAGCAAGGAAGAGGAAGAGGAAAGAAAAGTAAGTGGATATCACTTTTCTATTGTTTGGTTGGAAAGAAAAGTAAAGTGAGATTATTGATTTTTTTTCCGTACATGTAAAATTCACAATCCTCCCTAGTGATTGGGGAGTGGAAAGTAAGCTAATTTTTTTGTTATTTTCTTCTTTCCTCTCACTTTCCATCGTCTTTACCAAATGCATGATATAGAACATCATCAATCTTCTTATTTTTCCATCCTATCCCTCTTCCTTCCTTCACTTTTCTTCTCTACCAATTAGAGCCTATGGGTGTTGAACCATGTATCTTTTAAATATTCTTATACATATCTCCGTGTTAACTTGTTATATATATAAACACACACACACAAAAACACACATATGTGTTCATGTATTACTTACATTAAACTACATTTTTCTAAATTTAAATGCCTCTAATCGTGACAGGGCATTCTATATCAGCTACTCTAGAAAAAGCATGTGAAATTTGATAATTTTAAAGAATTTTCTCTTTTTGTTTTTCAAATTACTGCAGATGTTTTACTTCATTATTGTGTTTTATGTTTTCAGTCTCCATTGGAGCTTTGTGATTATTTGTATCCCAGACAAAGAAGATGATTCAGGGCCAATCATACTTCATTTGGATTCATTGGGATTTCACAGTAGCAGATCAGTTTTTGATAACATTAGAAGGTGAGAGAAAAGAAACTCCTGTCAACCAATTAAACAAGGATAATGTGATGCATTGGGCCTGTGTTGTTGAACTTTTAATTTATACATTTGAGAGTTAGAAGCACTGTATGCTACACGATGAAGAAGCTTCTTATGCTTGGTTGTGAGAAAGAAATTATCACTAGGCTTTTGGGAGAGAATTTTGACTATTGATAATCTCCAAAGGCGAGGAAAGATTCTTGTTAATCGGTGTCATCTTTGTAAGCAAGAGGCCGAGAAAGCCTCCCACCTTTTGTTGTGGGGTCCATGGACTACACAATTATGGGACACTGCCTATGTGGTTCTTGGTTTGAGTTGGGTTGTGGCGAGTTCATTCAAGGGCGAACTTTGTGATTGGAAAAGAATTAGAGGTCCTAAAGAATTGAGAAAAGCTTGTTGTTTAGTTCCTCTTCCGATTTTTTGGAGTGAGAGAAATAGAAGAGCGTTTGTTGGGGTGTAAAAGCCTATAAGTGTAATTAAAGATAGCTCCACACTCTTAATTTTTGGTTTAGTAGGTACTTCTTTTTTAAGGAGGAAGAGCTATTAGAGTTTATTGACTTTTTGTCTTGTAAATGATTTTGTTTTTGGGTTTGCACCTGATGGTGCTCTTAGTGAATATACGTTACTTTTTCAAAAAAAAAAAAAAAGAAATTATCACTAGGCAATTCTTTGTTAGTTTCAGATGTTTAACAATTGGAGTCTTAAGGAAGCACTGATAGTATTAAGATGAAAAAATATTATGATATGTATCTTATGATGCCTTTTAATTATTTAATTTATCATTTATTGGAATGCCTTCTTGACATGATTCTTAAACATAAGAAATGACTTGGGTTCTGTTCTATAGTTATTTGAGGGAAGAATGGAACTATTTGAATCAAGATGCTACTCCTTCAGATCTTCCAATTGCAGACAGAATATGGAGGAATCTCCCTCGTAGAATTGATGAGAAAATAATTACGGTCAGCTTGTATCTCTAATTTCTTAAATTTTCCGGTTGCATGTATGGTTACTTTGTGGCTATTGCAATATCCAACATTATGGTAAACTGTAACTACCTCATTCAATCAAATAATAGAAATTTGCTCCTCAAGCACCTGGATACATGGTTATGTTTTCAGTTTTCTTTACGATTATGTAGAGGGAACAGATTCTTTTCTCCTGTAACAATAAATTTATTTCTTGTTCCTTTTTTTCAAACCAGAATATTTTCATAATTCTTGATTTAGTGGTGTGTTTATTGTGGAAGCAGCACAATGCACTGAGATATTATTCTTGAGCTTCAAATTCAGTGCAGTTAAATGGTCAAACATCAGAATACTATAAAAATAAAAGCGAGAAGAAAGATGTTCCAACAACAGAATGCTTGCGGACAGTAATATCTATAACATACTAGGAGCTTGTACGCTTAGAAGAATGCAAAGCAATCTGATTGAACCTGTTGTTTTTTAAGTAGAAGTTTCCCACTTTCCTACAACAATGTTTGTTGGTGAAAAATTGTACTGCAGGATTTTTACTACTTTGTCATGCAATTGTTTGGCATTTTTTTGAATGAAATGTTAAACAGTAAGCTTTTTTTTTCGTCCTTTTAACCGATGAGCCTGTTTTATTAAAAATATCGTTTTGCATGTACGTGACCCATGTTTTTTTTTTCCTTCTTTTCTCTTTCCCATATCAAAGTGATGGGTGCTTAGGTAGATAAAGTCTGATAGTTTTATTTTAGCAACTAAGGCTGTCTTGTTATTACTGTAGTGGTTTGTGGTTCCAAATTATATGCCACAAGTGTGAAAGAAACTTGCAATGAGGAGTGCATGCAAAGAGAGTTCTTTCCTTTGATTGGACCATGAAATATATTTTCTTCTACTCTGAAAGTGTAGTTTGGTGTTTCACTGATGAAGTTGTGCATTGATATTTATTTGTGAAGCATTTAGTTGGAACTTTGCCTCAACTGTTGCATTATTCTACCAGGTTCCTCAACAGAAAAATGATTATGACTGTGGTCTCTTTGTGCTTTTCTTCATGGAGCGTTTCATTGAAGAGGCTCCTGAAAGGCTGAAAAAGAAAGATTTAGCAATGGTACATACTTCTTTCATGCCTTTTTTTTTTTCGCTCCTCCCCCCTTGCCAAAAGATATTTTGAAGAAGTTATTCCACATGCTTTAATTCCCTCTCTTGATTTTCTTGGTTAACATATTTTCATTCAGTTTGGCAGGCAGTGGTTCAGACCTGAAGAGGCCTCTGGTTTGAGAGTGAAAATCCGAAAGTTACTTATAGAACAATTCCAAATCGCTAGCGAGGAGAGCTGAATTTCAGAATCTTCTTTGTTTTCAGGTGGTGCTCTAGCATGATCTGGTCGAGATGCAACTACTAAGTTCCATTGCCATCCATGTACGTCTCACATAGATGATGAAAATATCTTCTCGAAGTTTGTATATTCATGTATAGCCTGAAAAATTGAAATAGAAGAAGGTGGATACCAGTTTGCCTGGACATGAAACCTTCCTTTTAACACCAATGGTTTTGGTAATTTAGAAGCCCCTTTTTAATTGCTTCATCATGTAGAAGGAAATTGGAATAGTGTTGATAACTTGCAATGGTGGTTTTCAAAGACAATGTCCACCATTTGAGTTGTATTAAAGTTCTCTTTCACAATATACCTTTGCAGGCATGTAATTAGTTTTGAGTATTAATTGGATTTCAGTGTCCTGCCTCTGAAGAAATATGCAAGTGAAACCTTTGTGTTCTTTATTGAAACATAAAATAAGAAGGGAGCAGACTTGTGTAACAGCGCGCCTAGTAGATGCCATGCGTGCGTTTATTTAAATGCTTAAATGATCGGGTCATATTGAGATTTCCTGCGAGTGTGCTGAGAGAAAGATTTTTGCCTAGATTTGGTGCGTGGTCTGGAGACATATTTGATATAAGTTTCGCAAATCATCATATTATCAAGTCACTTGATGTTATTCAGTAACTTTTGAGTTACAAGCCTTACTTCAAGTTAGAAGAAATGCAAGTGAGATTTTGTCTTCTAAAGTCAGATTTCAGAAGATAAAAGAGAGGAAAACGGCTATATGGAAGATTAGTGCATAATCGTTGAATCTATATTCTATTTGGTGTAGCCTCATTAAAAAGGTCAAATTAACCCTTATATTAGATTTTAACTCTCACATAAAACTACGTCGTTTTTTGACAATGTCCATCTGTTCAGTGATAAATGAAGATTGCCATTCCCTCTCGTTGTTTACTTTTGTTCTTTTATCTCGTTAACCCAAATCCACCGTCTCATATCTTTTCTCCATTTTTTCAATCTTTCAACTTTTGTACATGCAAAACGAAAATATCAATTATCTTATTTTTCCTTTCTCTCACTTTTCTATCGATGAAAGTTCATTCAACATGCCTTTTTTTTTCTCTCACTTTCTTCTCTTACTAAAAACACTCTTAATCATAAAACTTCTTAAAATTATAATGTTCTTCCCCTTGATATAAGTCTTTATCTAAGTATAATCTATGTGGACTTTGCTTGATGTTTCAGGGATATGTTCAAGTAAGTCAATCCTAAAGTTTACCTTTTGTCTGGTCTGTTTTGTACCCTGTACAAAACTGGAAACTGAGACAACAAAACAAATTTTCTTTCTTTCTGTATATTTATTAACATGTTTTCGATTTGAAACAACATTGTAGAAACCCTCTGATATGTACCACTAGAACTGAGCAAAATTGCCTTAACCTTTGGTTCGAGCCTAGACTTTTTATGCCTACTAATTTTGGGTTTGGTTTTCTTCTTTGGTGGCAGCGAAGGCACAAGAAGCAAATCTTCTTTGATGTTAATGGTTACTATAACATGAACCAACCTCAAATGGTTGATATAAACACACTTATCTTCCCTTATAAACACAGTTCTTTTGATATTTCCATAACAACATCATGAGGAAGTTTCAGTTCAAGCTTTCACCTTAATTTTTCATTTAGTATTTGCTTCTGTGTTTGGAGCGAAAAATACTTCCCTTTTTCACCTTGGCCCTAGAGAGCTTACTGGTGATGGTATATGGTTTTGTTTATTAGTGCAGGGAACAAAGTATCCAAGTATCTAAGCAAGTAATTTGATACTGATTTGAGTCTTGCAAGTAATTTATTTCCAAATTTATGTCTTTGTGGGTATTGGTTTGTTGGTTTTCAATTGAAAATGGGGTGAATACTGAATAATACAAGTAGGAGAGGTGTTTGAGGAATTTATATTTTGGACTGAAGTTATCCTTTCCTTAAAAAATTGATAAATGAAATTAAAGTGTCCTTGTAATTTTGGTATGGTGGGTAAGGTAGGGCAAGACTCTTATCCTATTCTATCAGGTGTTTTGTGTAGAATTTTGTATTACATAGGATAGTTCTTATTTAATGTACCCTATAGTGGGTGTAGGCTTACTCGAGTAGTGATGCAAAATTACTTATTTATTTTTAGTCTGTTATGATTAAATGATTAATTTTTTTGTTAATTTTAAATCAGTAAATTATCTATTTTTTTTCAAATATGTTTTTATAGATTATAATGTTTCTAAAAAGTATTTTAATTTTTTTTAATTCAAGACAATATTTAAGAAAAATAAAGTTCAAAATTACATAAAAAAAATCAAAATGAGCAAACAATGTGGGACGGGGAGATTAAGAAAATTCAGATATATATATATATATATATATGTGTGTGTGTGTGTGTGTGTTTGTATGCATGTATATATACATGTGTATAATTATATTAGTGTATAATTGCTGCTCCTTGATCTGCAAATGTAATACATGTGTTTTTAAAACCTTCAAATCTAGTAGAAGCCAAAGCAACCTTGAGGCTGATCAAGAGGTATCAATGTATCATCCCTCTGCCCTTTGATGTGTCGATGGCTTCTAGCATGAAAACAACCTCCTCTATCTCTGGTCTCTTGCTCGGATTCGGGTCCCATCTTCATCACATTCGCCAGAGAGCTAGGGCAGCATTTGGGTATTTGTGGCCTCATGTCCTGTACATAATCCATATTTGATGATCCTTTTGAACTTCGAATTTTAGCTGTGATGTTCCCATTGTTGCACCTATGACCTAAAAGAGAAAAAGAAGAAACATGAAATTAAATTAATCTAAAGAAATTAGAGGAAAGATAGATTAATTAGATTGATTAATACCTTAATGATATTAGGATGATCAAGTTTATGGCACATAGAAACCTCCTGTGTAACAGCTTTCCTGATTGAAGCAATTTCAGCTTTTGTCTTTTGGTTCTCTTCTCCACATCCAAGCACTTAACTGGAAATTGACATATGAAAAAAGAGAGCCTATTATTAGTGAAGGCTAGAAATCATAGTCCACCAATTTGATCTTGAATTTACCCCTTTCTTTGTCTGAAAAAATAAATTAAAGCCCATGTGTAATCTTTAGACTAAAATTCAAGATAGTGTACTTATTGGGTCAAGGGTATTTGTGTTTCTTCAACAAAATAAAATATATATAAAACCCTAGCTAGCTAGCTAGCTAGCTAGGTTTCAATTTAAATTCAATTTTTTTCTCCAAGATTTGAATATTGAATATATATGCAAAAATTAAATCAACAAAAAAATATATTTAGAATATTAAAGCTTATGATTGTGATGTATGTCTAATTACGCACCTGGAACATCTTGGCCATGATAAGTTCCATTGTGGACATATCCAAAAGAACCTCTACCAATCATCTCTTCTTTCTAAAGGCATTTTTTTATTGTTATTTTTACACCATGCAATGCGTGTTTATTTTTTTTTTTTGTATTAATTACCATATAATCACCAAATTTCTTAGGTTATAATAATTAATTCGATAGTAACGGTTTCCATGCAAATGTTTTAATTTCTTTGAATTAATTCCTAAGTCAATAATTAGGTAGTAAATTCTTAGACTTAATTTTCACTCTCTCTTTTCCCACAATACCTAAGTCAATAATTAGGTTTCCATGCAGTGACCATGCCAAGAACCACCCATTGTATCAGGCAGAACATCAGCATCTTTTGCAGCCAATGTAGCAAGCCCAGCGATGAGGGAAGCTGTAGCCATGCATGTGGGTATTAAGTTGGATGACGCATATAAGAGAGATTTGTCTTCAAGTTGTTAATAGTTGCAAAGCCAGCCTAGATGATTTATCCGGTGTGGTATAAATTCGTTTGAATTTAATATCCTGTTGAAAATAATCAGATTGAATAATCTAAATAGACTCGTATTTCTTGTCAACAAATGATAGGAAAAACTAAAACAAGACAAGTGATTTAAAGATAGAAATACTTATTATTAACATGTCATTTCAGGTTTGGAAATTTGCAAATCTCACAACTGATTTACCCCCTAAAAATATAAGAACAAGAAGAACACAAGTGTCACAACTCACAACTGCAGACATATTATGTAAAGTTGTCTTAACGATTTCATTTCCTCTTAACTAAACCTGAACTTCCTAAAAAAGACTCAACCAGTGGAGTGGTTTCTATAGCTGCCTTTGCAAACCCATTGATATTAGCCTGTATTATGTGATCTATCCTTCTGTCGCCGTGGTACAAAACATCACTCTTCTCTCGCTCCACATCTCCTTGTTTGATTATTTCATAACTTGTGTTTGGTAACTCCAGACTTCCATAGGAACTTAATAAATCCTTCAATTGATCGATAATCATTTGTGATGACATTAGTTCGCGACTATTAAGGTCATCAGAATCAAGGAGTGATAGTAAGTCCTTGGTTGCAGTTCTTGAATCTACATTGTTGACTCTAAACATAAGTGAAAGGTGAGATAGGCTCAACCAATAGAGCCTCCTCAAGAGTGAATAAGCCATGGATTTAGCAGCTGCGCTTCTGATGTCGAAGCAGAGTATCAATACCTGTTTCCCCAGATTGATTAGGCAATGCTTCCATGTCGCGCTGAAATGAAGCAGGCTGGAGCATTCCTGTCTACAAAGTTCAGTTAGGAAATGCGTGAGTAATCCATTTGCCACATAGAATGTCACAAAATAAATGGGAAACTTACACGATGAATGACATAAGGGCGAACTGCAATCCCAATAGCCACACCAAGTAAACCCGAAAGTCCCAGTCCTATAGCCCAAACTGAAACTGTTCCCACTACTGAAAAATGTGAAATGATAATTTTCCTTTCGTGTTAGTACCTAGGACTAGTAACTAAAATACATTTAATATATGCACAATAGATGCCATTCAACCGAAGAATCAAAGCTCCATTGGACCAAGGCCAATTTCTAGAAGCATGAAAGAAGTAAAAAGAATATGCAATGATATATAGATGAAAACACTGGCATTTTCTATGAGAAATCAGTTGGATCCACATTAAGACATAAAATGCAATTGCATTCCTTAAGTTTCCAAACGTTCATGTCCAAGAGAACAATTTCTTGCGACTACATTTTTTCAGCATGCTATGAAATGTGTAAGTGTTTTGTAATTATAAGTGTGGACACAACATATATTATATATATATATAATATGACTTACTTTAAAAGTCAGAGATACTTTCCCTCGAACATGTGCTGGATATCTCTTTTTAACAATCTCACTGCTGTACATTTAGGTATTAACTAGCAGAGAACTCTAGAAGTCCAAATCACGTTAACAGAATTACAGAAAATTTACAACTAGGAAATCCTCAGCTTTAGGTAAAACACGGAAAATAAAAAAGGGAAAGAAAAAGTATACATTTACTAATGAATATCTTAAATGAATATCTCTGTTCCAGATAACACATACACAGTATTTGCACATAAAAGCTTTTACATAACAAATGCACATAGTGATGTGGCATGATTTACATCATAGATCAACATGCATGGTTTTTATCAGGGAGAAAAAAATAGTGCATAGCAGGATATCACTCATGATTTCGTTAAAAGCAGTATCTCGGTTCTGCTCTTTTAATAGAACAGGCAACATGACAACTTGCATTTGTTAAATCGGGACAAGTACTATGCACAAATAGAATAGCAAGCTAATCAAAAAACTCACCAGAACGAGAACTTCTTGCACAAGACCTTCAGATTAATCTGCCGAACCAATTGATTCCCGTGATCAGAAACGAGTAAAACACATCTTTCGGGAACAAAAGCAAGCTCAAAATCACTAGAGAATGATGCATTCTGTGCAGGTCCATCCTCACGACCCACTTTCTTCGAGTATCCTCCAGCAATTGTGGTCACAGTACCTAAAATACAGATCATCACCGGAACAAAGACAAGAGTCCACAAATCATAACATACCCATAAGGCCATAACAGCGTATAGAAGTGGTATAAAAGTCTTGCAAGCATTTGATTCGCTTGCAATAATGCGACTTTTGTTTTGTAAGTTAATTTATCATTTCACCAACGATCATTTGTAAATGAAACAATAACAACGATTGTTTTCCTAGCTGTCTAATCAATTCTTGTCCTTAAAGATAGACACCAGGCTATGTTTTGTTAATGTTTGGATCAAACTACAATAATAATAACAAAATAAAGATCATTAAATGCCCAATGAATCAAAGCATAGTTGTTCATCCTGTTCTTTTCTTTGTTAATTTTAGGTACGGATTGCTACAAAAAAATTACTATCCGGCAGAGTCACCATAATTTCATCTTTTCAATTTGAACAATAAACATAGAAAATTTTATTTTTTATTTTTAAAAAGAAGTTAAAAGACCTGAGTTGCTTATCTTGCGTATTGCATAATTGTTCTTATCAGCAACGTAAACATTCCCTTTAGCATCCACAGCGAAGCTCCGGGGCTTCTTGAACCGGGCATGATCCGATTCCCCATCCGAATATCCCGGAAACCCGTCCCCCGATAACCGCTTAACCACACTCTCTGCAAATATCACTTCAAAAATTAACAAATAAACACTTCAAAGGTAAGCTTAAACCTCAAGGAACACTGTAAGATTCCGAATATTCAACCAAAAGGGAGAGGGATCAATTACCTTGCGATAAGGGAAGTGATACGGTGTAGAATGTACTGCTGGAAGAGTCAAGGATGATCAGATCGGACGATCCTGGCCGAGCGACGACTGCGTGAGGGTTTATATCTTGCTTGTTGCCATCGAACACAGTAATTACGCTGTACCCGTCTTCAAGAACTATCTCCGCTGTAACTGTAATTATACAATTAAATTATAAAATTAATTGAATGAGGTTGAAATAATAGATGTGAGATTAAAACATCATTTCAAAAGAGGGGAAAAATAATACCAAGGTTGACGAGGAAGACCAGAGAGAGGAAAGAGAAATGGAGGGAAGTCATCGTTAAAGCAGTGGTCGGTGCTTACTGCTTAGAGGGGAAGCAAACTGGTATAGTTTGTTGTACTTAAAAATTAGAATAACTTCACCAAGAAGAAAAGGAGGTGCCTTGATCGTGGCCCACGTGACGTACTTATGCATAATTGTTGGACTTGGATTGGTCTTTATAAAAAAAAAAAAAATATATATATATATATATATATATATATATTTTATTACAAAAGATATATAAGATAAAATTTACTGTATTATTATATTAAAATAAATTTTTGTATCAAATATCTTTTATAGATTTAACTTATTTATCAACAAATATCAAAACTCGTTACAAAACAAAATTTTCTTATACCCATTATATGTAAGAATTTTCCAACTACACGTTTATGTTATGAAAAATTATTGCATATGTTTGGACTCATGAAATAGTGCTAATTCATCCCCTTATATAGTTGATGGTGTATTGTTGTTTACTTCGAAAGAAAAAATTAAAACCTATTAAGAGAAATTTGTGTGAAACTTTTATGCTAGACCAAAAATCTACACATTAATAAACTATTTATAGTGTTAAGGTTATTACAATTAATCATTAATTGTAAATTAAAGCTTTGCATTTATTTTTTAATTATACATCACCTCGTGTGTGACCTTATGTTCAAACTAATCTAGTTGTAGGTCATAATTTTATGTAATTGTAATTGGAACCCTTTTCAATTAATTAGAACCCATTCTAATTTATTTTGAATCAAAACACTTTTTGTTTCTCCCTTTTATAATAATTAATTAATTGTCCATAAATTACTTCTCAGAGCTTCTACAATCATGAGTGACACCTAGCAAGATATAATGATTACCTAGATAGTGTGAATTTGATTATGAAACCTTAAACATTTCCGTTATAAGTTACCATGCAATTCAATCATTTTATCATGCAATTTCTCAATTAAGCTAATCAAGGTAAGAAATTAATGTCAAACCCTTCGCATTAATTGTATGTGTCTAGATTTCAAGACTATAATTCTGATGGTGAAATTAGAAACTATTTTCTGATTCTCACATTGCCTTGGCCAATGAACTTCCCAAATTATATCTTAGTAGATCACATAGGACATTCACTATTTTTACTTAAGAATGATAGATCATTTATTGTACACTTACATACCTCTATACGAAACCTATTATACCCAATTATCACTAATTACCGATCCATGAATAGAACCATATTAAATAGAATCAAAGTATAATAAGTTACATATAAGATAACCTTGGTGTCTCAAATCTAAGGATCACATGCACAACTATAACATAAGAACTACCTATTATTAGGAAAGTAAAACTTCATATTGGTACTCTTAAATTGAGTCATGTTCAATGAACTTATTCTTTAATGAGCACCTGCATACTTGTTTTGGTGTCTCCCACACAAATGACATTAAGATTAGTCACCATCCTAATTGAGCAAAAACAGTATGCACTAGTCTAACTGGATTACTAGCATCCAATTAATATCTTACAACCAAGAACATTTAAGAATAAAGCTTTCGAGAAGATTATGTCCTATAATTATGATCTCATCATAATCTTATCTCCATTGCTCATACTTTATGAACTTAATCATAATAATGTAATTTAACAAATATTGAAATAAATATGACTTGCCACTAATAATGATAACAATTTTAATAAGATTGTTTTACAAATAATATACTAAGACATCTAATGTCATTGACTTATAGGGCATGTGTAACAACCCATCCCGGGTTGTCCACCCCCAAGACGGTGTTGTCATTTTGAAAATTTCAGCACGACACATATATGCAACAATAAAAATAATACCAACAAAATTTTTTACATCAATCCTCAACCCTCAATAGGGGAGATACATCATTTTGATATTGACTTAAACATTATATACAACATAA
Organism: Bretschneidera sinensis; assembly: GCA_023935145.1. Taxonomy (NCBI): domain Eukaryota; kingdom Viridiplantae; phylum Streptophyta; class Magnoliopsida; order Brassicales; family Akaniaceae; genus Bretschneidera; species Bretschneidera sinensis. The sequence continues at coordinate 103,399,637 of CM043701.1, read as the reverse complement.
TGTGAATAAATATTTACAGATAAATTTTTATTTTATTTTCTCATTAGTTTGAGGATGTGGACATGCACGTGGCTTACAGATAATGACTTCATCTGAATCTCAACTCACAAAACTAAATGTTCTGCTTGCTACCTGAAATTATTGTACAATGAGAAGTGAGCTTCACAAGCTCAGTGAAATAAATTTACTAGAAGTATTCGATTTTATACTCACAGTTACAACTTATAATTCAATTACTTCTAAAAAATCTTCTGATATTCATTTATCTTTTTCCTCAAATAATTCAATAACAATATTCTATAATCACTACTCAATTTCATAATTCCCCTATTACACAATCTTTTCTTAAGTTACTCATCAGACATATCAATCTTTCAATTATATATTTTAAAGGTGAGCATGGAACCCGGTTGACCAGCGAACTCGACCCAAACTGACATAATGGGTTGGGTCTTTTTAGAAATTGAGTTGGGTTGGGTTGAAAATATTTTGAACCTGGTGGGTTGGGTTGGGTCATGGGTTCAAAATTTCCAACCCGACCCAAATCGATAACCCGGTCAAATATATAATTATATATTTTATATTTATTGAATATAAAATAGTGTATAAATAATTATAGTATAATTGTAAAATATATAATCATAAAATGTTCATTCTAATTACTACTAGTGTGTAAAATTATATGTAGCAGATATACCAATGTCCAAACAAGTCTCATACTTTCCAATCACCCATATTTTAGTTTCAAATATTTACACTATAAACAAATACTGATTTCGAGTTATGAAATAGTTTTCATAATTATTGTTAAGCATAACTTCAATCAAAATAAATTGATGCACAGTTAACTTATGTTAACAAAATTTTGATTTCTTATACCATTGTAACTATAAAATAAACACATAAATTAACACTCTAACCTGCAAGATTCCAGTCAGGATCAATGTATGCAGATAAGCTTATGTTCCAAAAAGATGTACTATAATTTTGATGGAAGAAATGCTAAATGCATGATAAAACTTAGTAATACCAACTTGCTGGAAGCATTTTATGCAAACATTATTAAACCATTCAATTTGCCTCACTGTGACCTTTTAAGAGCCTCTACGTCGCTTCCAAGTGCATTTAATCATAGTCCAAAAATTAGACTAATTAGTGAAAAAGCATTAGCACGACCAACAAATGTTGAGTTACTAAAATATATTATTAGCAACTGTCTAGAAATCTAGATTTCCTTTGTAATTGAGCAATCTTCTAAAATAAGTTAAATTCATGTCAACAAAATCATAAGTTAATGATTTATTCAAATACTATCGCTATATATTTTATATTTATCTTGATTACTTAAAGTAAATCTAACTCACCACGTAGCACTTAGAGCTACCCATGAATCACGTCCTTGCTTTTCCTGCTATTTTCAATAATTTCCCCAAATTGCTGATCGTCAACACCTGACATAATATTTATATTAAAATTTCTAATTTATTCATCAATTTCTCTATAATTCACACAATTTGAAAATTCTACATTGAATTTTGGGAAATTTCATATACGCTAAATTTCAAAAAATAAAATTCACATTATTATCTTTTGTTTTTCTGAGAGCTTTCCATGACTCTCTATAAAATTCTCCCATAAACCCCTTCAAAATTTTACCCTTTCAGCCTTTCTTTCGGTCCCCAAGTGTTTAAAGAAATAGAATAATTTAATTTGAAGTTGAAAACCAAACATGATTTGGTAAAACTAATAAAACAAATTAATGAAAATGATTTTTACAAAATTCTTTAATGGCGGCACCGTTTCCTTAATTCTGCTGAATGTCTTTACCTTTTCAAATTTTTTATTAGTGTCATAGGTGACAACACCTGGACATTTAGGTGTCATGCACATTTTTTCTTGCAAAACTTTTTTTTTGTTTCTTTTTCCTTGTCTTCTTGGACACTTCAATTTTTATTTATTTATTTATTTTCTTTTTTATTTTTCTTTGCACCACCACGCGTCCGTTTTTTTAAAAGAATTATTTTATTTAATAATAAATATTTCACATATATATTATTTTAATTTTATGTCATATTTATCAATTTACTTCTTTACCATTATCTAAGAGCACAGATATTACAATTCTACCACTTTATAAAAATTTCGTCCTCGAAATTTCCTTACCAAACTCAAGAAACAAATGTGGATAATACATCTTCATAGTTGCTTCACGTTTTCACGTAATTTCTTTAATATCTTTGTTCTACCACAAAACTACTGGATTACTTTATTACACCAAGCTTGTTCTTTTCTATCTAAATTTCTCATTGGTACTTGTATAAAAGTCAAACCTTTATTAATTTCTACAGCTTGGCTCGAAATATTATGAGATTCATTATGTAAACACTTTCTCAAAAGTAAAACATGAAACACTTTGTGTAACTGCTTCAACTTTGGAGGCAATTTCAGGCTATACATGACTAGCCCAACTTTCTCAACAACCTCATAGGGTCCCACATATCTTGGACTCAACTTTCATTTCCTGTTGAAATCTTAATACTAGATTAACGTTGATTTTTATAAGCAAATTCAATTAATGGCAAGTAAGCATCCCAACTTACTGAGAACTCATCACATTGCCCTTAACATATCTTCTGGTACTCTAATAATCCTTTCTGTCTGCTTATCTATTTAAGGGTGAAAAGTTGTACTAAATTGTAACTGCGTACCCGTGGCTCTTTTTTTTGAAAGTTTTTCCAAAAACCGAGACGTAAATCTAGCATCTTTAACTAATACAATGCTCAAAGGCACTTTATGCAATCTCACCATCTTAGCTATATACAGTTCAACCAACTTTTCAGGACTCCAAGTAGTTTAATAAGACGAAACTGAGATGGTTTAGATAATCTATCTACAATCACCCACACAACATCAAAACCTCTCTGGATAAGGGGAAATCCATAAACAAAAACCATACTCATATTCTCCCATAGCCATTTAGGCACTGAAAGATGCTGTAGTAAGCCTGCTGAATATCTTTTCTCATACTTCACTTACAGAAAAATCAAACATCTAGAAATTTATTTAGCTACATCCTTCTTCAATCCTGACCACCAGAAATTTTGTCTCAATCCTTTATACATCTTATTGTTACTCGGTTGCATCGAATCTACATCATCATATGCCTCTCTCAATATCCCCTTTCTCAAATTCGCTTCATTGGGAACACAAATTCTATGTTCCAAGACTATAATACCATCATTTCTAATTTCTGAACTCATATTACTTTCTTTTAAGTACTTCCTGCTTAATCTTTTCTATCTCTTCATTTCTACCTTGCATCTCTAACAAGCATTCTATTGTGGATAACTATACAACTATATTTGCTAATAATGATTATTTATCACTGATATTCAACTTCATTTTATTTCTTTTAAATCTATCATCAATTTCACATTATGACTCTCAATAGCAGTTAATATTCTTGTAGATTTTCTACTCAATACATCTATTGCCACAATTGTCTTTCCTCGATAATAGTGAATTTATACAATCATAGTCACTAATCAACTCCATCCACCACTTATGTCTCAAATTCAACTATCTCTGGGTAGGTAAGTATGTTAAACTCTTATGATCAGTGAATATCTCATAAGTGGCTCCATACAGATGATGTCTTCAATATTTAAAACAAACACTATGGTAGCCAACTTTAAGTCATAGGTAGGGTAATTTTTCTAATGATTCCTCAATTGCCTAAAAGTATATGTCATTACCTTCCCATGTTGCATTAACACATATCCCAACTCTTGATGTGATGCATTACTATACACTACAAATCTTTTATCACCAGAAGGAAGCACCGATACTGGAGTTGTAGTCAATTTATCATTTAATCATTGGAAATTTTTCTTACACTGCCAAAACCATACAAATCTCATCTCTTCCCTAGTTAATTTAGTCAACAGTACTACAATAATGGAAAAATTATGAAAGAATCTTCTATAATAACCAGCTAACCCCAAGAAGATTCTAATCTCAGTCACATTAATTGGTCTCTCCCAACTTAACATTGCTTCTACCATTTGTGGATCAACTGTTGTGCCATCTCCAGATATTATATGCACCAAGAAAGTTACATCATTTAGCCAAAATTCACATTTAGAAAATTATAGCATACAATCTCTTTTTCCTCAAAATCTCTAACACAATTTATAAATGTTTTACATGCTCTTGCTTAGTCTTAGAATACACCAAGATGTTATCAATGAGCACAACCACAAAATTATTAAGAAATGATTTAAACATTTTATTTATCAAGTTCATGAATGTTGTTGAAGCATTAGTTAACCCAAATGGCATCACAAAAAACTTATGACCATAACGTGTCTTAAAAGCAGTCTTAGGCACGTCTCCCTTCTTTATTCTTAACTGGTGATAACTTGATCTCAGGTTTATCTTAGAATATAGCCTTGCTCTCTGCAATTTCTCAATTAAATAATCTATTATGGGTAAAGGATATTTGTTCTTAATGGTGATCTTATTCGGCTGTTTGTAATCTATACACAACCTTATCGTTCTATCTTTCTTCTTTACAAACAATACAGGGACTCCCCATGATAACATACTTGGTCAAATAAATTGTTTATCTAATAACTCTCGAAGGTGAACTTTCAATTCTCTTTACTCAATGGCTGTCATTCTGTAGGATACTATAGATATATATGATGAACCTGGTATCACATCAATAGAGAATTTAATCTCCCTACTGGGAAACAACTAGACAACTTATCAAGAAATATATTAGAATAATCTTTCACCACTAAGATTTATTATAACTTCCTATTTTCCTTTTTAGAATCCACTATATATGCCAAATACTCCTCACAACCTTTTTTAACCATCTACTAGTAGTCAGAGTAAAATAAGATAGTTCGAGAGTATCTTATGTTCTCCTTGAATGTTAAACTCCTCATCTCCATATCTTGAACACTACATTCTTTCTGGAACAATCAACTCAGGCGTAATACATCGATAACCAATTCATTCCAAAAATCAAATGAAAATCTATCATATTCAAAGGTACGAATCACACAACCCTTGTAAACATTTATGATTATCACTCTATCTCTAGTGGGAACTTCAGCAATACTATTATGCATCAAAGGACTAATACACGCATCAATAAACTTCATAAATACATTGGATGCAAAAGAATGGTTTGCACCAAGATTAACCAACATTGATATGCCCACCTTTTCTACATAGAAGGCACCTCAAATTAGGACAATTCTGGGATAAATATCTTATCAGATTACATCTATAACTTGTTCTAGTATTTTTATCACGTTATCACGTCCTCAAGGTAGTACACTCCCACCTTTACCATAACTTCTAATTCCCACAGACTATCTCCCAAATCTAGGGGTCCTACCGATATTACTCTGAGCTACAGAAGCAACAGATCCTGCTTGCCTCTAATTCTATACTACAGTTCCTTGTAACAAGGAACGCTCCATCTGAGGTGGTCTTTCTTCCTGTACACTCATACCACCACTACCTCTAGAACCTTTATGTCTAAGCCTCTTTAACCACTCTTTCTCTTTCCCTTAAACTCCATCACATCTTTTTCAATCTGAAGTGTTATATCCACCAACCTGACATAATTTATATGTCTTATGTAAGATAGTTTCGATTTAATCTCAAAATGTAATTCATCTATGAATCTCTTACACTTCTTCTCCTCTAGGTCTACCATTTTCGGTACAAACCTCGACAAAGCCATAAATCTCCTATCATATTGAGTCATAGTTAATATATTTGCCTCAAATAAATAAAATCTCTCTCTTGTTGCACTCTAAAGGTATAAAGAAAATATTTATCAAGAAAAACCTCCTTAAACCTATTCTAGGTTAAGGGTCTATCAACAGCTGCACTTACTCTGGGAAGAATATCCTCCTAACATTCTAAGGCTTCTCTCTCTAACTTGAACTTAGCAAAGGTGGCCCTCTGTCTGTCAGTCATTGGTAAAATATCAAATAATCTCTCTACATGTTTCACTCATAACTTAGGCTTAAAAGGATTCATAAATTCTTTAAACAACAAATCATTCAACTTAATATATTAAACAAAACAATCTCCTTGCATCTCATGCATAAACTCACCTTTCCCCCTTTTGAACATCTACCATTATTGGATTTATAACAACCTTAGGCACTGCTCTAGCCTGTTCATCAAATTTATGCTATGGACTATCAATTCTATCATATGTTACATTCATTTCCTCAAGAGCATGAACAAGAACTTTTCTTAGCTTATCTCTTTCAAATCTAAATTCTCTCATACCTCTACTAATTTTGATTATACTGTTAACATGTTCCCTTTTAGGAACCACAGATTTAGACTCAACTTCCATTTCAACCTTAGTTCGTTTAAAAATTGGGGTCGACCACGCCTTCTTAAGTCAACAACTCTAATTCTAATTCTAGCATGTCCACGTGTCATCCTCAAACTTTTCATTAAAATTTAATTTATTTTAATCTTCCACTTTTTTTTACTTTATGTAGTCTACAGAATCATAAAATCTAATGCTCTGATACCAAAATTGTAACGACCCATCCCGGGTTGGCCACCCCCGATACGGTGTCGTCACTTTTTGAAAATCCCAGCACGACACATATATGCAACAATAAAAATAATACCAACAAATTTTTTTACATCAATCCTTAACCCTCAACAGGGGAATACATCATTATGATATTGACTTAAACATTATATACAGTGTAATGTGCATGAATATTTACAAATAAATTTTTATTTTATTTTCTCATTAGTCTGAGGATGTGGACACACACGTGGCTTACAGATAGTGACTTTGTCTGAATCTCAACTCACCAAACTATCTGTCATACCGGCTACCTGAAATCATTGTATAATGAGAAGTGAGCTTCACAAGCTTAGTGAGTTAAATTTACTAGAAATATTCGATTTTATACTCCTAGTTACATCTTATAATTCAATTATTTCTAAAAAAATTCATTCGATATTCATTTATTTTTTCCTCAAATAATTCGATAACAATATAATGTAATCACTTATCAATTTCATAATTCCTCTATTACACAATCTCTTCTTAAGTTACTTATCAGACATATAAATCTTTCAATCATATATTTAATCATCTCTAAATTATCAATTCAACATTATCGTTTACCTCGTTATGAGATTCACAACATATAATCAATCAACCGGATAATTCTTGTCATTTTATATTTCCATATTTCTTCTCAATATAATTGTCTCTCTGTGAGACTCATTCATCTATCAATAAATTTACAATCATGAATAACACTTTAGCATCTCAATAATAAAACCAATATTTAAAACAGATGCAATGCGTGAATTATTAATTGGGAATGTCTTCCCATATGTCGACATGTTTTAGCTTAGATGGTTACCCTTCCGGTTCTTTTATTTTATTTAGACCGGCTGCCTTCCCAGTTCTTTTATTTCCAGTATATACCGGTTGTTATAGTTTTTATTTAGACCAGTTGCCCTCCCGATTCTTTTATTTTCATTTAGACCAGCTGTCTTCCCAGTTCTTTTATTTTCATTTAGACCGACTACCTTCTCGGTTCTTTTATTTCATGCATACGCATATGAATAATGATATGAAATATGCATCAAACAATAACATGGAAACAAACATGTATTCAAACATTCAAATTAGCTATCCTGATTTTTCTCAAATTATTATTTGAAAAATTCCAATAAATTTCTCTCCTCATAAATCATATCAAATCATCAACCATAGCTCGTCAAGAATTTCACTTATCACATTTATTATTAAATCGACTCATTATTCCAATAATATTATTTCTCATAAAATAATTCTCTACACATCCATTATTCTTATCATACCTATCAACAAACTTTTATCTATCACCAAATCATAAGTTAATGATTTATTCAAATACTATCACTATATATTTCATATTTATCTTGATTACTTAAAGTAAATCTAACTCGCCACGTAGCACTTAGAGCTACCCATGGATCACATCCTTTCCTTTCTTGCTCCTTTCAGCAATTTCCCCCGATTGCTGATCGTCAACACCTGACATAATATTTATATTAAAATTTCTAATTTATTCATCAATTTCTCCATAATTCATACCCTTTGAAAATTCCACATTGAATTCCAGGAAATTTCATGTATGCTAAATTTCAAAAAAAATAAAATTCACATTATTATATTTTGTTTTTCTGAGAGCTTTTTGTGACTCTCTATAAGATTCTTCCGTAAACCTCTTCAAAATTTTACTCTTTCAGCATTTCTTTCGGTCCCCAAGTGTTTAAAGAAATAGAGTAATTTAATTTGAAGTTGAAAACTAAACAGGATTTGATAAAACTAATAAAACAAATTAATGAAAACGATTTTTATAAAATTCTTTAATGGCAGCACCATTTCCTTAATTCTGTTGAATGTCTTTATCTTCAAATTTTTTATTAGTGTCACAAATGACAACACTTGGACACTTAGGTGTCTTGCACCTTTTTTTTTTACAAAACTATTTTTTTGTTTCTTTTTTTCTTTTTCCTTTGTCTTCCTGGATGCTTCAATTTTTTTTTCATTTTCCTTTTACTTTTTATTTACACCACCACGCGTCCGTTTTTTTAAAGAATTATTTTATTTAATAATAAATGTTTCACATATATATTATTTTAATTCCATGTCATATTTGTCAATTCACTTCTTTACCCATACTCTAAGAGCACATATATTACAACATACTACTAACAATATTTCACTTGCACTAAAGTTAATCGCCCTTGTATCTCATACTCATATTCTCAAGATGGCAATTGAACTGCTGCTATGTTAATGCCTTAGTTAATGGATCTGAAGCATTCTCTGTTGACACAACCTTTTGTATTCTCACGTCTTCTCTTCCAATGATTACGCTAATCAAGTGGATGAGCTACTTAATGTGCTTGGATTATGGATGAGACCTTGGTTACTTGGCTTGAGCTATTGCCCCATTGCTATCATAGTACAAGTTATTGTGAATTCAATGTTAGGAACAACACAAAGCTCATTGATGAACTATTTATCCAAACCGTATCATTTGTAGCCCTAAACGCAACAATATATTCAACTTCAGTGGTGGAATCTACATTTCAAACTTGTTTACAACTATTCTAGCTCACCACCATTCAAGGTGAACACAAATCCATAAGTGGATTTTCTATCATCCATATCAAACTAGAAGTCTGAATCAGTATACCCCTCCAATTTTAAATCACTTATTCCATATGTGATGAAAAAACTTTAGCTCAAATAGTTCGATAAAAGCTCTGCTCGATTGAGCTCGAGCTCGAACTTGAGCCTGAAACTTAGGCTCGAATAGCTTATCGAGCCAAGCTCGAATACTTTAAAGTTCGACTCGAAAGGCTTTTGAACAGTTCGATAAGGTATTATCGACCTCGAGCTCGAACCAATATTTATTTATTAAAATTATAGTTCGAGCTCGAGCTTGAATAGGCAATCCAAGGCAGCTCGAGCTCGAGCTCGAATAGGCTCGATTGTTATCGAACTCAAGCCTCATAAAATTTATCAAACTCAAGCTTTAGCCTAATTTTTTAGCTCAATTCGAACTCGAGCTTGTTCATTTAAGTTCGAGCCGAGCTCGAATACCTTAGTATTCAGGCTCAATTAGGCTCGAATCCACCCTTAATTAGATTGATATATGCTAGTAACACTTATATCATGACTAATATCAGATCTAGTATATAACAAAGGATACATGAGACTTCCTATGGCCGAAGGGTAGGGGTTTGACTCATGTTATGTATCTCTTCAGGTGTCTTTGGGGACATTTGCTTAAAGAGATGTACTCCATGTCTGAAAGGTAACAATCATCTCTTGGAGTTTTCTATGTTAAACATCTTCAACATTTTGTCTATACATGTAGATTGAGATAAGCCTAGCATCCTTCTAGATCTATCTCTATAGACCTTTGTCCCTAAAATGTAAGATGCTTATCCCAAATCTTTCATGTAGAAGTTCTTTGAAAGTCAGACTTTGACTTATTGTAACATACCCACATCATTCCCAATGAGTAGTATGTTTTCAACGTAAAACACTAATAATGCAATTGTGTTCCCATTAATCTTCTTATAAAAACATGGTTCATCCACATTTATGAGAAAACTAAATGTCTTGATTGCTCATCGATCAATCAGATGTTCCAACTTCGAGAAGCTTTCTTTAATCCATAAATTGATCTTTGTAGTATATATTTTTCCTCTATCTTGCCATTGATAAAGACATTTTTTACTTCCATTTGTCATATCTTATAATCGTAGTATGCAGCTATTGTGAACAAGATCTTGGTGGACTTAAGTATGATAATAAGAGAAAAATGTTTCATCAATGTCAACTCTTTGTCTCTGCTTGAAACCTTTTGCTACCAGTCTTACCTTAAAGGTCTCTGCCTTTTTGCATTCATCTTTCTTTTATAGACTCATTCATAACCAATAGGTACAATACCTTCAAGAGGGTCAACCAAAGTCCATACTTAGTAAGAATACATGGATTCCATTTCAGATTTCATGTCTTCAAGCCATCTTCACAAATCGATGTCTGACATCACTTCCTTGTAATTTGTAGGATCCTTAATCCTAATAAGATATACCTCTATATCACATTCGATGAGATACTCATATCTCTCTAGAGCTCTAGGTATCCTACCTGATCTATGAATAGGTTGTGTGACAAGAGACTATACTATGATAGGCTCAAAAGGTTAATCATTGTTGACTTGTGGTTCGTGAGACACTTCTTCAAGTTCTATTTTACTCCTAATGCTCCCTTCTAGTACAATTTTTTTTTATTTATTTTAGAAAGGCAACATGTTTATAAACAAATACATTTTGTTCACTTGGGAGGTAAATATAATATCTCAAACTTTCTTTGGGATATCCTATAAATCTAGACTTATTAGACTTTGCCTCAAACTTATCTGCAACTAATCTCTTGACATATGTAGGACAACCCCATATCTTAACATTTTTAAAACTAGATTTTCTACCATTCCATATCTCATATGATGTCTTAGGTAAAAATTTAGAAGGAACTCTATTTAAGAGATATGTGACAGTTTTTAGGGCATAATCTTATAAGGAAATTGGAAGATCAATGTAACTCATCATCGATCGCACCATATCTAATAAAGTACAATTTCTTATTTCGGATACACCATTGAATTGAGATGTTCTAGGAGGAGTCTACTGTGAGAGAATTCCATTCTACTTGAGACGATCTAAAAAATCATTTGTCAAGTATTCACCTCCTCGATCAAATCGAAGAATTTTGATACTTTTTTTAGTTTATTTTTCTACTTCATATCTAAATTCTTTGAACTTTTCAAATGATTTAGATTTGTACTTCATAAGATTCACATACCCTAACCTCGAATGATCATCGGTGAAGGTAATGAAGTAAGAATAACCACCCCTAGCAATTGAACTTAGTGACCCACCAACTTCAGTGTGGATATACCCTAATATATTAGCAGCTCTTTCTCCATGTCCATTAAATGGAGTTTTAGTCATCTTTTCTATGAGACAAGATTCGCATGTTGGGTATGATTTGAAAGTCAATGAACCGAAGTATCTATCTTTAGCCAACTTGCTAATGCTACTCTCATTGATATGACCAGCTTTGAGATGTCATACATAAAAAGGATTAATATAATCTCTTTTCCTTTTATTATCTTGTTAATTAATATGCAATATGTTAACATTCAATTCCATAATATAAAGACCATTTATAAGTGTACCGGTACCAAATAACTCATTATTCATATGAGATTAAAATAAGATAAAATTAATCTTCGTTTCACTTTTTTTTTTATTCTATCTCTCATATGAGAAAGAATTTGTCCCATCTATTTGGGACTAAATTTTTTCTTTTTGTCCTTTTTACCCTTGAATAATAATATTCATAATAATAGTAATAATTATAATATTATTAAAAACAATTCTCGTAAAATATAATAATAATCATTATTATAATAATTTTATTAATAATAATTATTAGTATAATTATAATTATAACAAATAATAATAATAATGATTATTATTATAATAAGTTAATAACTATAATTATTATTATTATCATAACTATAATACTATTATAATAATGTTGATAATCATAATATTTTCTATAATATATTATAATATTATTGTATTGATATTTTTTCTTATAATAATAATAATTACAATAATATAATAATAAATTTTAATGATAATAATAAAATTTTACGGTTTTGAAGATATTAGATTGGTAAGGATGATGAATAGTACTAGAGTATTTTAGTATTTAGACTTCTTAGTCTACTTTAATCACAATACAATAATCTCATGAACCAAAGAAAGGATTTAAATATTACCTCTTTAATCCCTTTTTATATTATCCCATGTTAATCTTAGTTTTATCCCATTATACTTATGTCTCTGAACCAAACAGGTCATATATCTTTTGTCGGTGACAATAGTACGAGTACATATATTATATGGATGTATTAGATAAACATTTTAGATAACTTATAGTAATTCGTTTGGTACATTAAATGGAAAGAAAGATAAGATAGAGGAAGATAATAGGCAAAATGTCTATTTTTGTCTTATAACTATTGATTGTATTTTGTTTTGAGCATACATCTAACAATTATTTTAGTCAGGTCTTCACATTATTTTAAGTTACTCAATTAAACCCTTTTTGTCGATTTATGATTTGAAAACTCATCAAGGCTTCACCAAATGCTAGATGAACATTGATAGCTATCATGCATATATGTAACAATTTTTAGAGTTGTTAGGGTTTATTTGTGACTCTAAATGATTTAGGGATTGAGAGACACATTTCTAATGATAGTTCAGTCCACCTAATAGTGAAGAGGGTTATCTCTCATTGTTTCTCTTCCTCTCTGTAATTGTCTCATCTTCTCAAATTTCTTAAGTTAAGCCCTAATTAATGAGAATTTTTTCGTCAAATTCATTTGCCTCAATGCTAAGCTAGCGTTAAGTTGGAGTTTCAATAAATTTTCAAGTCATAAATCGATGAAAGGGTCTAAATGGATAACTAAAGATAATTTGAAGACCTTATTAGAATAATTGATAGATTTATGATCAAAATAAAACGCTGTCAATAATTGTAGAACAAAAATAGACATTTAGTTAGCCAAAATAAAATAAGATATTTACATTCAATTCTATATTTAACACAAAAAGTTAACATAAAAATGATAATGTCTCACTAATTATTAGCTAGGTACCTTTTGGTCGAGTTTTTAAAATGATTTGAACTTACAAGAAATAGTACATAGGCGTTAAACGCGTAAAAATATAGTGTAGAAAAAATAAAAAACTGAAAATACATTTTATGAAGCTGTAATGTGTGTAAGATAATGAGTTCCGCGCTGTTTTATCAAACACTAAACAATGTTTAACCTATTTTATTAAAAACTGTTTCACAATCCCTTTCGACATTAAAAACCTTATCCGTACGTTACATAGATTAAAATGATAATATTTCATGATCAATCAGACAAACAAATTTTGAATGATTCAATTCAAAATAGCAAATCTTTTAATCTTTCGTGAACTCTTGATGTCTTAATGTCAATTCAAGAGCTAAGAGCCTGAAAAAAAGAAAAAGAAAAAGAAAAAGAGATCATGTCAATATACTTAAGGCATTAATCTAAGTATCAGAACTTTTTCAATAAGGATTCAAATGCAGGTGGTGATGCATGCAAAAACTTTTTTTTAATCAATATTCAATATTTAAATGCATATGAATTAGTATAAAATTGAGGTTTGAGATTAAAATTAAGATGAAATCATACTTACTATTTTTAAAACATTAAAATTATTAAAAAAAAATTAAAAACACAATTCTATATAACCAAATGTAACGTTGGTATTTTGAAGCATGAAATATAACGGTAGCATTTTTTAAAAACCAAAGTTGGATATCTATATATACAACCTACACAATGTAATTTAAGCCCAATGAAATTTATTGAGATGTTATGAAAAAGGGCATGTCCAGAACATGAGTAAATATGTCTTACAATTTGTATTTGTCAACAAAATTTACACTCTTAATTTATTTTATGATGTTCATTAATTTGTAAATTCCAATAGATTGGATGAGATTTGCAACAATTTAATTCAATTTGATTCATAGTAAATTTATTTACAAATAGAATTTTTAAAATTCGTTTGCTTAAAAAATGAGATTCTGTGCCAGTTTTTGTTAAGCTAAAGATGCTGCTTGTTAAGATATTATAGAACAAAGAAGAAAATAATTAATTAATTACCTGGGACTTAATTGTATAAATGGCTGTATCTCCAGGGTTATAAAGATTAACACTAACAACTTCAGCTCCTTCTTCCTGGAGAGCACTGATAATTTCATATAACATGAAGTTTTTATTCATCAGTCCAGTAATTAAATTTATTTCCAAAGTGGATTCCCAACTTGTTGTGTTCAGTATTGGTAATATTATTGAGCCTTGGCTGGTAATCTCTCCTGCAGCTTCAATATTTGATCCTCTCATCAATTCCGCTTTCCTTCCTCTACTCTTTCTTCCAAATGGTTTATGTAAACACCAGCTTGAATCACCAGCTCAGGTACTGTCAACTACTGAATTATACATAAAATTCAGTTAATGTTTAAGAGAGGGAGAGGGAGGGAAAGTGAGATAGGAAGGAAGGGAGGGAAAGAGAGAGTACGTACCCTGGACCTGGTGGGATGGGGAGGAATGAGAGAAGCAAGACTACCATAGAGATCTCTCATGCGCATTCTCCTTAACCTTTCTTGCATATTTCTTCGTTCTCTAGAAGTGGTAGGCCTCTCCATTAATTTTATATTTCAAAATGCTCTGTGCAATTGATTAATAAATAAGAATGTTCACAGAGACAGACATCTATATATAGCTGTTGAGATAAAGAGAAGAGATAGACGCAACAAGATGACTTTTTGTGTTGTTTTGGTTTTTGGAAATGATAAATAATAAAGAAGAATGTTTACAGAGACAGACATCTATATACAGCTGTTGAGATCCAGAGAAAGACAGATTACCTAGAAAAATACAAGAAGCACCAGCTTCAAAGAATTTGGCTCCTTTTTCTATTAAAATTAAAAATAAATTATCTACGTTGCTTTTAAATTTGTTGAAATGATATTAACATTCTAAACATTTTTAAAGCATCAATCTTTACTATTAAACAGCTTTAAAATGAATTTTTTTAAATAATCAAAATTTTAATTGAATATTATTTTTTATATGATGACCATCAAGTAGCACCAAATCAAAAACGGCACACTAAAATAAAACAAAATCGAAATGTTTTATTTAAATAATTAAATAGAAATGCTGTCCGACGCGAGATGGTTTAAAATTCGATTTAAGTAAATTTAAATCAGCTTACTTAAATTTCTTTAAAACAAAAATTATCTTAATATGATGTAAAGAAACTGGAACTTGCTTTAATATGAACCCACCGCCATAGCAGCATTCCAAGCTTAAAATCAAAACGTTTTTTTGCCTTGCCAAATCAATTAGCCGAAAGCAAAAGATAAAGAATTATAAACATAAAAAATAAAAGTCTAGTCTCTGTCAGACCATAATATATGTAAAATCAAAATGGTCTTTAGGCTTTTTGACCAAATAGTACACATTACGTAATTACTCTGCTGTTACAAACTTGTAATGATAGGGAAGCTAATTAAGGTCAACTTACTCCAGTATCATTCAATTTCTTTAATCAGACGGAAAATTAAGCATGTGGCATGACAGATAGTTTTTTATTTTATAATTAGGGTGCGGATATTTGATTTTGAGATATCTAATAGGAGAAGTGACAAAATTTGATCAAATTCGAAAACTTAATCTGATTCGATTCAAATATGATTCATTGTATCATGGTCGGGATTGATTTTTATTTATTTATATTTATCTTTACATGGGAAAGAAAAAGATGTTGATGGTGTAGGTGACATAAAGAATCGAGCAGAAAAAACATAATGGTCTAGACAATTTGTAGATGTTTTCTATGACTTGTGTATCAAACAAATAGATTTAGGAAATCATACTACTAATGCTTTCACTCCAACGACTTGGAAAGATATTATCGAAGGATTTTCAAAAGAAATTGGTTATTAATATAATTTCAAACAACTTAGAAACAAGTGGGATGATATGAAGTCGGATTATAAGATCTGGAAAGACTTGAAAATGTGTTTTTCTGCATCATATCATTTTGGTAATTTTACATTTTCATAGTCCATTTAAAATTATAATTATCAAAAACTACTAATAATAATAATTATAATTTTTAAAATATTGTTATAGTAATTATAATAATTGTTATAATTATAATGATAAATATAATAATTTAATAATAATAATAATAATAATAATTATAGTAATAATAATAATATAATAAATAATAATTAAAATTTAAGGTTTGTGAAAAATTAAAAATTATTAAGTATGATGAAGAGTACTAGAATATTTTGGTACTTAGATTTTTTATCTAACTTTAATTTCAATTTTACAATCTTATGAATCAAATATAAAATTAAAATATTACATATTTAATTTTTATTTATCATATCTCATATTAATCTTAATTCAATCCGTGGATCAAATGGACTCTAATTATATTAACTCCTCCTAAGTGTAGATTAAATACGAGGAGTGTAATTGTGTTGAACTCAAAATACACTCGGAGAAGAAAGAAGGAGAAACGAGCAAGATGACTTTTATCTTTTGTATATAAGCGACAATAAGTAATTAAAGTCAATATTATTCCCTGTTTTTTCTTTCAGTAGGGAAGCTTTAGCCTTGACTTGATGACAGTATTGAAACTTTAGATGTGCTTTGTCGATTGAAACAGTCTTTGGTTTAAGGAAGCTTTTTATTTGTGGTGGTGGCATGTCACTATGTATATATTTCAAATCCAAAGGCCAATATGTTTACACCAATTAGGCAATTAGTAGAAATTGAATCGTCACCGATTAGACACTTCATGACCAGCAGCTTTGTTAAGGCTCACGTCGTGTTTCATGACTGCCAAGTTCAGGTCTTCTTTTACTGTAATTTATTCATTTTCCACGATCTAGTTTTCATTCATAGGAAACAAAATTAAAGTCTCCAAAACCGTTTTACTCAATCTAATTAACTTGATAGCCGTGCATTTAAATTAACCTTAATTAAAGATAGGTAGTTAGAGACTTTGAAGATTTTGTCTTCCAAATTCAAGTAGATGGATTCATTTGGCTAATAATTTAGGAGTATCTGAAATGGGTCGTTTGGGTTTATTGGGAGTAGTGCAGCTTTGGTCTTAAAATTTTTGTTGCTGGGTTCAGGGCTTTAAATCTGCAGTACCTCTTTAATTTTATGGTCTCTGATTACTGGTGCTGGTGCTGGTGCCGGTGCGGTGGAAATTTATTATTTTTTGGTGGCTTATGGGTGGCTATGAAATTACTTGCAGGTGTTTGGCTTTGATTCATATGGAGAATCATTTTATGTTGTTAGTTTTCGTTGATTATTGTGTGTGGTTCCATATGTTTATGTTGTGTTGTTGGCTTTGGAAGAAATCGTTCATATTTAAATTATGCAAAGAACCTAAGAAGACTTTGAATGTTATTTTAGCCTCTTAGGGAAATATAATTATATGTCATTTTAAGTTTATATATACGTGCAGATAGAAAGTAACGACCTATTCCATTAAGTAATCCTCTATTCGTCCAATTTGATGGGATATGGTATGATATTGGGTAAATTGCATCAGGGTCTTTAAAATATTTTCCTCTAACATTTTGATCTTTAAACTATGAATTTAACACAAAAATATCTCAAACTTTGAACTAGTTGCATTGTCATCCTCTCAATATAATGCTTAATTGCAATAAAAACAATTTGATGTGATTCGACAATTTCTTTGGTATACATCAATGAATAAATCTCATTGGCTTATTATCCTTCAATTACCTCACAATTCAAACACCCCAATATACCAAAACTAAACACTCTATTTTATTTTATTTATAAACTTATATGATTTGCAAAGTATTATCGATTTTTAAGTGTTTTCCTAAAAACCGTTCTACATGATCATCTTTATATAGATTAAGATTTCTAAAACTACTAAAATTAAAAATAAACAAATAAAAAATAGATTAAATAGTTAGTCTGATCATACAATCATTGTGAGTTGGACCATTCATCCACAACTCGGGAGTCAGGGCTATCTCTCGAAGATAGACGTGGTATTGATTTGGTGTCTCAAAACTGGACACCACTTCAATATCTACCCCCTACTGCTCGCCAACATGATAAACAACAAAGCTAGTGACTCCGGATGCTTTCCCTACGGGATGCTCATCACCCTCATCCTACAGCACTTTCGTGTCCCTCTACCTGCCTCTGAGGCTCAAGACATCAGCCACAAGGACATCATCAAAGTCTCTTCTCTGAAGAAGATAGGGTGCACGATCCGAGATGGGATGATATACTGCAAGGCTGAGAGAAACATACATATCGGTGATGGTGATGACAGCAGCGAGGAGGACGATGAGGTTAATGGTGATACAGCTCATTCTACTGCGATGGACACTGATGACCGTGCACCCAGTCCACAGCATGGTGGCTATGGTGCTGGTCAGGCTGGATACGATGACCTACTTCAGGCTATGATGAGCCTCCAACTGTCCATCAGTCTAGGTTTCAGAGCTTGAGCTCCTCAGTTGATTCTATGCATCGCGACCTTCGCATACTTCATGACGATTTCGAGCTGCACCGAGAGAACACAGAGGGCTCCTTGGCTCTGATTCCCCCGCTCACTGAGCTTTATGATGTATCTTCTTGATTTTATGTGTGTGTGTGTGTGTGTGTGTGTGTGTATATATATATATATATATATATATAGCTCTTAGATGATCTTAGCACGGACATTTCATATTTTATCATACATCTTTATTATTATACTTGGTATTCAGCTTCTATAAGCCTATGATATATGGATTCTTGTATTTATATGCCTACTTTTCAGTTATCTAGTTTATGATTCATATACTTGCTTTACTTTTGAGCTATATGATTACTTGGTTTAAGCCATTTGTACTCCACAATATGCTTTAACTACTTATGCTAGTGTGGAAACTCCCGGCTCCTCCCGGGAAGTCTTTTTAGCTCCGAATATTGCCTAGTTTTTGCATACAAGTTTGTTTTTGCATTATTTTCCTGTCTCTATTATCCAAGTTACTTATTTTTTGAGTTTACACCCCATTTTCTGCTGTTTTCAAAACGAGGGAGAAAAAAAGAAAAATCAATGAAAAGTCAATGTAAACTTAGAATATAGCACATATTTAGGGGGAGCATTGCTACGAACACATTGACATATTTAGTTGAGATAACTACTTATAAACTGCGTTTTGAATGCTCAACAGGTTGGCTTTTATTCGAAAAACAGACGAGGCTCTGTCCAAATTTTTTTAAAAACCAACACTTGGTTTTTAAAAACTGTTTTTCTCTCATTAGTTTTGTTATCATAAAAAAAAAGAGATTGTTGACCCGTATTTGATTTTAATAATGACAAAACACTACTATAATTGCATTAACAATTTTATCTAAGCGTTTAAGTGACAAAAGCATTCAAAATAAAAAAAAATATGCAAGAACTCAACTCGATTCAGACATCAAGACAAGACAGAAGATCTAGAATAGACATTAAGGTAATGAAAACAATTGTAAATATCTAATGTTCAAATACTTAGCTTGATCTGAGGCTCATTTTACAAAAGACTTTGACAAAACTATTAATACAAATGTTTCTAAGTCAAAAACAGTTTTGAAACATGAAAAACTAGGTTGAAGGACAACCCAGTCGACTGGCTTCATATACCAGTCGACTGGAGTATGGGACAGAAGGTTCTCAATCGATTGGTATCAAGAACCCAATGGACTGATAATTGGGACAAAAAGTTCTTAGTTGACTGGTGCTTAGGACCCAATCGAATGGCATTCTCCTATAACCTAAAAAATAAAGTTTCTCACTTGACCCAGTCGACTGATAATTCGAAAATATAACCGTTTGAAATGCAGGACTTGAGCATTTAATGCCCCAAACCTACCAAGTCAGTGTCAAACGGTCATACTGATTCAAGGCTATATAAACCCACTTCAATGAGCATTTAAAATAAGAAGAGAAAATATTCAATTCACAACTTTGCTCATTAATTCTCAAAAACTTTGAAAAATTTACAGTTGAGCCATTCTTCAAGCTTATTCTTGAAAGAGAGATATTGTTCATTTGTAAAAGCACTTAGTGCTATCTCTCTACTATTTACTTTATAACAAATCTCATTTATTGTAAAGGGGAAAGAGTTGTAATAATGCTTAGATTGTTTATGATTAAACACTTCTTTGTAGCTTCCGTGAGGAAGTGACTAGCTTACGTGGGGAAGGTATTAGCTTCTGTGAGGAAGGGATTAACTTCTGTGAGGAAGGGATTGCTTGTAAGGTTTGTGCAACACCCGTGAAGTTGCACGACTAAAGTTTGAATGGATTATTTCAAAGAGGTTCCTTAAAGAGAGTGGACATAGGGTCGGAAGAAATCTGATATTGTCGAACCACTATAAACTAAGTTTGCACTTTCTCTTCCTTAAACTCTTTTACTTTCAAGTACATTACTTGTTTGTATGATTTTTGCATTTAACTATTTTAGAAACTTACAAAGTAATTAGAAAAAGTTTTTAAAAACATAATTCACCCCCCTCTTGAGTTTGAATCTTGGTTTACAATTGGTATAGAGCTTTGTACTAAAATTCAGGCTTAAAATCTTTGAGTTGATCCAGTGGTATCTAATAGCTATAGCGAAGGGCATTCCTATACTAAGCCCCCTTGTTCAATGGCTCTAACTGTAACTATTGGAAAAATAGAATGAAAATCTTTTTCGAAAGACAAGATTACAATCTATGGAGAGTCATTGAGGAAGGACCTACAATTCTTACAAAGGAAATAACTATTAGAGAAATCAATCATACAATGCCTAAACTCAAAGCTGAGTTCAATGAAGAGAATTATAGAATGATATCTCTAAATAGTATAGCCACAAGTATTTTACATTGTGCTTTAGTTATTTCTGAATATAATAAAATTTCTGCTTGTATTTCGGCTAAGGAGATTTGGGACAAATTGCAAGTTACATATGAAGGAACTAGCGAAGTTAAAAATTAAAAAATCTATATGCTAGTGTCCGAGTATGAATCTTTCAAAATATCTCCTAACGAAATAATTTATTAAATGCACTCACGTTTCACCACTATTGTTAACGGCATAAAGCTTCTTGGTAGAAACATTGAGGAATTTGAACTAACGAGGAAGATCTTAAGATCTTTGCCATCCAATTGGAAAGCAAAGAAGACGGCCATCACAGAGGCCAAAGATCTCGACAAACTTGATGTCGAAACACTTCTTGAATCACTATTGACATACGAGATGGAAGAAATGAATCCCGTTGTCAATGATGATGAGAGAAAAAAAAAGATGATTGCTCTTAAGGCTTCTACGAGCAACAAAAAGCAAGAAATGGAAGAAGAGGTAGAGAGCAGCGAAGAATATGGTGAGATGGCTCTAATCACTAAGAGGTTTCACAGGTTCTTGAAGAAGAGCAAGAAACTTAACATAAAGGATCCCACTCCAAAAAAGGAACAACTTGTGTGTTATGATTGCAAGAAGCCCGGTCATATTAAGGCTAATTGTACAGTAACAAGCAAACCATATAAGAGCTTCAAAAAGAAAGCTATGATTGCAACCACTTGGAGTGATGACGAAGACGAAGAATCCTTGGACAATAAGGTCGGATACAAGGAGATTGCCAACCTATGCTTGATGGCAATCGACGACGAAAATGAGGTATCAAATTCTTCCCCTTCTAATGATAACATTGTTAGTAGCAATGAAGAATTAATTGAGATTATAAACGAAATGCATATGGAATTGAAGAAATTCAATTCTAGGAATACAACCCTTAAAAAGGAAGTCTCATTTCTTTCTAAAGAGATGGAAGGCTTAAAGGAAGAAAAATAAAAACCATCTTCCATGCTTTATAATTCTTCTCAAGATTTTATTAAATATGAAAAATGAAAATTAAAGAAAATAATGGAATTGAATAGCACTATATCTAAACTTATGCTTGGAAAAGAAAAGCTAGATGAAGTGTTATCTAGCCAAAGGCTAAGTGGAGGAAAATCCAGATTGGGTTATTCCCCATTGGGGAAGCAAAAATCAAAAGAGACTTTGTTCATGAAAGCAACATGTGTGAATGATGCCTCCACTTCCAAAGCCACTAGCAAGATTAAAAGTACTCCCTCAATATATGCTAGTAAGTCTAAAAATGCGAATTTAAATTCTAATGCATATACTAGATGTAAGCATCCTAGAAATACTCATGCATATATGTATGCTCACTCAAGAAATACAAATGCTAGGAACAATCATTCAAGAAATGCATATACACATCCTTGGAGTAACCATCATATGCATCTTAGAGATAATATGTATACTCATAACTTGCACACTACACATGCACATCCTAGGAATTACCATCATGAGTATCTTAGAAATAATATGTACATTCATAATAATGCAAGTACATATTCTAGAAATCATCATCATACATTTCCTAGAAATGACATGCATGTTCATAATCTTCACAATAGAAACATTTACCCTAGAAATACTTATCAAAGTAACTATAGGCATGCATATTTGAGAAATCCTAGAAATATCAATAACTATTATCCTAGGATCATGCCTTATCAACATGTCTACAATTTTAGAGCACCTTACAGTGTTAAGAAAGTATGGGTCCCTAAAGGAACCGTATTTTCTAGGACTAACCCCAAAGGACCCAAGAAATTTTGGGTACCTAAAAGTGCAATTGTGTATCCTTGGGTAACATAGATATGTCTCTACACCAAGGGAAAAGGTAACAATTGGTACCTTGATAGTAGATGCTCAAAACATATGACTGGTGATCAAAGCATGTTCAAAGAGCTAACTCTAAGGGATAGCGAACATGTCACCATTGGAGACAACACAAAGATAAAGATCATCGGGCATGGAAAAGTTGGTAACAATTTCTCAACCATTGATAATGTATTATATGTGCAAGGCCTTAAGCCAAATTTACTTAGTATTAGTCAACTATGTGACAAAGGCAACAAAATCATATTTGAAACATCTCATTGTCTAGTTATAGAAATCAAGAGTAAAAAGATCAAGTTTGTTGGTCATAGACATGAAAATGTCTATATAGTTGATTTAAAATCTTTGCATTTGGAAAATGAAAAATGTTTTCCTGCATTTAGTGAAAACTCGTGGCTATGGCATAGAAGACTTGGCCATGTGAATATAGATTTGCTTAAAATCATTTCAAGAAAAGATTTAGTCATTGGACTACCAAAAATCAAATTTGAAAAAGACAAGGTGTGTGATGCTTGTCAAATGGAAAAACAAACTATAATTTCTTTTAAATCAAAAAATGTAGTCTCAACTACTAGACCATTGGAAATTTTGCATATGGACTTATTTAGTCTAATAAGTACCATTAGTCTATGTGGCTATTAATATGCTCTTGTTATTGTTGATGACTATTCAAAATATACCTTTGTTATTTTTATTGCTTACAAGGATGAAGTTTACAAAGGATTTGAAAACTTTTCTAAAAAGGTGAAAAATGAATTTGTATTTCAAGCATTAGAAGTTATTATGGAAAATAATTTGAAAACCAAAGTTTTTCAAAATTTTGTGATGAAAATGGAATTGATCACAACTTTTTGGCTCCTAGAACTCCTAAACATAATGGAGTTGTTGAGAGGAAAAATAGAGTTCTAGAAGAATTTGCAAGAACAATGCTTTGTGAAGATAGTTTGCCAAAATATTTTTGGGTGGAAGCCGTAAACACTTCTTGCTATGTCTTAAATAGAGTTTTAATTAGGCCTACGTTTAATAAAACTTGATATGAATTATGGAAAGGTAGAAAGCCTAATATCTCTTATTTTCATGATTTTAGTTGTAAATGCTTTATCCTAAATAACAATAAAACTAACTTGGGTAAATTTGAATCAAAGACCGATGAGGAGATATTCTTAGAATATTCAACCTCTACTAAAGCTTATAGAGTCTTTAACAAAAGAACTCTAGTGGTTGAAGAATCTGTACACGTAGCCTTTGATGAGTCTAACCCAATTAGTGGTAGAGTAGTTTCTTTTAATGATGATGCAGATTTTATTCCAAGAACGGAAACACTTACTCCCATTATTGACCCGGATGAGAGCCAACCTCAAACAAGTCAAGAGGTAGATGCTCTCAATCTTGATCAACCATCTACAAGTCAACAAGAGGGTAGTCTTCTCAAAGATTGGAGGTATGTGAATTATCATCCAATCGATCAAGTGATTGGTAATCATTCATAAGGAAGTTTGCTAAGTGCATGCAAGGAGAATTTGAAATGAGTATGATGGAAAAACTCACCTACTTTCTTGGACTTCAAATTGAACAATTGAAATAGAAGATCTTCATCAATCAATTAAAGTACACCAAGGACCTATTAAAAAGGTTTGGTATAGAAAGCTCAAAGTCAATTGGCACTCCTATGAGCAGTTCTACAAAACTTGACCTAGATGAGGGAGGTAAGTATGTAGACACTAAAACTTATAGAAGCATGATAGAAGCTTTACTTTATTTAACTGCAAGTAGACCTGATATAATGTTCAGTGTATGCATGTGTGCTAGATTTCAAGCTAATCCTAAGGAATCACATGTAATTGAAGTAAAAAGAATCCTTAGATATCTACAAGAGACTTAAAACCTAGGATCATGGTACTCTAGAGATTCATCTTTTGAGCTTGTATGATATTCATATGCTGATTTTTGCGAGTTGTAGACTAGATAGAAAGAGCATTAGTGGAACATGTCAATTCTTAAGTGCAATGTTAACCTCTTGGTTTTCCAAGAAACAAAACTCGGTTACGCTATCAACCGCCGATGCGGAATATGTAACAGCC
The DNA here is from genome assembly GCA_023935145.1 of Bretschneidera sinensis. Taxonomy (NCBI): domain Eukaryota; kingdom Viridiplantae; phylum Streptophyta; class Magnoliopsida; order Brassicales; family Akaniaceae; genus Bretschneidera; species Bretschneidera sinensis. The sequence continues at coordinate 103,374,511 of CM043701.1, read as the reverse complement.
GTAAGTTGTTATGCACAAACGTTGTAGATGAAACAACAACTAGAAGACTATGGTATGAACTTTAAAGATATTTCAATTCATTGTGATAACACTAGTGCTATTAACTTGACCAAAAACCCTATTCAACATTCTAGAACCAAACATATAGAAATTAGACATCATTTCATAAGAGACCATGCTCAAAAGGCTGATATTAGACTAGAATTAATTCATTCGGAAGATCAAATAGTTGATATCCTTACAAAACCCTTAAGTGAAGATAGCTTTTGTAAGATTAGATTATTGATAGGTTTAAAAGACTATGATAAACTGTATGTTTGATTGCATCAACATTCATCATATGCATATTTGACATATAGTGAATGAGTATTAACTTTTATTTAATATATCTCTCACTCAAGATGTCATACTCATTAAAAATTCTCAATTTTTTTAGTTTTATAAAGGGTCTAGTCAACTGGTAACATGATTCCAGTTGATTGGTAACAAACTGCCAATTCAACCAGTCGATTAGTTCAAGGAACCAATCGACTAGTACCACAAGATGCTGTTTGGAGCCAAAATTTAAAATTTTGGTAACCTACCTGTTGTGAGTTTTAAATTACTCGCAAGCGCACGAGTCGTTTGCAGTATAGCGTTGTGCAAGTGCGAGGTCGAATCCACAGGGAATTGCGTTGTGAAAGTATATTTTCAATCTAAACTAACTCTATCTTAACCTAGTTCCAAATTTCAGAATGATATTGCAAAATAAATTAAAACTAAACTAAGTTGATTTTAAAACTAATAATAAAAAGCACTAAGGTTTCCGAATCCACCCCACCGAAGTTAAGCATACATGTTCTAAAAATATAGCCTATCAAAACATTCAATGAATCTAACTATAAGACAAAAAATAAAGAATATCCCAACTAAACCAAAAGCACCCAATGTATCCGCTCTTAACAAATCACAAAGGGAATCCAATTTAATCGAAAAGCCTTCAATGTATCCATCAGATGAAACACAAAGAAAATCCAACAGACAATTTAAACTCAATCAATTATAAGATTTACTCAAATAATTGACAGATCATTTATACTAAAAATTGTCAGATTTGTACAAGCAAATCTGAACTACTACGCCAAACAACGGCGGGACTTCATCTTCAACCTTAGCTGAAGAGTCTAGCCACTCATAACTATAAAACTATAATAAAAAGTGCTAAACATTTAAACTAAAACAACTGAATATAAATAAATAAATAAACAACTTTACATGGGAGAAATTCCACTCGCTGACGGGCGGCGCTTCCCCTCGTGGTAGCAATGCCTTCGGGATCCACCAGAATGCTGACGGACGTCCACCGGTAAACACCAAAGTGGCTCAGGAATTGTACACTGAATTATGAAGTCAGGTGGTGTTTATATAGGGGGAGACCCGGACTGATGTGGCTTGCAAAAACGATGTGGGATACTGGCCCGAGTGCGCTCGATCGCAGTATGTTGCGCTCGATCGCGTGTCTGGTGCGCTCGATCGCGCTGGTGCGATGCACTGCAAACATTTCGATGTGGGATTGATGACCTTGCGCTCGATCATAGGCAGGTGCACTCGAGCGCAGATGCACTCGATCGTATATCTCGTGCGATCGAGCGCAATGTCTCCAGAAGCTTCAAATCTCCTGAAATGCTTTATTTTCTCCACAAAGCTGTAAAAACACACAAAACACAAGAAAAACGTAAAATAAAGTAAAATACTACTAACTAAGAGCATAAAAAATGTAAGTTAAGGGTCTAAAATATGCAATATTTTAGACTCATCAAATACCCCCAAACTTATATTTTGCTAGTCCCTTAGCAAAACAAAATAAAAGACTCAATGAAAAACAAAGAACATAAAGATAAAGTCATCACTCATGGTATCCAAAAATTTAAGGAGCACACATCACCATGATATTCATTCATAAGCAAGCTTAAAAAGGTAAACCCATCTTCTCAATGAATAGAAATGCTAAAATCTAATTACTTACAAAATGCATGATAAGGCATCACAAGCTTGAATCAGTGTAAGGTGAATTAGCATATAAAAATGAAGCTTCCAAGTAACTCTAATGTGTAAGGTCTCCATGTCTCAAGATTCACCGAATTTCCCATCAAAAATGAACGAAAAGGCATAGTCTTTTTTTTTTTTTTTTTTTTTTTTCTTAATAAGGCACGGCTATGTTTAGTTCCCTTAAGCTTTCTAATTGACTCATGTAGCGAGTGTTGAGTCAATGACTCCCAAACCAGGTGGTTTTAGGGCATTAGGTGTAAAGACACCCCTAAGGACTTACTAACTCGAGTCAAAAAGGCTACGAAATTAAACCGACCTTAATATTACCAAGCAAAATTCTACCTTTTGACGTGAACACTCACTGCTTACTGAGGCAAGAGGTCAAGTTACTCAGCGAAAAGTTTATTGATAATAATAATTTTTTTTATTTTATATTTTCCTATGCCCAAGAGTTCATCCAACAAGTCATCCAGTTTCAGTTAAGATAAGGAAAAATACACATTAAAATCACGTGTCATACCTCACATAATTTGTGCTAATGTGCTCGTGTTAGATTAGATCAAACATGTGAATTCTCAAATGCCTAAGGTAAGTAACTAAATTTTAAAACTTATCACCAGATCATGTGTTCAAAATGTTAAGCTCACCAATGACATTACATCACAGAAAATGTTTAGATCAACTAAAATTTCACAATAACATGAGCATGCATTTATCTCTATGACGAAAAGACAACAAATTAGGACAAAGTGTGTGATGTGTCTCCCATACCCCCAAACTTAAATTACACATTGACCCCAATGTGTGACTAATATGGAAAGAGCTGACCTGAGATATGGAGAACTATCTGGACTGGTATGGCTCATAGCATACCCCCAAACTTGAACTGAAGTACACTTTGTCCCTGAAAAATAAAAACTGGAAAACAAAAAATACTGGAAACAAACATTAATCATAAAAATGCGAAATAATAAATAAACAAAAGAAAAGAGAAGCTGTGGGGTGCCTCCCATGAGCGCTAAGTTTAACATCTTCAGCCAGACCCTCCCTAGAATACTACACTCAATCTGAGTAACTAGGATCCTCCAACAGTATCGTCTCAATGTCCGGACTCCTCAACTCTAAGAATGGTTTTAGCCTCTATCCATTTACCTTGAAAGTATTACCATTCTTAGGATCCTCAATCTCGATGGCCCCATGAGGAAAAACCGATCGAATAATGAATGGGCCTGACCATCGGGATTTGAGCTTGCCTGGAAAAAGATGCAGGCGCGAATTATAAAGGAGAACTCTCTGACCCGGCTCAAAAGCTCGTCTCAAAATATTTTGGTCATGAGTCTTCTTCATTTGTGCTTTGTATGATCGGGCACACTCATATGCATCATTCCGCAACTCCTCCAATTCATTGAGTTGGAGCTTCCGTTGTGAGCCAGCCTTGGAAAGATTAAAATTTAGTTGCTTGACAGCCCAATACGCACGATGCTCTAATTCAACCGGAAGGTGACATGCCTTTCCGTATACAATGCGATAGGGAGACATGCCAATTGGCGTCTTGAAGGCTGTCCGATATGCCCACAGTGCATCCGTCAATCGCAGAGACCAATCCTTTCTAGTAGGGTTCACAGTCTTTTCCAAAATATGTTTGATCTCACGATTTGAAATTTCCACTTGACCACTCGTCTGTGGGTGATATAGGGTGGCAACTTTGTGCGTGATACAATATTTCTTCATCAACTGCTCAAAGATCTTGTTGCAAAAGTGCTTACCTCCATCACTTATGATTGCTCGAGGCGTACCAAAATGAGCAAAAATAGTGTCTCTCAAGAACTGGACCACAAATCTGTGGTCATTGGTCTTGCACGCAACAGCCTCCACCCACTTAGACAGATAGTCCACAGCAACTAGAATGTATAGGTAGCCAAAGGAGTTTGGGAATGGTCCCATGAAATCAATGCCCCACACATCAAAAATCTCAACAATCAGAATAGGGTTGAGGGGCATCATATTTCTCCTAGAAAGACTCCCTAGCTTTTGGCAACGCTCACAAGATATACAGTAGCTGTGAGAGTCCCGGAACAGGGTAGGCCAATAAAATCCACACTGCAAAATCTTTGCAGCGGTCTTTTTAGCACTAAAATGGCCTCCACATACATGATCATGACAAAAGGCGATGATATTAGATTGGTCATGCTCAGGAATACATCGTCTAATGATCTGATCAGGACAATACTTTAACAGGTAAGGATCGTCCCAGAAAAAGTGTTTTACCATGGCCAAAAATTTTGATTTATCTTGTCTCCCCCAATGCAAGGGCATGTGTCCGGTGATAAGATAGTTCACTATTTCAGCAAACCATGGTGCGGGACTGTGAGCAATGTGCATCAATTGCTCATCAGGAAAGGTCTCAGAAATGGGAGTGGCAGCCTCACTGAATTCCACAATCAATCTAGACAAATGGTCCGCCACCACATTTTCCGAACCTTTCTTATCCCGAATCTCAATGTCGAACTCTTGAAGTAGCAAGATCCATCGGATAAGACGAGATTTAGCATCTTTTTTAGAGAAAAGATACTTCAATGCAGCATGGTCCGAGTAGATAATGACTTTAGATCCTAACAAGTAGGATCTGAACTTGTCTAATGCAAAAACGACTGCAAGCAACTCCTTCTCAGTGGTAGAGTAATTGAGTTGTGCGTCGTTTAGAGTTCGACTTGCATAATAGATAGCATGGGGAAGTTTATCAACACGCTGCCCCAAAACAACTCCAACAGCATAGTCTAATGTGTCACACATAATCTCAAAAGGCACATCCCAGTTAGGTGGCTGAATAATGGGTGTGGACGTCAGAATTTTCTTCAGATCCCCAAATGCTTTCTTACAATCCTCATCAAATAGAAATGGGGCATCTTTTTGCAACAACTTGCACAAGGGCCTGGCGATCTTGCTGAAATTCTGGATAAATCGCCTATAGAAACCTGCATGGCCCAGAAAAGATCGAACCTCTTTCACTGTACGTGGGGGTGGAAGGCTGGAAATCAAATCCACCTTCGCTTTATCGACCTCAATTCCTCGATGAGATACGATATACCCCAGTACAATTCCTTGCTTAACCATAAAATGGCACTTATCCCAATTAAGTACCAGGTTCTTCTCCTTGCACCGTATCAAAACCAAAGAGAGACGGTGCAGGCACTCCTCAAATGTTGAACCGAAGATGGAGAAGTCGTCCATGAAAATCTCCAAGAACCGCTCTACCATGTCAGAGAATATACTGACCATGCACCGCTGAAAAGTGGCGGGTGCATTGCATAACCCAAAGGGCATGCGACGGTAGGCGAAGGTCCCAAAAGGACAGGTAAATGTCGTATTCTCCTGATCTTCGGGGTCCACAGGGACCTGGTTATATCCAGAATAACCATCCAAAAAGCAATAATACTCGTGCCCAGCCAAACGCTCCACCATTTGATCAATAAATGGAAGTGGAAAGTGATCCTTCCTTGTGGCACTATTCAGCTTACAGTAGTCTATACACACTCTCCACCCAGACTGCACACGAGTTGGTACCAACTCGTCGTCCTTATTCTTCACTACCGTTAACCCAGCTCGCTTGGGCACGACATGAATGAGGCTCACCCACTTACTATCAGAGATGGGATAAATGATCCCTGCATCTAACAGCTTAATAACCTCTGCCCTCACAACCTCTTGCATAGCAGGGTTGAGCCTTCTTTGCGGCTCCCTCGATGGCTTAGCATATTCCTCCAAGTGTATCTTGTGCATCACCACCGAGGGGCTGATTCCCTTAATATCCTCAATGGTCCAGCCGATAGCTTCCTTGTGCTCTCTTAAAACATCTAATAATTTCTCCTCTTGAGCCTCTCCCAAATCTGAAGCTATTATCACAAGCAAACAGTATGCTAGACCCAGGAACTTATACTTAAGATTATCTGGTAAAGGCTTAAGTTCCTTCTTTTGAGGTTCTGGTGACACCTTCTCCTTCTCCTCCTTGCTTTCTTGAGGATCAGACTCCAAAATGGCATTTACTTCCTCGAGTAACCTATTTAAACCCAAGTCCTCTCCAAAGTGAGCAAAGCATGCCTCCATGGGATCCTCAATGCTTGATTCATCCACAGTATCCTCAAGAATCTCCTCTATCAAGCATACATCTCTCATTTCATCATATTCCAGTGGTTGCCTAGTGATATCAAAAATGTTCAACTCCACTGTCATATTTTCGAAGGAGATCTTCATCACCCCTGTCCTACAATCGATTAGGGCGTTAGCCATGGCTAAGAATGGTCGCCCTAGAATCACCGGTATTTGAATCCCTACATTCTGAACCGGCTCTGTGTCAAGCACAATAAAATCCACAGGGAAATAGAACTTATCCACTTTTATCAAAACGTCCTCAACTATCCCCCGTGGTCTTTTCACTGACCTGTCAGCCAATTGAAGCGTCGTGGATGTGGGCTTCAATTCTCCTAACCCCAACTGCATATAGACTGAGTAGGGTAGAAGATTCACACTCGCCCCTAGATCCAAAAGGGCCCTCTCAATGTGGCTGACTCCTATCGTGCAAGAGATGGTAAGACACCCCGGGTCTTTATACTTGATGGGTAGCTTGCACTGAAGGATTGAACTGACCTACTCGGTCAAAAATGCCTTCTTTGGGACATTCGTCCTCCTCTTGATAGTGACCAAGTCCTTTAAAAACTTGGCATATGATGGCACTTGATGGATGGCATCCAAAAATGGGATATTGATATGGACTTGCTTGAATACCTCCAGAATTTCTTCATACTTCCCTCCTTTCTTGGGCACCTGTAATCTCTCGGAGTAGGGCGCTCTAGGTACAAACGACCTAGGAGGGTTTTTCTTAGTAGGTGTGGCTGTAGATGGCTCAGCATCTCTCTTCTCTGTGTTGCCATTCCCTTGCCCTTGCTGCATAGCAGGGCTCTCTTCCACTCGATTGTCCACTTCTCTCCCAGACCTCAGTGTGACAATCGACTGTACTTGTTCCTCCCCGTGCGTAGGAGTTGATGAACTCTCAACCATAAATTGTCCTTTTGGGTTTTGCACGGGCTGACTGGGGAACTTTTCTTTCTCTCTCTCACCCAAGTGACTTGCAATTTGCCCTATTTGACTCTCCAGCTTGGCAATTGCTTGGGTGTTTACCATTGTTGCACTCCTCACATCACTCATATTTTGGCTAGTCGCCTTCATGAATTCCTTAAGGGTGTCCTCTAGCGACTGTGAAACTGGTGCTGGTGTTTGAGCGGGTGCATGGTAAGCAGGTGAAGGTGCTGGATGGGCAGAACAACCATGATTAGGAATTTGTGGGGCAAATCCGGGAGGATATTGATTTTGAGCATGATGAGAGGATCCTCCCTGATTCATTGGTTGGTTCTGCCTCCATGAAAAATTTGGGTGGTTCCGCCACCCTGGATTGTACGTCTCGGAGTACGATCCATTTGACTGCCTTCGAAAGTCATTGAAAGCATTTACTTGTTCCATAGGATACTCGGCACAAGCCGGCATTGATGGGCAATTCTGTGCTAGATGCATGGGACTAGCACAGATGGAACAGCTTTCAACATTGAATGTGTTGGTAGCATTGATGGATTGGCTCACAGTGAGAGCGTCAATCTTCTTGGTGAGGGCATCTAACTTTATCCTCAAATCAGCGTCCTCTCTGACCTCATAGATGCCTCCCCTCTTAGGAGCAAGAATGGACTTATCTCGACAGCTTGAAAAATCCCACTACTGTGAGTTGTCGGACAACTTGTCCAACGCCATATATGCTTCGTCTCCTGTCAGACTCAAGAATGCCCCCCCATTCATAGACTCGATCATACTACGGTTGGGTTGAGTCAACCTTTGGTAGAATAATTGAACGAGTCTCCACTTCTCATACCCATGTGGAGGGCATCTGATCAGTAACTCTTTAAAGCGCTCCCAGCTTTCAGAGAACTTCTCATCCTTGTCCTGAGTGAAAGAGCTAATCTCCTTTCGGCACTCATTCACTCTAGACATTGGGAAAAACTTATGGTAAAATTTGCTAAGCAGGTTTTCCCAAGATGTAATAGACCCGGACGTGTTAGAGTCCAACCACGCCCTAGCTCTATCGTGAAGGGAGAAAGGGAAGAGTCGAAGATGGACTGACTCCTCAGAGAAGTTCTGGAATTTGAATGTAGCACAAATGTCTTTGAACTTCTTCACATGACTATAAGGATTTTCAAGATCTAAGCCATGGAATGAGGGTAGGAGTTGGATAACATGTGGCTTCAAATCAAAGTGTGTGGCATTGGTTGGTGGCAACACTATGCAGGAAGATGAGTTAGTCGCAACGGGTGCGAACAAATCCCTAAGGGATGTAGTGGAGTCCACGTTCCAAGCTCTAGGTTGCTCTACATGTTCAGGATGATTAAAATTTTCTCCCATCTCAACAGTCTCTCTCTCAACTAGTGCTCTTTTCTGCCTTCTAAGAGTTCTTTCTAAGTCGGGATCTAAATGTGTCAAATCTAAGTTCAAGGATCTCCAACCAAGCATACACTAACAGAAAAATAATGAGATACTAACCAGCAGAAGCAACAGAATAAAGCAAACAAATTTTTTTTTTTTTTTAAAATTAACTAGTAGAAAAATAAAATCAATTCAGACCAAAAATTTTCACAAACAAAACAATTCCCCGGCAACGGCGCCAAAAACTTGTTGTGAGTTTTAAATTACTCGCAAGCGCACGAGTCGTTTGCAGTATAGCGTTGTGCAAGTGCGAGGTCGAATCCACAGGGAATTGCGTTGTGAAAGTATATTTTCAATCTAAACTAACTCTATCTTAACCTAGTTCCAAATTTCAGAATGATATTGCAAAATAAATTAAAACTAAACTAAGTTGATTTTAAAACTAATAATAAAAAGCACTAAGGTTTCCGAATCCACCCCACCGAAGTTAAGCATACATGTTCTAAAAATATAGCCTATCAAAACATTCAATGAATCCAACTATAAGACAAAAAACAAAGAATATCCCAACTAAACCAAAAGCACCTAATGTATCCGCTCTTAACAAATCACAAAGGGAATCCAATTTAATCGAAAAGCCTTCAATGTATCCATCAGATGAAACACAAAGAAAATCCAACAGACAATTTAAACTCAATCAATTATAAGATTTACTCAAATAATTGACAGAACATTTATACTAAAAATTGTTAGATTTATACAAGCAAATCTGAACTACTACGCCAAACAACGGCGGGGCTTCATCTTCAACCTTAGCTGAAGAGTCTAGCCACTCATAACTATAAAACTATAATAAAAAGTGCTAAACATTTAAACTAAAACAACTGAATATAAATAAATAAATAAACAGCTTTACATGGGAGAAATTCCACTCGCTGACGGGCGGCGCTTCCCCTCGTGGTAGCAATGCCTTCGGGATCCACCAGAATGCTGACGGACGTCCACCGGTAAACACCAAAGTGGCTCAGGAATTGTACACTGAATTATGAAGTCAGGTGGTGTTTATATAGGGGGAGACCCGGACTGATGTGGCTTGCAAAAACGATGTGGGATACTGGCCCGAGTGCACTCGATCGCAGTATGTTGCGATCGATCGCAGATGCACTCGATCGCGTGTCTGGTGCGCTCGATCGCAGGTACGCTCGATCACGTGTCTGGTGCACTCGATCGCGCTGGTGCGATGCACTGCAAACATTTCGATGTGAGATTGATGACCTTGCGCTTGATCATAGGCAGGTGCGCTCGAGTGCAGATGCGCTCGATCGCATATCTCGTGTGATCGAGCGCAATGTCTCCAGAAGCTTCAAATCTCCTGAAATGCTTCATTTTCTCCACAAAGCTGTAAAAACACACAAAACACAAGAAAAACGTAAAATTAAGTAAAATACTACTAACTAAGAGCATAACAAATGTAAGTTAAGGGTCTAAAATATGCAATATTTTAGACTCATCACTACCCAGTCGACTGGTAAGGATCACTAAGTCAACTGGTATGTCTTTGCTAGTTTACCCAGTCGAAAGGTGTTTCGACCTAGTCGACTGGTACGTAAAAAATTCTCAAAATGATGAAGGACCCAGTCAACTGGTGCCTTAACCCAGTCGACTGATATCGCGACATTGTAAATATTCGCTTCAATTTTTCAGAAATTCTACGCCATTTTTAAAAACTCTAAGCTTTCTCTCTCAGAAAAATTGGTGATTTCAGCCCAAAAATCTCTCAAATCCGCACCAGACAACCTTCAATCATTCCCTAAATCATCCATTTTTCAACTTTCTACTGTTGAAAAATCCACATTTCTCAAAAACTCTCTCAAGAACATCTTTACAAAATGTCTGAGAAAATCCGGATTAAAACCACCATTGGACACAAAGGGAAAATGAGTGGTCGGTTCATCAAGCAAAACAGCACAGGACGAGCTTGATGAGTCCTTATTTTGAAACCCTGTCACCAATAAGAGGTATATCTCTATCATTCGAAATAAGAAGATCATGACGGGTAGATTCGTAGATTTCGACTCTATCCGTCATGCAAACTTTGATATTTTACATTCTTTTGAGGCCACCCCACTTGTAACCATCCACCAAAAATACTACCCGTGCCTCATCCACTAATTCTATGCCAACTTAGTCAAATCGAGCCCATTATCTCTTCAGTTTAGGACTAAGGTAATGGGCATAGAATTTGAAGTTAATACAGACCTTTTGGTCAATATCTTGAGGATCCTAGTGAGAGGGATCCAATGGAGTCGGGACGGATGTCCGGATAACTTTGATTATGAAGAGGCCTGCTAGATAGTTAGGGGAGACCCTAACTACATCTTTAGGCCCACTATATTTCACACCTGTAGTGACATGGCACTCAACTCGAAACTATTCAACCTCATTATGAGTTGGACCATCTATCCACGACTCGAGAGTCGGGGCTATCTCTCGAAGATAGACATGGTATTGATTTGGTGTCTCAAAACTGGACACTACTTCAATATTTACCCCTTACTGCTCGCTAACATGATAAATGATGAAATAGTGACTCTGGGTGCCTTCCCTATGAGATGCTCATCACCCTCATCCTACATCACTTTTGTGTCCCTCTACCACCCTCTGAGGCTTAGGACATCATCAACGTTTCTTCTCTAAAGAAGATAGGGTGCACGATTCGAGATGAGATGATATACTCCAAGGCTGGGAGGAACAAACGGATTGGTGATGGTGATGACAGCAGCGAGGAGGACGATGAGGTTCATGGTGATGCAACTCCTCTTACTGCGATGGACACTGATGACCGTGCACCCAGTCCACAACATGGTGGCTATAGTGCTGGTTAGGCTGGATATGATGACCTACTTCAGGCTATGATGAGTCTCCAGCTATCCATGCAGTTCGAGTTATAGAGCTTAAACTCTTCAGTTGATTCTATGCATCGCAACCTCCGCACACTTCGTGACGATTTCAAGCTGCACCGAGAGCACATAAAGGGCTCATTGGCTGAGCTTCAAAATCTTCTACAAGACGGCTCTAATTCTCCTACTCGTCAAGCTTTATGCTGTATCTTCTTGATTGTATGTATGTGTGTGTGTGTGTGTATATATATATATATATATATATGCTTTTAAATGATCTTATCACAAACATTTCATGTTTTATCATACATTTTTATTATTGTACTCGGTAATTGGCTTCTAGAAGCCCATGATGTATGGATTCATGTATTTATATGCATACTTTTCAGTTATCTAGTTTATGGTTCATATACTTACTTTACTTTTCAGCTATATGGTTACTTGGTTTAAGCCATTCGTACTCTGCAATATGCTTTAACTACTTATGCCAATGTGGAAACTTCCAGCTTCTCCTGAGAAGTCTTCCCAACTATGAATTATACCTAGTTTATGCATGCAAGTTTGTTTTTGCATTATCTTCATGTTCTTATTATCCAAGTTGCTTATTTTTTGTGTTTACACCCCTTTTTCTGCTGTTGTCAAAACGGGCGAGAAAAAGAGAAAAATCAATGAAAAATCAATGTAAACTTAGAATAGAGCACATATTTAGGGGGAGCATTCCTCCGAGCACATTGACAAAAGTGTTATAGAAATGTGTGCTTGGTTGAGTTGAGATAACTGCTTATAAACTGCGTTTTGAATGCTCAACAGGTTGGCTTTTATTCGAAAAACAGATAAGACTCTGTCCAAATTTTTCTAAAAACCAACACTGCTTATAAACTGCATTTTGAGTGCTTTTAAAAACTGTTTTTCTCTCATTAGTTTTGTCATCATAAAAAAATAGGAGATTGTTGACCCGTATTTGATTTTAATAATGAAAAAACACTATTATAATTGTATTAACAAATTTATCTAAGCATTTAAGCAGCAAAAGCATTCAACATAAAACCAAATGCAAGAACTCAACTTGATTTAGAAATCAAGACAAGACAAAAGATCTAAAATAGGCATTAAGGTAATGAAAACAATTGTAAATCTCTCATGATCAAATACTTAGCTTGATCTGTGACTCATTTTACAAAAGACTTTGACAAAACTATTAATACAAATGTTTCTAAGTCAAAAACAGTTTTGAAACATGAAAAATTGGGTTGAAGGACAACCCAGTCAACTGGCTCCATATACTAGTCGACTGGGGTATGGGACAGAAGGTTCCCAGTCGACTGGTATCAAGAACCTAGTCGATTGGTAATTGGGGAAAAGTCCTAATCGACTGGAGCTTAGGATCTAGTCGACTGGTTCTCTCCCATAGCCTAAAAAATGAAGTTTCTCACTTGACCCAGTTGACTGGTACAAGGACCCAATCGACTGGTAATTCGAAAATATGATCATTTGAGACGCGAGATTTGAGTATTTAATGCCCCAAACCTACCAAGTCAGTGTCAAACGGCCATATTGATTCAAGGCTATATAAACCCATTTCAATAAGCATTTTAAATAAGAAGAGAAAATAATCCATTCACAAGTTTACTCATTAATTCTCAAAAGCTTTGAAAAATTTATTGTTGAGCCATTCTTCAAGCTTATTATTGAAAGAGAGATATTGTTCATTTGTAAAAGCACTTATTGCTATCTCTCTACCATTTACTTTATAGCAAATCTTATTTATTGTAAAAGGGAAAGAGTTGTAATAACTCTTAGAGTGTTTAGGATTAAACACTTCTTTGTAGCTTCTGTGAGGAAGGGATAGAAGGGATTGCTTGTAAGGTTTGTGAAACACCAGTGAAGTTGCACGACTAAAGTTTTAGTGGATTACTTCAATAAGGCTTCTTGAAGAGAGTGGACGTAGGGTTAAAAGAAATCTAATATTGCTGAATTATTATAAATTTAGTTCGCACTTTCTCTTCTTTAAACTCTTTTACTTTGAAGCACATTACTTGTTTGTATGCTTTGTGCATTTAACTATTTTAAAAACTTGCAAATTAATTAGTAAAAGTTTTTAAAGACCCAATTTACCCTCCTCTTGGGTTTGAACCTCAATATATATATCTCAATAAACATCTCAATTTTTTTTTAATATTCTCAAAATATTAATTATGGATCAAACAACAAAAAGGGCCCTAAGAGTCTTGGAGGTGTCTAGAAGCTGGTCTTTCTGACCGTCAGTGTGCATGGGATTCTTTGGGTCCTCGTCATCCTCGTGGCTCTCATCGGCACCCTTGTTAATCATATTTTGATTACACACCTGAAATAAAATAAAAATCATTATTGAAGGAAAACGTCAAGTTATAAACTTTCTTTTAGCGTAAAATGCATGCGTTTGATAATTGGTGATTCAAAATAGATTCAGTTTGCTTCCATTAGTCACATTAAACCCCATTTATGTGATAGTAACCTCATCTTGTCCATCAGACAAATATTTTACAGTTTTACCCTTAAAACTGTTAAATTATGAACTTTTAACCTACAAAGCAGACGTTTGGTAACCGGTGATCCAAAATAGATTCTTTTTATTTCCACTAGTCACATTCAACCCCATGGACTCGTCGATAACCTTGACTAGTCGATTAAACAAGTATTTAATAATTTTTCCCTTAAAATCTCTAATCTTGCTTACATATTGAAAACACAGAGAAAACTCTAAAAAAAATTAACATGTTAAGCACCCTAAACATGATACTAACAACAAAAACAACATGAAAAGACTACATCACTAAGTGGTAGAAACCGTACCTAATTAATGGAGTATGCAAGCTAAAGCTGATGCACTTGAGAGTGTATTTGGGAGTGATAAAATCTAACAAGAAAAGAAGATGTAAACACTCATTAAATAAAAAAAAATTAAGTTTAATACATCAAGTTTCTTCCATGTATCGGGATACAAAAAAAACTAAACCAAAAAGCAGCAATACAATACATAAATTTCATTTCCAATTTAAGCAGCAACAACATCATTTCATTAAGAATTCTGACATCAAATTTATCCTCAAGGCATAATGCACATATTATTAGTAATTAATATGAAAAACTGACATTTGTTTCCTATATTCCAAACTAGGCTTTTGATAATATATAATATGGTTTCTACTTTTTTATCTATTCTTTTCTATCCTGTCCTAGATCAGTTTGGTATCAAAGCCTAAAAAAATCCTAGACCCAAATCACCATACATCCACTATACAAATCCTAGCCCAAATCAATGAAAAAATTGCTTTCAGTGCTGTGAGCAGTGTTCTGTAATTTTTTTATTATTTAGCTTTAGAAGAAAAAAAAGTGTATCCACATTATGAGTAATGGGTTCAATTAAGCCAACCCGAATCTTTTGTGTAACTATTCATGATGTATTACATGTGGTCACACATGATGTGTTGCATATAGTTTTTGATCCATATGGGTTTGTTGAAAAAATTATTTGCTTGTGATTATAGCTTCAGATTTGGTTAAAGCTCAAGAGGAGAAATTATTGGACATTTTAAGAGAGCATAAGGAAGCTATCAGCTAGACTATTGAGGATATCAAGGGAATCAACCCCTCGTTGGTGATGCACAAGATACATTTGGAGGAGAATACCAAGCCATCGAGGGAGCCACAAAGAAGGCTCAACCCAGCTATGCAAGAGGTTGTAAGGACCGAAGTGATTAAGCTGTTGGATGTAGGGATCATTTATCCAATCTTTGATAGCGAGTGGGTGAGCCCGATTCATGTCATGCCAAAGCAGGTTGGATTGATGGTAGTGATGAATAAGACGACGAGTTGGTTTAACTCGTGTGCAGTCAGGATGGAGAGTGACTATAGACTACCGTAAGTTGAATGCTGCCACAAGGAATGATCATTTTTCACTCCCATTTATTGATCAGATGATGGAGCGTTTAGGTGGGCACGATTACTAATGCTAGGTCTAGCTGAAGACGTTAAACTTAGCGCTCATGGGAAGCACTCCACCACATATCCTTTCTGTATATTTATTATTTTACATATTTATGATTAATGTTTGTTTCCAGTATTCTTTGTTTTTCAGTCTTTATTTTTCAGGGACAACACATACTTCAGTTCAAGTTTGGGGGTATGCTATGAGCCATACCAAGTCTAGATAGTTCTCCATATCCTAGGTCAGCTCTTTCCATATTATTCACACATTGGGGTCAATGTGTAATTTAAGTTTGGGGGTATGGGAGACACATTACATACACTTTGTCCTAATTTATTGTTGTTTTTCTTAATGAAGATAAATGCATGTTCATATTCGTCTGAAAATTTTGGTTGATCTGAAAAATTGTGATGTGATTTCATTTGTAAGCTTAAAATTTTGAACACATGATCTGATGATAGAGTTTTAAACTTTAGTTACTTACTTTAGGCATTCGAGAATTCATATGTTTGATCTAATCTAACACGAGCACATTAGCACATATTTGTGTGAGGTATGACATGTGATTTTAATGTGTATGTTTCCTTATCTTAACTGAAACTGGATGACTTATTGGATAAACATTTAGGCATAGCAAATAATAATAATAATAATAATAATAATAATAATAATAATAATAATAATAATGATCATCATCAATAAACTTTTCACTGAGTAACTGGACCTCTTGTCTCAGTAAGCAATGAGTGTTCACATCAAAAGGTGAGAATTTTATTCATAGTGGTCATTGCAAAATTTTCTGCTGAGTAACTGGACCTCTTGCCTCAGTAAGCAGTGAGTGTTCACGTCAAAATGTGGAAATTTTGCTTGGTAACATTAAGGCCAGGTTAGTTTCGTAGCCTTTTTTACTCGAGTTAGTAAGTCCTTAGGGGTGTCTTTATACCTAATGCCCTAACACCATCTTGTTTGGGAGTCATTGACTCAACACTCGCTACGTGGGTCAATTAGAAAGCTTAAGGGAACTAATCATAGCAGAGCCTTATATATATATAAAATAAATAAAACTATGCCATCGTTGTTCATTTTGACGAGAAATTCTGTGAATCTTGAGACATGGAGACATTGTACATTGAAGTTATTTGGAAATCTCATCTGTATATGCTAATTCACTTTACATTGATTCAAGCTTGTGATATCGTAGCTTGCCTCTTGTAAGCAACTAGGTTTTAAATTCTTGTTCATTGAGAAGATGGGTTATATTTTTTAAGCTTGCTCATGAATGAATATCATGGTTTTGAGCGCTCCTTAAATTTTTGGATACCATGAGTGATGAACTTATCTTTATGTTCTTTGTTTTTTATGTAGTCTTTTATTTTGTTTTGCTAAGGGACTAGCAAAATGTAAGTTTGGGGGTATTTGATGAATACCAAATATTTCATATTTTGGCCACTTAATTTACATTTGTTAGCTTAGGAATTTGTTACTATGAGTTATTTTTATTGTTTTTCAGGTTTACAAGCATTGGGAAAGGAGTTTCACTAAAATTACCAGAATTACCGGTACAGATTAGTCATTTTTGTGGATTTTGCTGTATTGATTCAGGAAGAACCAGAAGATGAGCCATATATGCTTGGAAAGATCCGGAAGTCTATTTTCTGAGGAATTTTACGGCTAGTAAAAATGATTTCTCTAGAGAAAGTTATGGTAGTTTTAGTAGACAAGGGTTAAGCTGAAGATGTCTAGTACGCTCGAGCGCACCAGACTTGCGATCGATCGCAAGTGCGCACTCGCACATCCTACATTGGTTAAAAATGCTTTGCAGTGCACCAGTATGTGCCCGAGCGCACCAGACTGCGATCGAGCGCACTCGGGCAGTATCCCACATAGAATTTGAAACACATTGTACTCCGAGAATTCCCCTATAAAATCCCCATCTCACTTCATCATTCGGTGTGCAATCTTGAGGACTTCTGCTAGCATTCTGGTGGATCTCGAAGGCTTTGCTACCATGAGGGGAAGCGTCGCCCAATAGCGAGTGGAATTTCTCCCCATGTATAGTCAGTTTTTAATATAATGCTTTTGTTAGTTTTAAAGTTTAATGTTTAGCACTGTTATTGAAAACTTTAGTTTCATGATTATGAGTGGCTAAAATCTTCAGCTAAGGTTGAAGATGAAGCCTCGCAGTTGTTTGGCATAATATTTTCAGATTGGTTTATACAATTATGATTTTTTTAGTATAAATATTCTGTTCAATTATTTGAGTAAAATCTTATGATTGATTGTGTTTAAATTGTTCTGTTGGATATTCTGTGTGTTTCATCAGATGGATACATCGAATCGTTTTTTATTAAATTAGATATCCTTTGTGATTTGTTAAAAGCGGATACATTGGATTATTTTGGTTTAATTGGGATATTTGTTGTGATTTGTTTAAAGTTGGATTCATGGAATGTTTTGATAGATTATTTTTATATAGAACATTAAGATATATGCTTTACTTTGGTGGGGTGGATTCAGAAACCTTAGTGTTTTTATCATTAGTCTTTAAATCAATTTAGTTTAGTTTATATTTGTTTTGCAAAAGACAATTCAAAACTTGGAACTAGGTTAAAATAGGCTTAGTTTATATAAAAATATTTTCACAACGCAATTCCCTGTGGATTCGACCTCGCACTTGCACAACACTACATTGCAAACGACTCGTGCGCTTGTGAAGAAATAAAAGAAAGCTAAAGCTGGCAGCTAGCTGGTGTAGTTCTTATAGGATTCAGAATCCTACGTATATTAGAAAATAATATCTTTTAATCAATGGCTACATAAAAAGGCATGATTTCTTTCTTTTTTCGACTGTGAGTTAAAGAGATAGTAGCTAGAGAAACGGGCACAGTGTTAGGAGAAAAATTGATAACAATATTTTGTAGCCGAGAGATTACAAATTAAAGGTTTTTCTTTCTATTTATCGGGAGAGCAAAAGAGAGAAAATGTACAACAGTTTGAGATTTTCTCTAGGGTATTATTCAGAGTGTTTGGTCATAGAGAATCAATCTACTCGGGGTTTGCAGTTTCTATCCTAGTGTTTGATTTTGGTGAAGCACATATACTTCTAAGATTTCAACGGTTAGTAGTACAACAGTGTTTTTCTCTAAAAATGTAATTTGTATTATTACCAAATTGTTGTGGTCTTTAAGTTTGGGAAATAAACTTTTTTATTGTTATTTACAAAGTTGAGTTGTTTTTGCTACGTGGTTTTTTCCCTCTACGCTTGAGGTTTTTCCACGTAAATTCTTATGTTTTTAATTTATTGCTTTATTTGGTACTTGTTGTTTTTATTTTCGCACTGGGCTTGGTGAGTTGGTGAGTATTATATTTAATCTGTGATTTTTGGTTGGAATTGTGATACTTGATTAATTGTTCATCGTGGGTATTTTTTCCGACAAGTTTTAAGTGGCAGAAACATCTCTTAATGCTTGAAGGGCAATCTTCTGACCTGTTTCTCGCCGTTGAACTCCTCTTTAAAGCACAGAATGTAAGCAAATCCCGCAAAAGAATTTGATAATTCAACTTGGTTAAAAGACAAAATAATAGTAAAATCTTTGAAAGTCACCTTGCCCAGTATACTAAGCTTCCCTGGTAAATTCATTGGCAGACTGGTACTACTGTTATCTGAGAACTGGTTACCAGACTGAGATTGCTGTTGTGAAATCACTCTTGAATTGGAAGAATTCTGTGCTTCTCCTCCACCCATATTGAGGGAAGCTACCGCTCTTGCGTTGCGTAAACTCGGCGGAGTTGCACTTTTCCTTTCCTGCAACAAGAATCACTTCCCCCGAGTCCAATTAAAAAAATCCCAAAATATGACCAATTTTCATTTATTATTTCAGTGAGGTTATTGAATTCTTCTTTAATATTTACAGTATGTCTTCTTCTGATTCTTAAATTATCTCATTTTATCGACAGAACATAAGATTTTCTGATGCAAAACATGACTGGTAAAGAGGAAAAATGTACCTACAGCTGAGTTGAAGGGACTAACAGGAATCCTTTCTTCTCGGTCGCTGACACTTTTGCTCCTCGGGAACTTAGAAACCGAAGGAGCAACACAGCTTTTCCTAAGCATCGCAGGGCTCTCTTCCTCTGTATCCGCCATTTTAGACAAAAGCCCCCACCAAAAGAGCACCTAACACCCAAACTCGCATTCCTATCCTTCACCACTCTTCTTATCAGCGGCAACATCGTTTTAACACAACTAGGCCTCTCTTTCACTGGTGTACACTGATCAAAATCCAAAGGCACTGGCTTCAAAACCATTGCCTCCAATTTTACCCAAAGATCCTCTTCGGGGCTTTGAATTGGGTTCTTGGTCGTTTTTCACTTCGTTTCTTCTAAAATCCATTAGCGGCTCTGGTGTGCCCATTAGTGGGTGCTTACCAGGAAGAGGCTTTGCCCCTTTAACGACGGGAACCGGAGACCCTGTCTCCAATCTGTCCACGTATATAAACTGGCCTAGCTGCATTTTGTTACTGAGAACAAAGTCGTCTTGGTCAGATGGAAGACTGACGTATATAGAATGTGAAGAATTGGAGACTTTGATGTAGAATCCGTGTTTAGGCCAGAGATTCTTCTCGTCGAGATCAGCTGGGACGATATCTGTCACCTGCAAGAGTGAGCTTCGGTGCTCACTCGTGGGCTTCACCCGTGTTCATCCCATTAAGGAGCTTCAATAGAATCCCAGGTGCTAATGTTGCCATATTTTTTTTTTCTTTGTGGGGTTTAAAAGAATTACCCAAAACAAGAATTGAATTCACAAGAACTCAAATCACAACGTTGGTTTTTGGCTTGAAATTGAATCAACGAAGAAATTTGAAGCAAGATTGGAAGAATTTTGGGGAGAGGGTTTTTGGTAGCGTACTGGGTGGCTATTGGCAACGGTGAGTACGCAGGGCAAAAAGGCATAGCTTTTTTAAAAATTAGAAATTATGGAACGAGCAACGGTCATTCAGAGATTTCTTGGTTACATAAGGATTAAAATTAATGTTTTAAATCACTAGAGTAAATCGACGTTTTAGATTAATATAAAATATTATCAATAATTTTAACAAATTTTATTGATAACATTATTTTTTAATTTTATATTTATATTGATGTTATTAATAAATAAAATTTAAAATTATAAATAAAATTTTAAAATGATCTAAAACATTCTTTTTAAATCTGATATAATTAAAAAAAGTTGAGTCATTTATTGTTGCATCTTTACCTGATTTTTTAATTATAAATAGGAAATGAATATACTGGTAATTTATGTATCAATAAATTAAACGACGAAACGACATCGTTTTATTTTAACTGTCTGAAGCCCGGCATGATTAGTATACGTTAAGTCCCCATGAATAAACTCTTCTGGGCTCATATTGCATGATCCCGGGCCTTAGGCAAGTTTGAAGATCAACATTGCATTTCTCATTATAACCTTTTTTTTCTTTTTGCCCACTTGCACTTGCCTTTTGTTTTTCCCCGTAAGAACTCATCATTCGGTTTAAATCATAATGTGACATTTTGTTGCTTTCCTATTTTCCTTTGCTTCATCATATTTTTCTGGTTCATGGGAGACTAGTTGTGTTACACATTGAGAGATAATAATCTTTTTTTTTTATTTTATTATTAAATTTTTGATACAAACAAGATTTAATCTCAAGTTTTTTATAGAACAAGTGGTTTTATTAGCTAAACTTATTATTAACCTTGCACACACTTCTTTGTTTCATCTGTTGTGTGTCATAAGATTCGATGAAATTACTCTTATCTTTTAAATATATTCAATAATAGGCAGGCTAATTAAAACTCTTTATTATTCACTTATTGTTTATGCAAATATGAACAAAGAATGGCTGTAAAAATCAGTTTAACACTTTTAACATGATTATGCTGAAAATATGTTCAACAGGTTTTAATACACTGCATTATCATGAGGTTTAGTAAAATTATGTATTGGTCCATCTATTTTATTTGATCAACGCTGCACTACACTCCAAAATTTTAGTAGAATTATGTGTTAATCAATTTTTTTTATCCAACCAACATTGTTCCAAGGTTTAATGAAATTAAATAGAGTAACAAGTACTTTTACTAAAACTTAAAATAGTGAAATATTGATCAGATATAAAATATATGAGCTAACACATAATTTTACTAAACATTTGGGTAGTAGAGTATATTTAACTCTATATTCAAATTGGAGATTTTGTTCAAATAAAAAAAAATGAATATGTGTTGTCTAACAACTTATATTAGAATACATTGGTTACAATTGAAAGAGGAAACTAGGTTTTTACTAGTTGGTAAGAAAGAGAGAAATGTCAAAAGAATGATTCACTTTTTCTTATGTAAGTCATAATTATTAACCCCTCAAAAGATAGAGATTAAAGAGTAAAATGGATAAAAAAAAATTCTTTTAAATTTTTCATTCAAACCTATAAAAAAATCAAATAAATTATTTTATTATTATTATTTTTATTCCTTTTCCTTAACATTTTTCTTTCCTTTCATATTTCTCGTACACCAATTTATAGAGTAGGCTGTAAAAAAAATCTTCACCAAAAATGCTTTGAGGGTAGGCTCAATAATTACAATTCTGACATTCGAGTCTTTAAGTAGCGTACATCCACTTTTTTTTTTTTAAATGAATTATAATTATCAACTTTCAAAAGATGAATATAAAAGGGTAAAGTGAGTTAATCTTTTTTCTTTTTATATTTTTATTTTCTACACTAAACATATAAAAAAAATAAAATAATTTATTTGTTTCTTATTTTTTTTTTCATTATTTCCTTCAAACTTTTTTTTTCTTTCATATTTTTTTCTCTCCCACTGATCAAGTCATTACCCTTCTTTTTTCGTTTAGGCCTTGAGGGTCAACAATTAGTTGTCCAACAATCAGAAATGTTTATTTAGGCCCTCACCAGTCAAGCTATATGACTTTACTGTAACAAAATCCAAACCCATGACAGTACGTAAATCAATAGATTTATCAATACATTTGTGTGGTGAAAAATTATTATATATCTTTCCCAAAAAAAAAAAACTAAAGGATTTGGTGATTGAAAAGGAAAGGGCAGTGAGACTTAATTGAGAAAGTGGAAGGAAATTTCTACTCTTCATTATATCATCTTCAAATTATCAAAATGTGTACAGTTTAAAATATAAAAATGAGGACAACTATTTGACTAAAAAGCCACATGACACACAATTTGTTGATTTTAGGGAACGAATCACGTGCCTTTCTCCAGTTGATAGTGACAGATCAAGCAGGAAAATCTTTTGTTAATTGTTATGAAGGAAAAAAGAAAGGAAAAGATTTTTCCTCTTTTATAGACAGTAAAGGTTAACAGAGTGTTGGTACTTATAAGAATTTCCCCTTTTGATTTTACTATCAATCAATTTTCCCCTTCAGTTTCGAGGTGTTTTAAATTACCTATTACATTAAAAAAATCATTAATTAAAATTAAAAAAAATTATATCAATTAAAAACTAAAAAAATATAAAAGACAAAAAACAAAAGAAAATTGCCCCTAGAATCTGCTCACACTCATATTCTCAATTATCATATTCTCTCTCTCTCTCTCTCACATAGAATATAAATGCACAAATAAAATAAAAATATAAAAAGTTTCATCTTTTTATGTGATAATATTGTTTTTCCAAACAAATGATGACAATAAATATTTTTTTAATGTATGAGATTTTAAACTGATTTAGAAAATTGATTGATTTTAAAAGAAACATAATTTCCCTTTTATAAGTTTCTGATTCATTTTTTTTAGACGCATTTTCTTTTAACATAATTTTTATTTTCTACCATTCGCCCCATAATCACAAACAAAAAGTTTGAATATTGAACAAAAAATAAAAAGAAAAAAAAGTTGTCTTTTTTTTCATTCAATAATAATAAGATGAACTCTTGTTTTATTTATCTTTAATGGATTCAGACTAAACAAAAATATTTCACACTATTTTTTAGGATAAATTGATTTTATTCCAAAAAAACTAAGGCAACAGAATTGCATAAATACAACAAGGCAAACTGTAAACAACTAGCCTAACAAAAAAAAAAAAAAAAAAACAAAGTCAAAACCTTATCAAAGAATTTTTCGTACTTGCTGTCTCTCAATCTTTATTCTTAAATTTGAACTCCTCTATAACATCTATATTATTATGAATGATGCTTTCTGTATCATATAGAGACAGTTAAATGTGTTGAACATACAGTGGAAGTAAGTGTATTTTATTTTTAAAAGTAAAGATTTGAGTATGTTTGGAACAAATTAAATGAATTAATTGTATAAATTTTATAACATTAATTTACATTTCTATACATGGTGTAATATTTAGAAAATCAATAAATTATAAAATTTATTTGTAAATAAATTCACGATCAAATTGAGTTAACTTGTAACAAATTTTATTAAAAATTATTGAGAATTCAATTGTATTCTACATTTAATAAAAAAAATTATACATACAAAATTATTTCAATTCATTTTTCAATGAATTTCTTTTTTAATTTGTTTAAAAATAAAATAAAATTCATTTGCGCATTGGAATCCAAACGAAGTTATTATTTAATAAGCGTAAAAAGATTAAAAAGTTACATAGATGAAAACATGACTACACCATCGATAAACAGAACCCCCCTAGAGAACCCACAAAAACCAACTATAAAAGAAACAAAATAAAGATATATAACACTAAGGCAACATATGCCAATAAAACTCATTAAGTTTATTGTTTGGATTGAGGAAGAATAGAGAAAAAGGAAATAAAAGATACTTGTACGTTTTATAAAATTTTAAAAATCAAGAAAAACAATATCACCCCTTAAAATACTTTAGATATTATGGCTGATTTTTAGCATGTCATTTGAAAAAAATTTATAATTAACAATTTGCTTGTTAATATGATCTATGGGTATCATTAGGAAGAATTTATAAAATGAATTTTTGTTTATCATAAACAAAAGTTACACCAAACACGTTTATAAAACAATTTAAAGCTAAAAAAATAATTTCTAAAAAGTTGAATTTGTGTGATTATAAAAATTATTTTCACTGTTATTTTGAAAATATTAAACCATTTTTAACTCCAATACTTTTTTTTAATAAAAAATTATTTTATAAACCATAAATTGAAACTACTAATAAACTAAATGGTTCCTAAGTTTCTAGGGTCCAACTCTGATCACTTGGACGGTAAAAAAAGATCCGTAACTTGGTATTAATTTACCATAATATTAAGTGATAAATTGATATTATTTCATGATAATTAATATCATTATGTGGTAAAAAATATTTATTTATAATATTTATATTTATTGTATTAAATTTATCAATTCATATTAATTGATTATCATTTTATGATAAAAATTATAATCCCTTACAAGTAGGAGTTAAAATAAATTTTCTTTTGGACTTGTCATATCAGTGAAGAAGTCACGAAGATTCATCGTGAAAGAGTCATGAAGCAAAATCAGGCCATATACCCTAGACCCCACGACGGTTTGTCGCACCATGCAAAATCAGCATGGTCAATATTGCGGCTTTAAAATTTTTATATATAACTATCATTAATGTAAAAAGTCAATGAATATTGTGGAAGTCAATAGACAACATTTGAATCTTGGCAACTTTGTGAATAAAAATGCCAAATTTATTACGTAAATAATTATCCTAGGAGTAGTTAAGTGTTATTGAATGTATCGACTACTAAGATCTAATATAGAGCAATTTTTGGTTGAATTGAAATTAAAAGATTAATTTGAGATTCGTTTAAAATTTTATAAATAATCTTAAAATTTTTTATTGATAATATTATTTTTTAAGTCTTATTCATATACTAACGTTATAAGTGAAGTTTTTCAAAACCACTAATGAAATTTCAAACGAAGATGAAACCATGATTTTAAATCCAATCTAATTAAAAATTATTGTCTAATTGCTGTAATGATAATAATAATTTATTTTAATATTATTATTAAATTATATTATGATATCTTGAGAAAGAGGATCAGTTGCTCTAATCGTCGCTTTTGATCCATCGCCATATTAAACTGATGCGTGATCTACATTGGACAAGTTTGGATGTCAACTTAAAATTGTCTTCAAGTAGGGTTGTCTTAAAACAGCATTAAAATTGATGTATTGGTGTACAACCTTTAAGTATAAAGTGAACAATATTACAAAATTACCCTTATCCTTGCCCTTGCCATGGCCCTTGTCCTTGTTTTTGCTCTTACTGGTGTATTGGTGTGCAATGGAAAAACTGGAGTTAATGTGGTAAACTGATCTACTTTACTAAAAGACAAATGATGTTTTCATTTAAATTTTTCAGCTTTAACTACATTACCATAATATTATACATCACGGGCAATCGGTTATAGTTGTAATAGTAATCTATTGTAAATTCATACTCCCCAAATTTGTTTTTCATTAATTTATATCAAAAAGCTAGATATTGTCGACCACAGGGCAACAGAAGTAGAAAGTAAGAGAAAGAGTGAGAGAAATAAAGAGAAAAGAAAATAGAATGATTGGAGCAAGAGAAAATAGGAGAAATATGTAGTATAAAAAAAGTGAAAGGATTGGCTATGGTGAAAAAGAGACGTAAGAGAGGAAAGGAGTGAGGGACAGAGAGAAAGATGGTTTGATGTGAATTAATCCCACTTGGTCGTCGTTTGGTCTTGTTGATGCCAAAAATGAGTGTTGCTGAGCTGGATGTTTAGCCTGTAGAAGTACCTGCATAGAGAAAGGGAGATTAGCTATTGGGATCGACGGAGGGGATGCCTCCGAGGATGCTCCGATGCTTAAGTTAGCAAAAGCTCAAGGTTGTATGTGTTTAAAGCTGAAAAGCTCAGTCCCCCCCTTTGGACCGCTTACCAAGTCCTTTTATAGAGTTTCAGAGGCGGTGATATTCGGAGGCGGTAGTGGGTCGGGGCGGCTGTGACAGGATACCCCAACTGGGTTGGGTAATGATGCCTATGAGGCCCAGCTAGGAAGCTGAGAACCGTTCAGTAGGGCTTTTGCCTTGTTGGCTTACTCCAGAGCCGTCTATGCGTAAGACGGTGTTTAGATCTGACGTCCCAACTTGGTTGGGTAATGATGGTTCGGAGGGCGGTGGTGACGTGGAGGCCCAGCTGGGGCCAAGATGCCCCTGAGGGCGGTCATGACCTGGAGGCCCAGCTGGTGGCAATGATGCCCTGAAGGGCGGTCATTACCTGGAGATCCAACTGTCTGGGCCTGAATTGTCCGCGTGTCTCTTTGAATTCTGGGATCACGATGATCCACGTGTCCTCCTCCTATTGGAGTGTCATATTTTGGTAGTATCAGAGGCCCCCCACTTCCTTAAGTGCGGCACTGTGGTTAAGGAAGTAGCAGAACTAGGTTGGCGTTAGATCCTCTACGGAGGCGTGAAGTCTGGTCAACATTTGGCCCAAGGCAAGAGAGAATAGACCGAGGGCTTGTGGAGCGACTCCTCCTTTTGGCCAAGAACACCAGGGGTCCAAGGACAAGTGGGGCAAACCATCTTTAGAAAATAAGGGGCCGAGGACCAGTGGAGCAATCCATTTCCTCGGCCTTGAAGAGAGTGGGCCGAGGACCAGTGGAGCAATCCATCTCCTCGGCCAAGAATACCATGGGTCCGAGGACTAGTGGAGCGATTCATCTCCTCGGACCTTGAAGAGAAGGGGCCGAGGACCAGAGGAGCAATCCATCTCCTCGGCCAAGAAGACCATGGGTCCGAGGACTAGTGGAGCAATCCATCTCCTCGGACCTTGAAGAGAATGGGCCGAGGACCAGTGGAGCAATCCATCTCCTCGGCCAAGAAGACCATGGGTCCGAGGACTAGTGGAGCAATCCATCTCCTCGGACGTTGAAGAGAGTAGGCCGAGGACCAGTGGAGCAATCCATTTCCTCGGCCAAGAATACCCTGGGTCCGAGGACTAGTGGAGCAATCCATCTCCTCGGACCTTGAAGAGAGTGGGCCGAGGACCAGTGGAGCAATCCATCTCCTCGGCCAAGAAGACCATGGGTCCAAGGACTAGTGGAGCAATCCATCTCCTCGGACCTTGAAGAGAATGGGCCGAGGACCAGTGGAGCAATCCATCTCCTCGGCCAAGAAGACCATGGGTCCGGGGACTAGTGGAGCAATCCATCTCCTTGGACCTTGAAGAGAATAGGCCGAGGACCAGTGGAGCAATCCATCTCCTCGGCCAAGAATACCACGGGCCGAGGACTAGTGGAGCAATCCATCTCCTCGGACCTTGAAGAGAATGGGCCGAGGACCAGTGGAGCAATCCATCTCCTCGGCCAAGAATACCCTGGGTCCGAGGACCAGTGGAGCAATCCATCTCCTCGGCCAAGAAGACCATGGGTCCGAGGACTAGTGGAGCAATCCATCTCCTCGGACCTTGAAGAGAATGGGCCGAGGACCAGTGGAGCAATCCATCTCCTCGGCCAAGAATACCATGGGTCCGAGGACTAGTGGAGCAATCCATCTCCTCGGACCTTGAAGAGAGTGGGCCGAGGACCAGTGGAGCAATCCATCTCCTCGGCCAAGAATACCCTGGGTCCGAGGACCAGTGGAGCAATCCATCTCCTCGGCCAAGAAGACCATGGGTCCGAGGACTAGTGGAGCAATCCATCTCCTCGTACCTTGAAGAGAATGGGCCGAGGACCAGTAGAGCAATCCATCTCCTCGGCCAAGAATACCATGGGTCCGGGGACTAGTGGAGCAATCCATCTCCTCGGACCTTGAAGAGAGTGGGCCGAGGACCAGTGGAGCAATCCATCTCCTCGACCAAGAATACCCTGGGTCCGAGGACTAGTGGAGCAATCCATCTCCTCAGACCTTGAAGAGAGTGGGCCGAGGACCAGTAGAGCAATCCATCTCCTCGGCCAAGAAGACCATGGGTCCGAGGACTAGTGGAGCAATGCATCTCCTCGGACCTTGAAGAGAATGGGCCGAGGACCAGTGGAGCAATCCATCTCCTCGGCCAAGAAGACCATGGGTCCGAGGACTAGTGGAGCAATCCATCTCCTCGGACCTTGAAGAGAGTGGGCCGAGGACCAGTGGAGCAATCCATTTCCTCGGCCAAGAATACCCTGGGTCCGAGGACTAGTGGAGCAATCCATCTCCTCGGACCTTGAAGAGAGTGGGCCGAGGACCAGTGGAGCAATCAATCTCCTCGGCCAAGAAGACCATGGGTCCAAGGACTAGTGGAGCAATCCATCTCCTCGGACCTTGAAGAGAATGGGCCGAGGACCAGTGGAGCAATCAATCTCCTCGGCCAAGAAGACCATGGGTCCGGGGACTAGTGGAGCAATCCATCTCCTCGGACCTTGAAGAGAATGGGCCGAGGACCAGTGGAGCAATCCATCTCCTCGGCTAAGAAGACCATGGGTCCGAGGACTAGTGGAGCAATCCATCTCCTCGGACCTTGAAGAGAGTGGGCCGAGGACCAGTGGAGCAATCCATTTCCTCGGCCAAGAAGACCATGGGTCCGAGGACTAGTGGAGCAATGCATCTCCTCGGACCTTGAAGAGAATGGGCCGAGGACCAGTGGAGCAATCCATCTCCTCGGCCAAGAAGACCATGGGTCCGAGGACTAGTGGAGCAATCCATCTCCTCGGACCTTGAAGAGAGTGGGCCGAGGACCAGTGGAGCAATCCATTTCCTCGGCCAAGAATACCCTGGGTCCGAGGACTAGTGGAGCAATCCATCTCCTCGGACCTTGAAGAGAGTGGGCCGAGGACCAGTGGAGCAATCAATCTCCTCGGCCAAGAAGACCATGGGTCCAAGGACTAGTGGAGCAATCCATCTCCTCGGACCTTGAAGAGAATGGGCCGAGGACCAGTGGAGCAATCAATCTCCTCGGCCAAGAAGACCATGGGTCCGGGGACTAGTGGAGCAATCCATCTCCTCGGACCTTGAAGAGAATGGGCCGAGGACCAGTGGAGCAATCCATCTCCTCGGCCAAGAATACCATGGGTCCGAGGACTAGTGGAGCAATCCATCTCCTCGGACCTTGAAGAGAGTGGGCCGAGGACCAGTGGAGCAATCCATCTCCTCGGCCAAGAAGACCATGGGTCCAAGGACTAGTGGAGCAATCCATCTCCTCGGACCTTGAAGAGAGTGGGCCGAGGACCAGTGGAGCAATCCATTTCCTCGGCCAAGAATACCCTGGGTCCGAGGACTAGTGGAGCAATCCATCTCCTCGGACCTTGAAGAGAGTGGGCCGAGGACCAGTGGAGCAATCCATCTCCTCGGCCAAGAATACCATGGGTCCGAGGACTAGTGGAGCAATCCATCTCCTCGGACCTTGAAGAGAATGGGCCGAGGACCAGTGGAGCAATCCATCTCCTCGGCCAAGAATACCCTGGGTCCGAGGACCAGTGGAGCAATCCATCTCCTCGGCCAAGAAGACCATGGGTCCGAGGACCAGTGGAACAATCCATCTCCTTGGACCTTGAAGAGAATGGGCCGAGGACCAGTGGAGCAATCCATCTCCTCGGCCAGGAAGACCGTGGGTCCGAGGACACGTGGAACTACAGGAAAGTTTCTCGTGTCTAGGACGGCGGCTGTGGAGACACGTGGTCTCACTTGGGTGGATGCCGCGTCATGTTACCTTGGAAATTTAAACAGCCGTTTTTTAGGGAAAGCGGCGGCCACCTCGAGGGACGTAACGTCCCCTGGGAAAGTGTGTTGGTCGTTTGGGAGTTCTAAATTGTCCCCTAGATTCCTGCGACTGCATTAAATGCTCCTCGTTGGCCGTGACACTTCTCCTATATAAGGGGCTTTGGTTTCTTCTTCTTCCACACACATGCCATAATCTCCTTCTGTTTTCAGATAGTAGCTTTCCTGAGAGCCCTCGGCCTCGTCCAAAGAAGCTTGTGAGTCCTCGTTCTCGTCCCTTCAGTGAGAAGTTTGGTGTGATCGTTGCATTCGCGAGACCTTGGGAGGAAAGCTCTAGGAGGAATTCAAGTCCGAATCCTTCGGACGTTGGTGAGTTCGTGTTTTCTTTAATTTTCATATCATGTCTTCTTCCTTTGATACATACCGCGATAGGCCTAGTAGTAGTAATGGTAGGAGTAGTGTAGATGGTACGAGTGGTAGCAGTTTCGAAGAAGTAGAGACGTCCTCGTCTTTTTCTGGGGGGAATGCCCCCGTAACGGGTACGCCAGGGGCAAGCCCCATGGCGCTAGTGCCCTACGTCCCTTTGGGGGTGGAGAGAGAATATCAGGACGGGTCCTCGTCTGGTGAGGACACACTTAGGGCGTTGACCGACATTAGGGAGACCTCGGCTGGAGAGGAGAGAGAGGAATGAAACTATACAGCCAACGAGATCCCTAGCCAACTGAGGGAGGAGGATTTGGAAGTGATAAGGAAGATGTACCGCATTCCGTTCGAGTATGAGCTTCGGCTGGCCAGGGTGGGGGAGAGGGCCTGTGATGTCCTCCCTAACCGGGCCCCGTTCGAGCTTTGTGTGTACGAGCATCACATGCAGGCCGGGCTTCGGTTTCCCCTTCACCCCTACTTTTGTACAATCCTTAGGTACTTTGATATAGCGCTGTGTCAGCTGGTACCGAATTCGGTACGGCTGATCATGGCCTTTATCTGCGTTTGCTTAGAAGTGGGCCGACCAATGACGATGGATATTTTCAAGGCCCACTTCTTGATCAGCCGGCATGGTCATACAGGGTGGGTGGTCTTTAGTACTCGACCGAAGAGGAGGTTGCTGAAGAAAACCCCTTCATCTATCAAAAGGTGGAAGAAGAATTTCTTTTTCATCCGATCTGCCGAGGACTTCGGCTTGCCTCGTGCGTGGAGTATGGACCGCACCGGGAAATACAAAAAGGCGAGCCTTCTTCCGTATGAGCAAGAGACGGTGAACGCCATGGTGGCCTCGCCTTTGGACGTCGGGGTCCTATACGACAGTGAAGAACTGGCCCGACGAGGTCTTTGTTCTTTATGCCCCGAGCTTTCGCTTGAGAGCGGTAAAGGCTTTGGTTTACCCTCTACTTTCTTTATTCTTATTTTGCATCGTTATCCTGCGATTTGTACTTACGCTATTTTCTTCTTTCGTTTGCTTCTTTTGTTTGCTTGTGTTTTGATCAGATATGGAAGCGGCTGCCCGTGCCAGGGAGTATGCCAAGAAGTTGGCATTGGAGCAGAGGAGGTCGACTCGGTCTAGGAAACAAACAGGCTCGACTTCGCGACCTAAGAAGAGGGCCCGAGCCCCATCTTCGGCTCCGATTGACTTGGGGACTCTTCCACGGCCGTCGACCCAGTCAGAGACACCTCCGGTAAGCAGTGCCCCTATCCCCGGCCCTAGCCAGGGGCCAGCTTCGGAGGCCTCGATTTTCATGCCCAACTGGGCCATCCAGACAGATGACTCTGTCTTCGCACATCCTCGGGTGGCGAGGGAACATCTGTTTAAGGGCCCCCCCTCGTGATATTGCCGAGTTAGGTCGAAAGACCACGGACTCTCTCTGTGCGGCGGTCGGGGCTTTGGCTTCTCAGGTTAGATTCCATTTTTGCTTTGTTATATATTGTTTTCGCCGAATTGTGTTTCACGCATGGCTTCTGGTATCAGATGGGCGTTCTGGTGGGCGCGGCCGCACGTCGATGCATGGAGACAGCGGAGCTTCTTGGGCGTACCCAGCGCCAGTTGGAGGAGAGGACAGAGGCTGTTTGCCAGCTGCAGGCTTCCTTGGAGTCTGCTATCCTGGCTAAAGCCGAAGCCACTGCTCGGGCCGCTATCGAGGAGGTCGAGGCCCGTCTTAGAGCCGCAGCTGAGGAGGCTGAGGCCCGCACTAAGGCGGCCGTGGAGGAAGCCTTGGTTTCTTTCCAGAGTTCAGAGGCCTATCGCCTGGCCGTCGTTTCCGAGGGTGGCCAGCAGTACCTTACAGGGTTCATGGAGGCCAAGGGGAAGGCTGAAAGCATGTACCCGGAGCTCGATTTCTCCGCATTGGACCTGCTTGGGCCCGAGGATGAGGAGCCGCTAGCTTCGGATGATGAGCCCGCTGATGGGCAGGATCGTGGCGGGCGATCGGGCACGGGGTCTCTTGACCTTGGAGATCAGTAGGGCTTAGGTCGAGGGTACTCTGTCGTAGTCCCCCCTTTTTTGTTGTTTTATTGTTTTGGCCCAGCCCATTTTGTGTTGTCTTTTGGGGCTGTTGGTGCACCCTTTTTGCCTTGGTTTGGGTATTTGGTTTAGTTAACAGGATAAATGTAAGTAAAGTCTTTAATATATATAAAACAAGACTGTTTACATGCGCGCAACGCTATTTATTGATAAAAACGTCGAAGATGTTCCGCATTCCAAGTACGAGGAATGGCATTTCCGTTCAATTCTTTGAGTTCAAACGTGCCAGGACGGCATACTTTTTTGATGCGATACGGCCCTTCCCAAGTAGGGACTAGTTTGCCTGATTCTCGGGGCCTAGATACTGCATTCTTTCGCAAGACGAGGTCATGAAGACAGAAACGTCTTACTTTTACTCTTGAGTTGAAGTACCTGGTGGCTCGCTGCTGGTAAACGGCAAGTCGAATTTGGGCTTTGTCCCGGGCTTCGTCGAAAAGATCGGCGTTCGTGCGAAGGGCTTCCTCATTGCTTCGTTCCTCGAAATTCTGAACTCGTAAGGAAGGTATTCCTATTTCCAAGGGGATGACTGCCTCGGACCCATAAGTCATGAAGAAAGGGGTGTCCCCGGTAGGTGCTCGAGTCGTGGTTCGATATGCCCAAAGTATGTTGGGTAAATGGTCTATCCACTGCTTCTCTGCTTCGTCTATTCGCCTTTTAATGCCTTGCAAGATCGTTCGGTTGGTAACTTCGGCTTGTCCATTTGCTTGCGGGTATCCAACCGAAGAGAAACGATGGTCAATGTGTAATTCATCGCAAAATGTTTTGAACCGAACACTGTCAAACTGTTTGCCGTTGTCTGTTACTAACACTTGTGGTACTCCAAACCGACACACGATTGATTTCCATACGAAGACTCGGGCTTGAAAGTCCGTGATGCTGGCCAAGGGTTCGGCTTCTACCCATTTTGTAAAATAATCTATGGCAACTATGAGGTATCTTCGCTGGCCGGTCGCTCCGGGAAAGGGCCCGAGAAGGTCCATTCCCCACATAGCGAAAGGAAGTGGACTGACTATTGGTGTCAAAAGGTTCGCTGGTTGTCGTGGCACAGTGGCATACCGTTGACAGCTTTGACATTTGGTCACCAACTCCATGGCTGCTTCCCTCATCTTCGGCCAATAGTATCCTTGACGAAGGATTTTGAACGCCAAGGCACGTCCTCCGAGGTGATTTCCACATATACCTTCGTGGACTTCTCGAAGGGCGTAATTAGCTTCGGTCGGGTCAAGACACTTTAAGAAGGGCGTTGTCAACCCCCGCTTATACAGGTGATCATCCAGAATTGCGTATCGGGCGGCTCGAGACACAATCTTTCGGGCTTCGCCCTTATCATCGGGAAGAATACCGTCACGTAGATATTCCAGGATAGGACTCATCCATGTTCTCTCACCAACCACGGGTAAGACCATTATTTCGTCGATACTCGGCACGGCTAGGGTTTCGAGGTAAACTGCTCGCCTGGACTCGAGCTGGCAAGACGAAGCAAGTCAGGCCAATGAGTCGGCCCTCGTATTTTCTGCCCGTGGAATCTGGTTTAGAGAAAAGACTTCAAACTGCCCGGCTAATGCCTTTGCTGCTGCTAGGTAGCGAGCGATTTTTTCTCCTCGGGCCTCGAATTCGCCGTTCACTTGGTTCACCACTAGTTGGGAATCATTATATACATGTAAATTTTGTACAGATATCACCTTGGCTAGTTTCATGCCTGCGAGTAGAGCTTCATACTCGGCTTCATTGTTCGACGCTGGAAACCCGAACCTTAGGGCGTACTCAATGGCGAAGTTATCGGGACCGCTCAGAATGAGCCCTGCTCCACTTCCAGAGTCGGTAGAGGATCCGTCCACATGAAGGGTCCATCGTAAAGGCAGGTTCGTTCGACTAACATCCTGCGGAGATTCTGCTTCTGTTAAGGGCAAAGTAGTTTCCATGACAAAATCAGCTAGGACTTGCGCTTTGATAGCTGTCCGAGGCCGATAACGGATGTCGAACTCTCCCAACTCTATGGACCATTTGACTACTCTACCGGCGACATCTGGCTTGTGGAGTATTTGTCGAAGAGGCTGGTTGGTGAGGACCGTGATGGTATGAGATTGAAAATAAGGTCGAAGCTTCCGGGCCGAAATCAACAGAGCATACGCCATCTTTTCCGTTGGAAGATATCTTGTTTCGGCATCATGAAGCACCTTGCTGACATAATACACTGGCTTC
Organism: Bretschneidera sinensis; assembly: GCA_023935145.1. Classification (NCBI taxonomy): domain Eukaryota; kingdom Viridiplantae; phylum Streptophyta; class Magnoliopsida; order Brassicales; family Akaniaceae; genus Bretschneidera; species Bretschneidera sinensis. The sequence goes on along the minus strand of CM043701.1, from coordinate 103,339,758 downwards.
TGTGTGCCTCATTCTTCTCGTATTAAGACGGAGGCCACTACTTCGGGACCAGCTGAAAGATATAAGAAAAGGTTTTCGCCGGCTATTGGTTTGGTAAGCACGGGAGGTGTCCCCAAATATATTTTCAGCGCCCTGAAGGCTTCTTGACAAGCTTCGTCCCATACGAAGTTCTGGGTCCGACGGATGGCTTTAAAAAAGAGAAGGCACTTCTCGGCAGATTTTGACATGAATCGGCTGAGGGTCGCTATTCTTCCAGTAAGGCGCTGGACTTCCCTAACGGTCCGAGGCGGACTCATGTTAAGAACAGCATCAATCTTTTCTGGATTGGCTTTTATACTTCTGTGGGTGACCAGGAAGCCGAGGAATTTTCCCCCGGTGACCCCAAAGGCACACTTTGTGGGGTTCAACTTCATGCGATGATGGTGGAGTATGTCAAAAGCTTCTTGGAGATCTGCCTCGTGGTCTTGTGTTTTGACGCTTTTGACCAGCATGTCGTCCACATATACTTCCATATTCCGACCCATCTGCTCTTTGAATATCTTGTTTACTAGTCTCTGGTAAGTGGCTCCAGCATTTTTCAAACCGAACGGCATGACCCTATAACAATATAGGCCTTGCTCTGTGATAAATGCCGTCTTCTCTTGGTCAGGCGGATGCATAAGGATTTGGTTATACCCGGAGTAAGCATCCATGAATGTTAACAGCTCATGGCCGGATGTTGCGTCAACGAGTTGATCAATCCGGGGCAAAGGAAAACTGTCTTTAGGACAGGCTTTATTGAGATCAGAAAAGTCTATACAAATTCGCCACTTGCCGTTTGCCTTTTTTACCATTACAACATTAGATACCCAGTCCGGATAGCTCACCTCTCGGATGAAGTCAGCCGAACGTAAATTCTCAACTTCTGCCCGAACAACTGCCTGTCGCTCAGAAGCAAACGACCTTTTCTTCTAAATAACCGGTTTGTGGGTCGGGTCAACACTCAAGTGATGTACGATGACGTCCGGGCTGATTCCTGGCATATCTGCAGCAGTCCAGGCGAATAGATCTTGGTTTTCCCGTAGAAGGGCTAATAGAGATTCCTGAAAAGTGCTGGACAGGTTGGAACCAATTTGAACAGTTTTGGTGCTATCTTCGCCAAGGGGGATTGTGAGTACATCTTCTCCGGGCCTACCTCGTAGGTTGCTTGCTTTATCCCTAAGGTCATCCAGTTCGAGTGGTAGGGCTTCCGTCTTTTTACCTTTTATTGCACTGAGATAACAGGATCTAGCGGTTCGTTGATATCCTTTGATCTCGCCTACTCCGTCTGTCGTGGGGAATTTGATTTTGAGATGATGGGTAGAGACAACCGCTCGGAGTTTATTCAGCGTGGGTCGTCCGAGTATCATATTGTAGGAGGAGGGTTGTCGGACAATTAACAAAGTGGAATGTACGGTTGTTGTTTGAGGTGCCGTTCCCGCAGTTACCGGGAGAGTTATGCTGCCTTCTGTAAAGACCGATCCCCCTGAGAAGCCATAGAGTGGGGTGGAGACCAGCTCCAGATGTGCATCGCCCAGCTGCATTTGGTGAAAGGCATCATAAAAGAGGATGTCGGCCGAGCTCCCGTTATCGACTAGGACTCGTCTTATCTCATGGTTAGCCACAAGGAGTGAAATTACAACAGCATCGTCGTGTGGGATCTGCACTCCTTCCAAGTCTTCGTCCGAAAAAAAAATAGTCTCTCCGGTCCTAGGTCTTTTCTGAGGTCCAGCAACAGAGGCTATTGACCTAGCATAAGACCTACTGCGAGCATGGGACCCCCCGCCAGCAACGAGTCCTCCGTAAATGGTTTTGATAATCTTCGCCACGGGGACCTCTGGTTTTTTCTGGCTGGGCTCCCTATAACTTGGCCCTGGGCTCTTCCGGGCTGCCCTTATAGGTCTGTTTCGTTCATAAGGACGTTCAGGGCTTCTACGCGATCGTTCATCACATTTCTCCTGTCGTGGCCCGACGTATTCTTTTAGATGCCCTCGATTGATGAGGGCCTCGATCTGATTTTTTAAGGCCTTACACTCTTCCGTATCATGGCCGAAGTTTCTGTGGAACCTACACCAAGTATTGCGATATGGGTTGAGGTTCGGCGGCCTTGGAGGCCATTCCAAGAGGTCCCTGTCATGAATCTGCATCAGAATGTTGGTCCTGAAGGCATTCAGTGGTGCATAGCTGTGGATTTGCCCCGGAGTTCTGGCTCTGGTTCCGTAGGTTGCAAGAGTCTGGGATCTATCCTCGAAAGGCCTGAGGGTTCTGGGTTTCTCCTCGCGAAACGGCCGCTTAGAGGGTTCGCGGCTGGGACTAGTGGGGCCTCTCTTCCTCTTTTCCGTATCTCCTTCGCGTTCTCTTCGGAATGCTTGATCATCTTCTGCTAGCATGTATTTTTCGGCTCGCGCCAAGACTTCATTCATGTCCATAGGCGGACGTCTGATGAGTTTTGAGCTGAAGAATCCGGATCTTAATCCATTTTTGAATGCCAGGAGCTGAACATTGGGATCAAGGTCTGGGATCTCCCAAGCTACAGTGTTGAATCTGGAAATATAGGCGCGAAGCTTCTCTCCTTTTGACTGGACAATATTAAACAGAGACTCCGAAGTTTTCTTGGGTCTTTTGCTGCTGATGAAATGTGAGGCGAAGGCATAGCTTAGGTCTTTGAAGGTGTGAATACCCCCTGGTTTCAAGTGGTAATACCACGTCCCGGCCGCTTTCTCTAGGGTTAATGGAAACGCTCTGCACATCACAGGGTCCGAATGTCTATGGAGGGTCATTGTGGTTCGGTAGTGCTGGAGGTGATCTAAGGGATCTGTGGATCCATCGTAAAGTTTGATTTGTGGCATCCGAAAATTGTGTGGGAGGGGGGCGTCAAGGACTTCTTGTATGAAAGGTGGGTCCTGTACGTCGAGATCATCGCTAATACTGTGGCCGCGTTCTTTAAACGCCTCATTGATGCGTCCCTCTATGTCCTCGATCCGTTTGCCAAACCCTTCGCTGTTCTTGGGCACGGGACTCTCTCTGAACTTGGCTGGGGGAGGTGAGTGGGTCGCCGAGCAGACATCCGCTGGTGGGCGGCGGTCAGTGGAAACATCGTGACCTGGTTCCAGCGATGGGAGTGGCAGCGTCTGCTGAGGTCTCCTGCGAACTTCGGCAGCCAGATCGGCCACCAGGTGTGCAAGCTCTGCGAATTGCGCCTGGAGCGTGCCTTCATTCAGGTGAACCTCAGGTTCGGCTGAAGAACTGTCTCCCGACCGTAGCACGCGAGCGCCTAGATCCCTGGCAGGTGTTTTTGGAGGCATGCTAACAGATGAGTTCTTTTGACTTCTTCGCTGTTACTGTCAGCGAGAGATGTGGTTTCCCACAGACGGCGCCAATCTGTTGATGCCAAAAATGAGTGTTGCTGAGCTGGATGTTTAGCCTGTAGAAGTACCTGCACAGAGAAAGGGAGATTAACTATTGGGATCGACGGAGGGGATGCCTCCGAGGATGCTCCGATGCTTAAGTTAGCAAAAGCTCAAGGTTGTATGTGTTTAAAGCTGAAAAGCTCAGTCCCCCCCTTTGGACCGCTTACCAAGTCCTTTTATAGAGTTTCGGAGGCGGTAGTGGGTAGGGGCGGCTGTGACAGGATACCCCAACTGGGTTGGGTAATGATGCCTATGAGGCCCAGCTAGGAAGCTGAGAACCGTTCAGTAGGGCTTTTGCCTTGTTGGCTTACTCCAGAGCTGTCTATGCGTAAGATGGTGTTTAGATCTAACGTCCCAACTTGGTTGGGTAATGATGGTTCGGAGGGCGGTGGTGACGTGGAGGCCCAGCTGGGGCCAAGATGCCCCTGAGGGCGGTCATGACCTGGAGGCCCAGCTGGAGGCAATGATGCCCTGAAGGGCGATCATGACCTGGAGATCCAACTGTCTGGGCCTGAATTGTCCGCGTGTCTCTTTGAATTCTGGGATCACGATGATCCACGTGTCCTCCTCCTATTGGAGTGTCATATTTTGGTAGTATCAGGTCTTAACTCCTAGTGAGGGCAACACATGCAAAACTACTATTTGACTTATACGTCAATCTAAGATGATAGAAATGATATATTCTTCCATTACAGGTGTATTAGGGAAGGAACTTATACTTCAATTATTTGAAGCAACTTTCATGGTACATATAGGGCCGTAGGAATTAAAGTAAGAGTAGATTATTTTAATCCTATATGTATGAATAATTATTTTTCATTATTAAGTTGAAAGAATTATTATTCATATGAAATTAAAGTGAGATAAAATTAATTTTTTTATTTTTTTTATTCCATCTCTCTTATAAGATAAAATTTGTCCCATCTATTTGGGACTAATTTTTTTTTTGTCATTTTTACCCTTGAATAATAATAATCATAATAATAATAATAATAATATTATTATTATTATTTAAAAAAACATTTTTCGTACAATATAATAATAATAATTAGTATAATTATAATTATAATTATAACAAATAATAATAATAATTATTATTATTATTATAATAAGTTAATAACTATAATTATTATTATTATCATAACTATAATACTATTATAATAATGTTGATAATCATAGTATTTCTATAATATTATTGTATTTATATATTTTTCTTATAATAATAATAATTACAGTAATATAATAATAAATTTTAATGATAATAATAAAATTTTAGGGTTTTGAAGATATTAGATTGTTAAGGATGATGAATAGTGTTAGAGTATTTTAGTATTTAGACTTTTTATTCTATTTTAATCTCAATCCAATAATCTCATGGACCAAAGATATGATTAAAATATTATCTTTTTAATTCCTTTTTATCATATCCTATGTTAACCCTAGTTCTATCCTATTATAATTATGTCCGTGAACCAAACAGGTCCATATATTTTTTGTCCCTGAAAATAGTAAGAGTACATCTATTATATGGATGTATTAGATAAACATTTCAAATTACTTATAGTAATTGGTTTGGTACATTAAATGGGATGAAAGATAAGATAATGAGGAAGATAAAAGACAAAATATCTATTTTTATCTTATAATTATTGACTGAATTTTGTTTTCAGCAGACATCTAACAATTATTTTAGTAAGGTCTTCACACTATTTTAAGTTACCCAATTAAACCTTTTTTGTCGATTTATGATCTGAAAACTCACCAAAACTTTACCCAACGCTAAATGAACATTGATAGCTATCATGCATATATGTAATGGAGTTTTAGAGTTTTTAGGGTTTATTTGTGACTCTAAATGATTTAGGGATTGAGATACACATTTCTTATGATAGTTCAGTCCACCTCATAGTGAAGAAGGTTATCTCTCTTATCTCTCCTTTTCTCTCTTCCTCTCTATAATTGTCTCATCTTCCCAAATCTCTTAAGTTAAGCCCTAATTAATGAGAATTTTTTCGTCAAATTCATTTGCCTCAATGTTAAGCTAGCGTTAAGTTGGAGTTTCAATAAATTTTCAAGTCATAAATCGATGAAAATGTCTAAATGGATAACTAAAGATAATTTGAAGACTTTATTAGAATATTTGGTAGATTTATTTTATGGTCAAAATAAAATGCAATAGTTGTAGAATAAAAATAGACATTTAATTAACCAAAATAAAATAAAATTATTACATTCAATTCTATATTTAACACAACAGGTTAACATAAAAATGATAATGTCTCACTAATTATTAGCTAGGTACCGTTTTGTCGAGATTTTAAAATGATTTGAACTTACAAGAATAAGTACATAGGCGTCAAACACATAAAAATATAGTGTAGAAAAAATCAAAAACTGAAAATACATATTATGAAGCTGTAACATGTTGAAGATAATAAATTATGTAGCTATTTTATCAAACGTTAAACAATGTTTTACCTATTTTATTAAACACTGTTTCACAATCCCTTTCGACCTTACAAACCTCATCTGTAAGTTAGATTAAAATGCCAATATTTCATGATCGATCAGGCAAACAAATTCTGAATGATTTATATCAAAATATCAGATCTTTTAATCTCTCGTGAACTCTTGATGTCTCAATGTCAATTCGAGAAACAAGAGCCTGAAAAAAGGAAAAAAAGAAAAAAAGAAAAAAGAGATCATGTCAATATACTTAAGGCATTAATCTAAGTATCAGAACTTTTTTCAGTAAGGATTCAAATGCAGGTGGTGATGCATGCAAAAACTTTTTTTTATTATCAATATTCAGTATTTAAATGCATATGAATTAGGGTAGTATAAAATTGAGGTTTGTGATTAAAATTAAGATGAAATCATATTTAATTTTTTAAAACATTAAAATTATTAAAAACTCAATTCCATACAACTAAACATACGTTGGTATTTTTGAAACATGAAATATAACGTTAACATTTTTTAAGAACCAAAGTTGGATATAACCTACACAATGTAGTTTAAGATCAATGAAATTTATTGAGAAGTTATGAAAACGGCATGTCCAAAACGGTATGTCTTACAATTTGTAGTTGTCAACAAAATTTATACTCTTAATTTATTCTATGATGTTCATTAATTTGTAAATTCCATTAGATTCGATGAGATTTGCAATAATTTAATTCAATTTGATTCATAGTAAATATATTTACAAATAAAATTTATAAAATTCGTTTGCTTAAAAATTGAGATTCTGTACCAGTTTTTGTTAAGCTAAAGATGCTGCTTGTTAAGATATTTAATAAAAACAAAGAAGAAAATAATTAATTAATTACCTGGGACTTAATTGTATAAATGGCTGTATCTCCAGCGTTATAAAGATTAACACTAACAACTTCAGCTCCTTCTTCCTGGAGAGCACTGATAATTTCATATAACATGAAGTTTTTATTCATCAGCCCAGTAATTAAATTTATTTCCAAAGTGGATTCCCAACTTGTTGTGTTCAATATTGGTAATATTCTTGAGCCTCGGCTGGTAATCTCTCCTGCAGCTTCAATATTTGATCCTCTCATCAATTCCGCTTTCCTTCGCTTTCCTTCCTCTACTCTTTCTTCCAAATGGTTTATGTAAATACCAGCTTGAATCACCAGCTCAGGTACTGTCAACTACTTAATTATACATAAAATTCAGTTAATGTTAAAGAGAGGGAGAGGGAGGGAAAATGAGATAGGAAGGAAGGGAGGGAAAGAGAGTACGTACCCTGGACCTGGTGGGATGGGGAGGAATGAGAGAAGCAAGACTACCATAGAGATCTCTCATGCGCATTCTCCTTAACCTTTCTTGCATATTTCTTCGTTCTCTAGAAGTGGTAGGCCTCTCCATTAATTTTATATTTCAAAATGCTCTGTGCAATTGATTAATAAATAAGAATGTTCACAGAGACAGACATCTATATATAGCTGTTGAGATAAAGAGAAAGAGATAGATGCAACAAGATGACTTTTTGTGTTGTTTTGGTTTATGGAAATGATAAATAATAAAGAAGAATGTTTACAGAGACAGACATCTATGTACAGCTGTTGAGATCCAGAGAAAGACAGAGATTACCTAGAAAAATACAAGAAGCACCAGCTTCAAAGAATTTGGCTCTTTTTTTCATTAAAATTAAAAATAAATTACTTTATATTGCTTTTAAATTTGTTGAAATGATATTAACGTACCAAACATTTTTAAAACATCAATCTTTACTATAAAAAAACTTTAATTAATTCATTTATATGCAAACACGTGAGATTAACTTAAACGTTAATTAGAATGTTTTAGAGGTGGTTTGAAATCCAATTTAAGTAAATTTAAATCAATTTGTTTAAATTTATTCAAAACAAAAATTATCTTAATCTGATCTAAAGAAACTGGAACTTGCTTTAATATGAACCCACCGCCATAGCAGCATTCCAAGCTTAAAATCAAAACGTTTTTTCGCCTTGCCAAATCAATTAGCGGAAAGCAAAAGATAAGGAATTATAAACATAAAAAATAAAAGTCTAGTCTCTGTCAGACCATAATATATGTAAAATCAAAATGGTCTTGAGGCTTTTTGACCAAATATTACACATTACGTAATTACTCTGCTGTTACAAACTTGTAATGATAGGGAAGCTAATTAAGGTTAACTTACTCCAGTATCATTCAACTTCTTTAATCAGACGGAAAATTAAGCATGTGGCATGACAGATAGTTTTTTATTTTATAATTAGGGTGCGGATATTTGATTTTGAGATATCCGAGAGTAGAAGTGATAAAATTTGATTAAATTCGAAAACTCAATCTGATTCGATTAAAATATGATTCATTGTATCATGGTCATGATTGATTTTTATTTATTTATATTTATCTTTTCATGGGAAAGAAAAAGATGTTGATGGTGTAGGTGGCATAAAGAATCGAGCAGAAAAAACATAATGGTCTAGACAATTTGTAAATGTTTTCTATGATTTGTGTATCAAACAAATAGATTTAGGAAATCATATTACTAGTGCTTTCACTCCAACGACTTGGAAGGATATTATCGAAGGATTTTCAAAAGAAATTGATTATTAATATAATTTCAAGCAACTTAGAAACAAGTGGGATGATATGAAATCGGATTATAAGATTTGGAAAGACTTGAAAATGTATCTTTCTGCATCATATCATTTTGGTAATTTTACATTTTCATAGTCCATTTAAAATTATAATTATCAAACACTACTATTGATCACAATATTTTCGTAGTGTTTTTACAATATAGTTTACCAAACACACCACTAAATTTTTTCCACACCACTTCTCACATATCTTTTAGTACCAACACAACTACAACTACAACTACAATCACAATTACAGCTACAACCACAATCACAGTTACAACTACAGCTACAACACTCTCAAAACCAACTAAGTCTTTCTCTAATTGTATGAACTGGTTGGGGTCCCACCCCAATTTCTCATGGCTCAGCTTTATTTGAACATGTTGGTTTGAATTAATGGTATCCTTTTCCTTTCAAAAAAAAAAGTACATTCAATTGTTGATTTATCCAGTTGACTTGAATTTCTAACATGGGCAAAAACGTTAGGTCAAATGTTAAATGTTTTGGGTTATGCGTGCATGCTTAAGATCCCTACTGTCACTGTGGTGGAAAAGAAAAAATGGCTCCAAAAAGTTCTCACATGTCAGGGCTAATCTTGTGATCTTGCTTTTCTTAGTAAATCATATGAAGTGAAATTAACCTTTTTCTGAGTTAGATAAATCTTTGTTGTTATGATCTCGATCAACAAGCGTACAAATTAGTGATCTTATTCTTTGGGAGATCAAGAATGCATCAACAATAAAATTGGTAATTAAATAAAAAAAACAGTTCACTAAAAAAAAGGTAAAACAAATCAAAAGACTTGATAATAAAGCTTTAAATAAGTATTTAAGATTTTCGGTCAAGTTGCCTTAATAATTATTATTTGATCCAAAAATTTAAACATGTGAACTCTGAATCCAAACCATACACATAAAATATTATTTTTCTCTCAAGGGCTTGATATCAATTCATTAATTGCATTAAACTCCCTCACATGATGAATATATATGCACATGCGTTACAACTTTGCCCAACTTAAATAGTTGCAATGAATAAATTCGCTTCAGTTTCTCATTTATTTTGTCCATTAACTCTTAAGTTTCTATAGTGTTCAATCGCTAATTAAAATGTTTAATCCGATATATCATTGAGGTTCTAAATTCTTATCTCATTGAGAACTTCAACATCTATGAAAACTTTTTTTCGTTTGGATATTTAGATAAAGTAAACATATAGACACATTTTTTTCGTTGGTGATGTATAAAAATGGGTAAAATACATTTATATCCCTGGGTTTTTTAGTAATTATAACTTGGTCTTAATTTTAAGGATATGACAAATTCGTCTAATTGTTTAAGGAATTTAATATGAAAGTGGAAAAAACGTAAAAAAGAAAACAAATATCTTTCAACTAAGATTCATCTTATGTGTCTAACAAACAACTCACATGTCATATTATGTGGTTGATTGATTTTTTTTTTAAATTTTTGCTCTCATCATTTAATAAGCTGTCAATTAAAAATTAAAACTTTTAGAGAGAAATATTGTTTCCCAAAATGTTAAGACTAAATATGAGTGTAAGAGTTTGTTTGGTCGGTGGGATTAAGATGAGATTGAATTATTTTAATCTCACATGAATAGTTATTTTTCATTTAGTTGGGGAGATTTAGTATTTATGTGGGATTAAAATGAGATAAAACTAATCCTAATCCCATTTTTTTTGTCTCACCCCATGAGATAGAATCAATCCTACCCATGTGGAACTAGTATTTTTATTTTTGCCATTTTTATCTTTGAATAATAGAAATAATAATAATAATAAGTTTTCTCTTATAATAATAATATTAACAAAAATAATAATAATAATAATAAATAAAATAATTATTATTATATTTATAATAATATATTAATAAAAATGATAATAATAATAATTATTATTATTATTATAATTTTTAAAATATTGTTATAGTAATTATAATAATTATTATAATTATAATGATAAATATAATAATTTAATAATAATAATAATAATTATAGTAATAATAATAATAATATAATAAATAATAATTAAAATTTAAGGTTTGTGAAAAATTAAAAATTGTTAAGTATGATGAAGAGTACTAGAATATTTTGGTACTTAGATTTTTTATCTAACTTTAGTTTCAATTTTGCAATTTTATGAATCAAACATAAGATTAAAGTATTACATATTTAATTTTTATTTATCATATCCAATGTTAATCTTAATTCAATCCGTGAATCAAATGGATTCTAATTATATTAACTCCTCGTAAGTGTAGATTAAATACGAGGAGTATAATTGTGTTGAACTCAAAATACACTCGGAGAAGAAAGAAGGAGAAACGAGCAAGATGACTTCTATCTTTTGTACATAAGCGGCAATAAGTAATTAAAGTCAATATTATTCCCTTTTTTTCTTTCAGTAGGGAAGCTTTAGCCTTGACTTGATGACAGTATTGAAACTTTAGATGTGCTTTGTCGATTGAAACAGTCTTTGGTTTAAGGAAGCTTTTTATTTGTGGTGGTGGCATGTCACTATGTATATATTTCAAATCCAAAGGCCAATATGTTTACACCAATTAGGCAATTAGTAGAAATTGAATCGTCACCGATTAGACACTTCATGACCAGCAGCTTTGTTAAGGCTCACGTCGTGTTTCATGACTGCCAAGTTCAGGTCTTCTTTTACTGTAATTTATTCATTTTCCACGATCTAGTTTTCATTCATAGGAAACAAAATTAAAGTCTCCAAAACCGTTTTACTCAATCTAATTAACTTGATAGCCGTGCATTTAAATTAACCTTAATTAAAGATAGGTAGTTAGAGACTTTGAAGATTTTGTCTTCCAAATTCAAGTAGATGGATTCATTTGGCTAATTATTTAGGAGTATCTGAAATGGGTCGTTTGGGTTTATTGGGAGTAGTGCAGCTTTGGTCTTAAAATTTTTGTTGCTGGGTTCAGGGCTTTAAATCTGCAGTACCTCTTTAATTTTATGGTCTCTGATTACTGGTGCTGGTGCCGGTGCGGTGGAAATTTATTATTTTTTGGTGGCTTATGGGTGGCTATGAAATTAATTGCAGGTGTTTGGCTTTGATTCATATGGAGAATCATTTTATGTTGTTAGTTTTCGTTGATTATTGTGTGTGGTTCCATATGTTTATGTTGTGTTGTTGGCTTTGGAAGAAATCGTTCATATTTAAATTATGCAAAGAACCTAAGAAGACTTTGAATGTTATTTTAGCCTCTGAGGGAAATATAATTATATGTCATTTTAATTATATGTTATTATATGGGTGGTTATTGTGTGTGGTTCCATATGTTTATGTTGTGTTGTTGGCTTTGGAAGAAATCGTTCATATTTAAATTATGCAAAGAACCTAAGAAGACTTTGAATGTTATTTTAGCCTCTGAGGGAAATATAATTATATGTCCAGGGTACGTACTCTCTCTGAGGGAAAGAGAGAGTACGTACCCTGGACCTGGTGGGATGGGGAGGAATGAGAGAAGCAAGACTACCATAGAGATCTCTCATGCGCATTCTCCTTAACCTTTCTTGCATATTTCTTCGTTCTCTAGAAGTGGTAGGCCTCTCCATTAATTTTATATTTCAAAATGCTCTGTGCAATTGATTAATAAATAAGAATGTTCACAGAGACAGACATCTATATATAGCTGTTGAGATAAAGAGAAGAGATAGACGCAACAAGATGACTTTTTGTGTTGTTTTGGTTTTTGGAAATGATAAATAATAAAGAAGAATGTTTACAGAGACAGACATCTATATACAGCTGTTGAGATCCAGAGAAAGACAGAGATTACCTAGAAAAATACAAGAAGCACCAGCTTCAAAGAATTTGGCTCCTTTTTCTATTAAAATTAAAAATAAATTATCTACATTGCTTTTAAATTTGTTGAAATGATATTAACATTCTAAACATTTTTAAAGCATCAATCTTTACTATTAAACAGCTTTAAAATGAATTTTTTTAAATAATCAAAATTTTAATTGAATATTATTTTTTATATGATGACCATCAAGTAGCACCAAATCAAAAACGGCACACTAAAATAAAACAAAATCGAAATGTTTTATTTAAATAATTAAACAGAAATGCTGTCCGACGCGAGATGGTTTAAAATTCGATTTAAGTAAATTTAAATCAGCTTACTTAAATTTCTTTAAAACAAAAATTATCTTAATATGATGTAAAGAAACTGGAACTTGCTTTAATATGAACCCACCGCCATAGCAGCATTCCAAGCTTAAAATCAAAACGTTTTTTTGCCTTGCCAAATCAATTAGCCGAAAGCAAAAGATAAAGAATTATAAACATAAAAAATAAAAGTCTAGTCTCTGTCAGACCATAATATATGTAAAATCAAAATGGTCTTTAGGCTTTTTGACCAAATAGTACACATTACGTAATTACTCTGCTGTTACAAACTTGTAATGATAGGGAAGCTAATTAAGGTCAACTTACTCCAGTATCATTCAATTTCTTTAATCAGACGGAAAATTAAGCATGTGGCATGACAGATAGTTTTTTATTTTATAATTAGGGTGCGGATAATTGATTTTGAGATATCTAATAGGAGAAGTGACAAAATTTGATCAAATTCGAAAACTTAATCTGATTCGATTCAAATATGATTCATTGTATCATGGTCGGGATTGATTTTTATTTATTTATATTTATCTTTACATGGGAAAGAAAAAGATGTTGATGGTGTAGGTGACATAAAGAATCGAGCAGAAAAAACATAATGGTCTAGACAATTTGTAGATGTTTTCTATGACTTGTGTATCAAACAAATAGATTTAGGAAATCATACTACTAATGCTTTCACTCCAACGACTTGGAAAGATATTATCGAAGGATTTTCAAAAGAAATTGGTTATTAATATAATTTCAAACAACTTAGAAACAAGTGGGATGATATGAAGTCGGATTATAAGATCTGGAAAGACTTGAAAATGTGTTTTTCTGCATCATATCATTTTGGTAATTTTACATTTTCATAGTCCATTTAAAATTATAATTATCAAAAACTACTAATAATAATAATTATAATTTTTAAAATATTGTTATAGTAATTATAATAATTGTTATAATTATAATGATAAATATAATAATTTAATAATAATAATAATAATAATAATTATAGTAATAATAATAATATAATAAATAATAATTAAAATTTAAGGTTTGTGAAAAATTAAAAATTATTAAGTATGATGAAGAGTACTAGAATATTTTGGTACTTAGATTTTTTATCTAACTTTAATTTCAATTTTACAATCTTATGAATCAAATATAAAATTAAAATATTACATATTTAATTTTTATTTATCATATCTCATATTAATCTTAATTCAATCCGTGGATCAAATGGACTCTAATTATATTAACTCCTCCTAAGTGTAGATTAAATACGAGGAGTGTAATTGTGTTGAACTCAAAATACACTCGGAGAAGAAAGAAGGAGAAACGAGCAAGATGACTTTTATCTTTTGTATATAAGCGACAATAAGTAATTAAAGTCAATATTATTCCCTGTTTTTTCTTTCAGTAGGGAAGCTTTAGCCTTGACTTGATGACAGTATTGAAACTTTAGATGTGCTTTGTCGATTGAAACAGTCTTTGGTTTAAGGAAGCTTTTTATTTGTGGTGGTGGCATGTCACTATGTATATATTTCAAATCCAAAGGCCAATATGTTTACACCAATTAGGCAATTAGTAGAAATTGAATCGTCACCGATTAGACACTTCATGACCAGCAGCTTTGTTAAGGCTCACGTCGTGTTTCATGACTGCCAAGTTCAGGTCTTCTTTTACTGTAATTTATTCATTTTCCACGATCTAGTTTTCATTCATAGGAAACAAAATTAAAGTCTCCAAAACCGTTTTACTCAATCTAATTAACTTGATAGCCGTGCATTTAAATTAACCTTAATTAAAGATAGGTAGTTAGAGACTTTGAAGATTTTGTCTTCCAAATTCAAGTAGATGGATTCATTTGGCTAATAATTTAGGAGTATCTGAAATGGGTCGTTTGGGTTTATTGGGAGTAGTGCAGCTTTGGTCTTAAAATTTTTGTTGCTGGGTTCAGGGCTTTAAATCTGCAGTACCTCTTTAATTTTATGGTCTCTGATTACTGGTGCTGGTGCTGGTGCCGGTGCGGTGGAAATTTATTATTTTTTGGTGGCTTATGGGTGGCTATGAAATTACTTGCAGGTGTTTGGCTTTGATTCATATGGAGAATCATTTTATGTTGTTAGTTTTCGTTGGTTATTGTGTGTGGTTCCATATGTTTATGTTGTGTTGTTGGCTTTGGAAGAAATCGTTCATATTTAAATTATGCAAAGAACCTAAGAAGACTTTGAATGTTATTTTAGCCTCTTAGGGAAAAATAATTATATGTCATTTTAAGTTTATATATATATGTGCAGATAGAAAGTAATGAACTATTCCATTAAGTAATCCTCTATTCATCCAATTTGATGGGATATGGCATGATATTGGGTAAATTGCATCAGGGTCTTTATAATATTTTCCTCTAACATTTTGATCTTCAAACTATGAATTTAACACAAAAATATCTCAAACTTTGAATTAGTTGCATTGTTATCCTCTCAATATAATGCTTAATTGCAATAAAAACAATTTGATGTGATTCGACAATTTCTTTTGCATACATCAACGAATAAATCTCATTGCCTTATTATCCTTCGATTACCTCACAATTCAAACGCCCCAATACACCAAAATTAAGCACTTTATTTTATTTTAATTATAAACTTATATGATTTGCAAAGTATTATCGATTTTTAAGTGTTTTCCTAAAAATTGTTCTACATGATCACCTTAATATAGACGAAGATTTCTAAAACTACTAAAATTAAAAATAAACAAATAAAAAATATATTAAATACTTAGTCTGATCATACAATCATTGTGAGTTGGACCATTCATCCACGACTCGGGAGTCAGGGCTATCTCTCGAAGATAGACGTGGTATTGATTTGGTGTCTCAAAACTGGATGCCACTTCAATATCTACCCCCTACTGCTCGCCAACATGATAAACGACAAAGCTAGTGACTCTGGATGCTTTCCCTACGGGATGCTCATCACCCTCATCCTACAGCACTTCCGTGTCCCTCTACCTGCCTCTGAGGCTCAAGACATCGGCCCCAAGGACATCATCAACGTCTCTTCTCTGAAGAAGATGAGGTGCACGATCCGAGATGGGACGATATACTGCAAGGCTGAGAGGAACATATATATCGGTGATGGTGATGACAGCAGCGAGGAGGATGATGAGGTTAATGGTGATGCAGCTCCTTCTACTGTGATGGACACTGATGAACGTGTACCCAGTCCACAGCATGGTGGCTATGGTGCTGGTCAGGCTGGATACGATGACCTACTTCAGGCTATGATGAGCCTCCAGCTTTCCATCAGTCTAGGTTCCAGAGCTTGAGCTCCTCAGTTGATTCTATGCATCGTGACCTTCGCATACTTTGTGACGATTTCGAGCTGCACCGAGAGAACACAGAGGGCTCCTTGACTCTGATTCCCCCGCTCGATGAGCTTTATGATGTATCTCCTTGATTTTATGTGCGTGTGTGTGTCTATATATATATATATATATAGCTCTTAGATGATCTTAGCACGAACATTTCATGTTTTATCATACATCTTTATTATTGTACTTGGTATTCAGCTTCTATAAGCCTATGATTTATGGATTCTTGTATTTATATGCCTACTTTTCAGTTATCTAGTTTATGGTTTATATACTTGCTTTACTTTTGAGCTATATGATTACTTGGTTTAAGCCATTCGTACTCCGCAATATGCTTTAACTACTTATACTAGTGTGGAAACTCCCGGCTCCTCCCGAGAAGTCTTCTTAGCTCCGAATATTGCCTAGTTTTTGCATACAAGTTTTTTTTTGCATTATCTTCCTCTCCCTATTATCCAAGTTACTTATTTTTTGAGTTTACAACCCTTTTTCTGCTGTTTTCAAAATAAGGGAGAAAAAGAGAAAAATCAATGTAAACTTAGAATATAGCACATATTTAGGGGGAGCATTGCTACGAACACATTGACATATTTAGTTGAGTAACAAGATCATATTTGAAACAAAATCATATTTGAAACATCTCATTGTCTAGTTATAGAAATCAAGAGTAACAAGATCAAGTTTGTTGGCCATAGACATGAAAATGTCTATATAGTTGATTTAAAATCTTTGCATTCGGAAAATGAAAAATGTTTTCCCGCATTTAGTGAAAACCCATGGCTATGGCATAGAAGACTTGGCCATGTGAATATTGATTTGTTTAAAATCATTTCAAGAAAAAATTTAGTCATTGGACTACCAAAAATCAAATTTGAAAAAGGCAAGGTGTGTGATGCTTGTCAAATGGGAAAACAAACTAGAATTTCTTTTAAATCAAAAAATGTAGTCTCAACTACTAGACCATTGGAAATTTTGCATATGGAGTTATTTAGTCTAATAAGTACCATTAGTCTAGGTGGCTATTAATATGCTCTTGTTATTGTTGATGACTATTCAAGATATACCTTTGTTATTTTTATTGCTTACAAGGATGAAGCTTACAAAGGATTTGAAAACTTTTCTAAAAAGGTGAAAAATGAATTTGTATTTCAAGCATTAGAAGTTATTATGGAAAATAATTTGGAAACCAAAGTTTTTCAAAATTTTGTGATGAAAATGGAATTGATCACAACTTTTTGGCTCCTAGAACTACTAAACAAAATGGAGTTGTTGAGAGAAAAAATAGAGTTCTAGAAGAATTTGCAACAACAATGCTTTGTGAAAATAGTTTGCCAAAATATTTTTGGGTGGAAGCCGTAAACACTTCTTGCTATGTCTTAAATAGAGTTTTAATTAGGCCTACGCTTAACAAAACTTGATATGAATTATGGAAAGGTAGAAGGCCTAATATCTCTTATTTTCATGCTTTTGGTTGTAAATGCTTTATCCTAAATAATAATAAAACTAACTTGGGTGAATTTGACTCAAAGACCGATGAGGGGATATTCTTAGAATATTCAACCTCTAATAAAGCTTATAGAGTCTTTAACAAAAGAACTCTAGTGATTGAAGAATCTGTATATGTAGCCTTTGATGAGTCTAACCCAATTAGTAGTAGAGTAGTTTTTTTTAATGATGATGCAGATTTTATTCCAAGAACAGAAACACTTACTCCCATTATTGACCCGGATGAGAGCCAACCTCAAACAAGTCAAGAGATAGATGTTCTCAATCTTGATCAACCATCTACAAGTCAACAAGAGGGTAGTCTTCCCAAAGATTGGAGGTATGTGAATTATCATCCAATCGATCAAGTGATTGGTAATCATTCATAAGAAAGTTTGCTAAGTGCATGCAAGGAGAATTTAAAATGAGCATGATGGAAAAACTCACATATTTTCTTGGACTTCAAATCAAACAATTGAAATAGGGGATCTTCATCAATCAATCAAAGTACACCAAGGACCTATTAAAAAGGTTTGGTATGGAAAGCTCAAAGTCAATTGACACTCTTATGAGCACTTCTACAAAACTTGACCTAGATGAGGGAGGTAAGTATGTAGACACTAAAACTTATAGAAGCATGATAGGAGCTTTACTTTATTTAACTGCAAGTAGACCTGATATAATGTTCAGTGTATGCATGTGTGCTAAATTTCAAGCTAATCCTAAGGAATCACATGTAATTAAAGTAAAAAAGAATCCTTAGATATCTACAAGGGACTTAAAACCTAGGATCATGGTACTCTAGAGATTCATCTTTTGAGCTTGTAGGATATTCATATGCTGATTTTACGAGTTGTAGACTAGATAGAAAGAGCATTAGTGGAACATGTCAATTCTTAGGTGCAATGTTAACCTCTTGGTTTTCCAGGAAACAAAACTTGGTTACGCTATCAACCACCGATGCGGAATATGTAACAGTCGTAAGTTGTTATGCACAAATGTTGTGGATGAAACAACAACTAGAAGACTATGGTATGAACTTTAAAGATATTTCAATTCATTGTGATAACACTAGAGCCATTAACTTGACCAAAAACCCTATTCAACATTCTAGAACCAAACACATAGAAATTAGACATCATTTCATAAGAGACCATGCTCAAAAGCCTGATATTAGACTAGAATTCATTCATTCAGAAGATCAAATAGTTGATATCCTTACAAAACCCTTAAGTGAAGATAGCTTTTGTAAGATTAGATTATTGATGGGCTTAAAAGACTATGATAAACTGTATGTTTGATTGCATCAACATTCATCATATGTATATTTGACATATAGTGAATGAGTATTAACTCTTATATAATATATCTCTCACTCAAGATGTCATAGATAAACAAAATTAGTGCTAAAACTCTAAGTTAGAGCTCAATTTTTTTAGTTTTATAAAAGGTCTAGTCAACTGGTAACATGACACCAGTTGATTGGTAACAAACTGCCAATTCAACCAGTCGACTAATTCAAGGAACCAATCGACTAGTACCACAAGACATTGTTTGGAGTCAAAATTTAAAATTTTGGTAACCTACCCAGTCGATTGGTAAGGATCACCAAGTCAACTGGTATTTCTCTGCCAGTTTACCCAATCGAAATGTGTTCCAACCTAGTCGACTGGTACCTTAAAAATTCTCAAAATGATGAAGGACCAAGTCAACTGGTACCTTAACCCAGTCGACTGGTATCGCAACATTGTAAATATTCGCTTCAGTTTTTCAGAAATTCTACGCCATTTTTGAAAACTCTAAGCTTTCTCTCTCTAAAAAATTGGTGATTTCAGCCCAAAAATCTCTCAAATCCACACCAGACAACCTTCAATCATTCCCTAAATCACCCATTTTTCAACTTTCCAAGGTTGAAAAATCTACATTTCCCAAAAACTCTCTCAAGAACGTCTTTACAAAATGTCTGAGAAAATTCGGATTAAAACCACCGTTGGACACAAAGAGAAAATGAGTGGTCGGTTCATCAAGCAAAACAACACAGGGCGAGCTTGATGAGTCCTTATTTTGAAACCCTATCGCCAATAAGAGGTATATCTTCATTCTTCGCAATAAGAAGATCATGACGGGTAGATTCGTAGATTTCGACTCTATCCGTCATGCAAACTTTGATATTTTACATTCTTTTGAGGCCACCCCATTTGTAACCATCCACCAAAAATACTACTCGCGCCTCATCCACTAATTCTATGCCAACTTAGTCAAATCGAGCCCATTAGCTTTTCGGTTTAGGACTAAGGTAATGGGCATAGAATTTGAAGTTAATACGGACCTTTTGGTCAATATCCTGAGGATCTTAGTGGGAGGGATCCAATGGATTCTGGACGGATGGCCGGATAACTTTGAATATGAAGAGACATGCTAGATAGTTAGGGGAGACCCTAACTACATCTTTAGGCCCACTACATTTCACACCTGTAGTGACATGACACTCAACTCGAAACTGTTCAACCTCATTATGAGTTGGACCATCCATCCATGACTCGGGAGTCGGGGCTATCTCTCGAAGATAGATGTGGTATTGATTTGGTGTCTCAAAATTGGACACTACTTCAATATCTACACCTTACTGCTCGCTAACATGATTAATGATGAAATAGTGACTTTGGGTGCCTTCCCTATGGGATGCTCATCACTCTCATCCTATAGCACTTTTGTGTCCCTCTACCCGCCTCTGAGGCTCAGGACATCATCAACGTTTCTTCTCTAAAGAAGATAGGGTGCACGATTCGAGATGGGATGATATACTTCAAGGCTGGGAGGAACAAACGGATTGGTGATGGTGATGACAGCAGCGAGGAGGACAATGAGGTTCATGGTGATGCAGCTCCTCTTACTGCGATGGACACTGATGACCATGCACCCAGTCCATAACATGGTGGCTATAGTGCTAGTCAGGCTGGATATGATGGCCTACTTCAGGTTATGACGAGTCTCCAGCTATCCATGCAGTTCGGGTTATAGAGCTTAAACTCTTCAGTTGATTCTATGCATCGCAACCTCCGCACACTTCGTGACGATTTCAAGTTGCACCGAGAGCACATAAAAGGCTCATTGGCTGAGCTTCAGGATCTTCTACAAGATGGCTCTAATTCTCCCGCTCGTCGAGCTTTATGTTGTATCTCCTTGATTGTATGTATGTGTATATATATGCTTTTAAATGATCTTATCACAAACATTTCATGTTTTATCATACATTTTTATTATTGTACTCGGTATTCGGCTTTTATAAGCCCATGATGTATGGACTATTTATATGCATACTTTTCAGTTATCTAGTTTATAGTTCATATACTTGATTTATTTTTCAGCTATATGGTTACTTGGTTTAAGCCATTTGTACTCTGCAATATGCTTTAACTACTTATGCCAGTGTGGAAACTTCCAGCTCTTCCTGGGAAGTCTTTCCAGCTCCGAATAATACCTAGTTTCTGCATACAAGTTTGTTTTTGCATTATCTTCCTGTTTTTATTATCAAAGTTTCTTATTTTTTGCGTTTACACCCCCTTTTCTGCTGTTGTCAAAATGGGAGAGAAAAAGAGAAAAATCAATGAAAAATCAATGTAAACTTAGAATAGAGCACATATTTAGGGGGAGCATTGCTCCGAGCACATTGACAAAAGTATTATAGAAATGTGTGCTTGGTTGAGTTGAGATAACTACTTATAAACTGCGTTTTGAATGCTCAACAGGTTGGCTTTTATTCGAAAAACAGATGAGACTCTGTCCAAATTTTTCTAAAAACCAACACTGCTTATAAACTGCGCTTTGAGTGCTTTTAAAAACTATTTTTCTCTCATTAGTTTTGTCATTATAAAAAAATAGGAGATTGTTGACCTGTATTTGATTTTAATAATGACAAAACACTACTATAATTGCACTAACAAATTTATCTAAGTGTTTAAGCAGCAAAAGCATTCAACATAAAACCAAAGATGCAAGAACTCAACTTGATTTAGACATCAAGACAAGATAGAAGATCTAAAATAGGCATTAAGGTAATGAAAACAATTGTAAATCTCTCATGATCAAATATTTACCTTGATCTGTGGCTCATTTTACAAAAGACTTTGACAAAACTATTAATACAAATGCTTCTAAGTCAAAAACAGTTTTGAAACATGAAAAATTGGGTTGAAGGACAACCCAGTCGACTGGCTCCATATACCAGTTGACTAGGGTATGGGACAGAAGGTTCCCAATCGACTGGTATCAAGAACTTAGTCGATTGGTAATTGGGGAAAGGTCCCAATCGACTGGAGCTTAGGATCCAGTCGACTGGTACTCTCCCATAACATAAAAAATGAAGTTTCTCACTTGACCCAGTTGACTGGTACAAAGACCCAATCGACTGGTAATTCGAAAATATCAACATTTAATGCCCCAAACCTACCAAGTCAATGTCAAACGGCCATATTGATTTAAGGCTATATAAACCCATTTCAATAAGCATTTTAAATAAGAAGAGAAAATAATCTATTCACAAGTTTACTCATTAATTCTCAAAAGCTTTGAAAAATTTATTGTTGAGCCATTCTTCAAGCTTATTATTGAAATAGAGATATTGTTCATTTGTAAAAGTACTTATTGCTATCTCTCTACCATTTACTTTATAGCAAATCTTATTTATTGTAAAAGGAAAAGAGTTGTAATAACTCTTAGAGTGTTTAGGATTAAACACTTCTTTGTAACTTCTGTGAGGAAGGGACTAACTTCGGTGAGGAAGGGATTAACTTCTGTGAGGAATGGATTGCTTGTAAGGTTTGTGAAACATCCGTGAAGTTGCACGACTAAAGTTTTAGTGGATTACTTCAATAAGGTTCCTTGAAGAGAGTGGACGTAGGGGTAAAAGAAATATAATATTGCTGAACTATTATAAACTTAGTTTACACTTTCTCTTCCTTAAACTCTTTTACTTTCAAGCACATTACTTGTTTGTATGTTTTGTGCATTTAACTATTTTAAAAACTTGCAAAGTAATTAGCAAAAGTTTTTAAAAACCCAATTTACCCTCCTCTTGGGTTTGAACCTCAATTTACAATACATGTATATATATATATCTCAATAAACATCTCAATTTTTTTTTAATATTCTCAAAATATTAATTATGGATCAAACAACAAAAAGGGCCTTAAGAGTCTTGGAGGTGTCTGGAAGCTGGTCTTTCTGATCGTCAGTGTGCATGGGATTCTTTGGGTCCTCGTCATCCTCATGGCTCTCATCGGCACCCTTGTTAATCATATTTTGATTACACACCTGAAATAAAATAAAAATCATTATTGAAGGAAAACATCAAGTTATAAACTTTCTTTTAGAGTAAAATGCATGCGTTTGATAATCGGTGATTCAAAATAGATTCAGTTTGCTTCCACTAGTCACATTAAACCCCATATATGTGATGGTAACCTCATCTCGTCCATCAGACAAATATTTTACAGTTTTACCCTTAAAACTGTTAAATTATGAACTTTTAACCTACAAAGCAGACGTTTGGTAACCGGTGATCCAAAATAGATTCTTTTTATTCCCACTAGTTACATTCGACTCCACGGACCCGTTGATAACCTTGACTAGTCGATTAGACAAGTATTTAATAATTTTTCCCTTAAAATCTCTAATCTTGCTTATATATTGAAAACAGAGAGAAAAGTTTAAAAAAAATTAACATGTTAAGCATCCTAAACATGATACTAACAACAAAAACAACATGAAAAGACTACATCACTAAGGGATAGAAACCGTACCTAATTAATGGAGTATGCAAGCTAAAGCTGATGCACTTGAGAGTGTATTTGGGAGTGATAAAATCTAACAAGAAAAGAAGATGTAAACACTCTTTAAATAAAAAAAATTAAGTTTAATACATCAAGTTTCTTCCATGTATCGGGATACAAAAAAAAACAAACCAAAAAGCAGCAATACAATACATAAATTTCATTTCCAATTTAAGCAGCAACAACATCATTTCATTAAGAATTTTGACATCAAATTTATCCTCAAGGCATAATGCACATATTATTAGTAATTAATATGAAAAACTGACATTTGTTTCCTATATTCCAAACTAGGCTTTTGATAATATATAATACGGTTTCTACTTTTTAATCTTTTCTTTTCTATCCTGTCCTAGATCAGTTTGGTATCATAGCCTAAACAAATCCTAGACCCAAATCACCATACATCCACTAAACAAACCCTAGCCCAAATCAATGAAAAAAATTGCTTTCAGTGTCGTGAACAGTGTTCTGTAATTTTTTTTTATTTAGCTTTAGAAAGAAAAAAAAAGTGTATCCACATTATGAGTAATGGGTTCAGTTAAGCCAACCCGAATCTTTTGTGTAACTATTCATGATGTATTATATTTGGTCACACATGATGTGTTGCATACGGTTTTTTATCCATATGGGTTTGTTGAGAAAATTATTATCTCTCAAACTGATATTGATTTTCAAGTCCTTATGCAATTTACTAGGTAACAAAATGCTTTTTGTTTAGGCTAAAACAAAGTAGAATGGTCGTTATATTTATGACTATTGTTGTCAGATGACGATTGGGTATTAAGAACCAACTCTACCCAAAGAGGCGTTGCTCGAGCTCCAACAAGTACTTGATAGGGTTTCTAAGAGATTAGAAAGTTTTACCACTATTTTTTCTCGCAACAATGGTTTCATTCTAAACCCATCAAAGCAGGATAAGGTTAATGATGCTCAACTCTAACATGAGAACCAAGAAGATGAAGTATCCAAGATTATTGACTTTGAGATACCCTAAGACAAGACAAAAGTATTTGTCAAGCAAGTTGAGACCACAGATTGCTAGCATTCCCAAGATAAGCACGAGGACGTGACATGTATGTGTGATACTCTTTATTTTAAGTTGAGCAATATTGAACTTGGTATTCTAGATATTGAAAAGGTGGTCAATGCAGAAAGTAAGCCAGAACAAACTTCCACACCAAGAGAAAAGATTGAAGACATGATTGAGGCAACGATGGGTACACAGACGCCTAGTGGTTCTTTTATCCTGCCTATTTGGTTTGAAGCTCCTCTACAGTAGGTATATTCCACCAATTTTTGATAGTTTTGAATGAATAAAAATTATTGATATTGGGTATCAATTTCTTTTCAACCTCTACTGTGGCATGGTTTCTTTTCCAATCTCCAATATGGCTTGGTTTCTATTTCTTTATCTCTTCTTTTCTACCATTTCTACCATGTCCTTCATTAGTATGCCTATCACAGAAATTAATGATTCACCATAGTTTGTTAACTGATAGGAATTAGCAATCAATTCCTATCAGTTAAGTACCAAAAGAAGAGGAAAAAGAGAATGATAAGGCAAAACTTAAATTCTCTTCAAATTATAAAACTTCCTGTATTTAATCTAGAACGGTCATTACTCACCAAGTTGCTTTAGATCGCAAAGTCTGCAAAATGAATAAAGAACATTAAAGGATATCAAAATTCCAAGTTGTGCATTTAAAAAGGCTGAGAGATGTTCTGAATAAATTCAATTCACCTATGAAACTGTTCAGTATCAATAAACTTCAATGAAAGGTGAATATACACCAAAGTATAGTTTAATTTTGTAGCTGTTCATAATCAAAAAAGTATAAATCTCAATTGTAAATCAATGGAAGTCAAATCTGTATTTCGTGAAAAAGTAAGTAAATGTTATTTGTATCTATTACTAAGCCAAGGGAAAGCAGTCAACCATTTAACCTCGTCAAACGGTCGGTCAAATTCATGAAAAGAGAAAGAAGTAACATACTAATATTAATGATCGTTAAAGATTTTGGCTCAAATCTTCGTAAGTAAGAATTCAAATTGGTTTGAAAAAAATAGTTTTTTTATTTATAATTGATTGTTCTAATAAGAGTAGTATTACTTTCCTATTAGATCGATTATTGTACAAGTAGTAACAGTCTACTGTGATATTATTGTGTTTTTTTTCTATTAGTATTAGAAAAATATTCTTTACATAAAAGGGACCGCTATAAATCGTCAGAAACAAGATTTTTATAATAATAATATCATAAACAACGCCTGGAGTTTGAAGATGCTGACATCAGCGTGACATTAGTACGACATCTGTAAATAACATTAGCATGACATCAACAAGTGACATCAACATGTGGCATAATCTCTACGTCAACAAGCTTAGACCGAGTAATTTTTATTTTTTTAAATTGCATTATGGTCTTTAAAATTTTCAGTAATTGAATTCTAGCTCCTATGATTTTCTAAAAATTACGGTTTAGCCCTTACACTTTTCAAAAATTATATTTTTGCCTCTAACCGTTCTAAAAATTACATTCAAACCCCTAAACTTTCTAATAATTACATGGTAAACCCTAATCTAATTGGAAATTACATTTCAACCTTTAAACTTTTTAGAAACTACTTTCTAATTTTTCAACTTTTTAGAAATTGCACTCAAATCCCTTCTATGTGATGCACTAACTAAGCGCCATGTCATCTCCATCTAGGAACCAAGCCAACGCCATGTCAATTGAATCAAACCAGCCAGGTTTGATCACCCGATTCATCTTTTTGACCATCCAGTTTAGCTATTTTTAACCCGGTTTCAGATCCAGCAAGACCGGTTCCTAAGGTTTTGAGACATGATCTTTTTAAATCTGGGCTTAGAATTTCAAGATTAGACTTTGACAGATGCATTTCTTTACGAACAATCAATTTTGACTCATATTTGACTAGTTCGTTCACCAAAATAAAGCTCAATTTCAAACCTGGATAATCCGGTTCCCAAGGTTATTCAACATTTTTTTTCCTCAACCAGTCTTAGAATTTTGAAATTCGATTTCCTCGGGGACGTTTCTTACAAACGGTCAAAGGAAAATCGTTATTTCTTCACCAATGGGCCTCAAACATGCTCCAAACTCGAACCAGCGGAACTCAAACAACCAGAAAACATCGTGTTCGTTCACAATCAGCCAATGGCGCATCTAAAGTCGTCAGCCGAAGATGCATTCAAAGACATCAGCCAATGACGCAACAAAGTTCTCCATTTCTGCGGAGATAAGCCTGACCTATCTCAAACCTTGGACCCGATTTATACTAAGCTATCAAAGGAACAAGACTTAGCTATCTTTAGCCTCGGTCTGCTTTATACCCCCTCCAAGGAGATTACACTTAGCCATCTAAATCCTCGGGCTATCTTTAGCCTCGGTCTGCTCTATACCCCCTCCAAGAAGATTACACTTAGCCATCTAAATCCTCGGACTCGACCCACTCAATACTATAAATCAATGGTTTCTCTCATTTTCACATGCCTACTCATCGTAATCCGCATCCTCGTCATATCCACCTTCTTAAAAGGGAGTGACCTTGGGTAATAAGTTGGATGCATAGGGCCTAAGCGGGAAAGAGCAACACCTACATCCATAATCTTTTTTAGATACTCTAGTACCTTCGGGCATCCTTCAGACCCGATCTGACCTATGACTATTAATGAACACAATCATCATAAAATAGAAAACAATCTCATATATTAACAATTGCCCTCAAAATCCACTTCAAAAACTTAGCCGCATCTTAGGCCTCATTCTCGAACTTATCTTAGGCCTCATCTTCGGCCTCAGCTCAATTTCTCCATTAGTTCTGAGGAGGTAGCCTCAAGCTACTTCAGCTTCAGCTTAGTTCTTCCATCAGTTCTAAAGAGGTAGCCCTGAGCCACTTCAGCCTCAGTCTAGTTTCTCCATCAGCTTTGAGGAGGTAGCCCCAAGCTACTTCGACCTCATCTTAGTTTCTCCATCAGCTCTAAGGACCCCGAGCTACTTCGACCTCAGCTCAGTTTATCCATCAGCTTTAAGGAGGTAGCCACGAGTTACTTTGACCTCATCTTAGTTTCTCTATCAGCTTTGATCAAGTAGCCTCGAGCTACTTTGATTCCTTAGGATTAGCCTGAAATATAGCACATATGCATACACTGAACATTATATTAGGTTTACTTACAGTCAAATAAAGCAAAGCTCATATCATGCTTCTATAATATTTAGTATCTACACATTTACCTCCTTCATCAAGATCAAGTTTTGTCGAAGTGCTCATGGGTGTTCCAAGTGGCTTTGAGCTTTCCATCTCGAACCTCTTTAGTAGGTCCTTAGTGTACTTTGATTGATTGATGAAGATGCATCCTTTCAGTTGTTTTATTTGAAGTCCAAGGAAGTAGGTAAGCTCTCCCATCATACTCATTTCAAATTCACCTTGCATGCACTTTGCAAACTCTTGACACATAGACTCATTAGTAGCACCAAATATTATATCATCAACATATATTTGAACTAGTAAAGTGTCATTTATGTGAGTTTTTGTGAAGAGAGTTGTGTCTACTTTACCTCTTACAAAGTTATTGTCAATAAAAAATTTACTTAGTCTTTCATACCATACCCTTGGAGCTTGTTTTAACCCATATAGAGCCTTAGAAAGCTTGTAGACATGATTTGGAAGACTAGGATTCTCAAATCCAAGAGGTTGTTCAACATAAACCTTTTCTTCTATAAACTTATTTAAGAAAGCACTCTTTACATCCATTTGAAACAACTCTTATTAAAGCATGCAAAGGCTAATAACATTCGTATAGCTTCTAATCTAGCTACGGGATCATAGGTCTCATCAAAGTCTATTCCTTCTTCTTGATTATATCCCTTAGCAACTAGTCTAGCCTTGTTTCTAGTTACTACTCCATTTTCATCCATCTTATTTCTAAATACTCATTTAGTTCCAATTATTGAATGATTCTTAGGTCTAGGAACTAGATTCCATAGATTGTTCTTTTCAATTTGATTTATTTCTTCTTGCATTGCAATTATCCAATCATTATCCTTTTCAACTTTTATAAATGCTTAGGTTCTACTTGAGACAAATAAGCTACATAATTGCAAATATTTCTAATAGAGGAATGACTTCTTACCCCTTGTGAAGGATCACCAATCACTTGATCACAAGCTGAAGAAGAGTTTGGAAGGATTAAAACAAGCTCTAAGACAGTAGTACAAGAAGTTTGATTCATTCATGGTAGATCATAGCTACCAGAGGACAGCTGCAGATCCGTGTGTATATGTCAAGAAATTCCCTAATGGTCAATTTATTATCCTTCTGTTGTATGTTAATGATATGTTGATTGTGAGACAAGATGCTAAGATGATTGACAAGTTAAAAGATGAATTGTTTAAGTCTTTTAACATGAAGGACTTGGGACCAACGAGACAGATTTTGGGAATGTAAATTATTCGTGATAAAAAAGTCATAAAGTTGTGGTTATCACAAGAAAAGTATGTTGAACAAATACTTAAAAGGTTCAACATTAAGCATTCAAAATCAATCAGTACTTCTCTTGCCAACCATTTTTAAGTTAAGCACGAAATTGTGTCCACAAAAAAAAAAAGAAAAGGAAGAGATGCCAGCAATTCCTTACTCATCTGTAGTCCGTAGCTTGATGTATGTTATGGTTTGCACGCGACCAGACATTGCTCATGTTGTTGATGTGGTTAGCAGGTTTTTGTCTAATCCAAGTAAAAGTCACTAGGAAGCGGTAAAGTGAATTTTGAGATATCTTAGAGGTACCTCAAAGTTGTGTTTGAGTTTTGAGAGTTCAGAACCAGTTCTTGAGGGTTATACAAATTCAGATATGGCAGGTGATCTTGATGCTAGAAAGTCTACATCGGGGTTTTTGTTCTCTTTCGCGGGGGGATTTGTCTCATGGCTGTCAAGACTGTAAAAGTATGTTGCCTTATCAACTACTGAGGTTGAGTACATTGCAACGAACGAAGCAGGGAAAGAGAAGCTTTGGATGACGAGGTTTCTTCAAGAAATGGGTTTGAAGCAATAAGCATATGTGGTTTTTTGTAACAGTCAGATTATCATGGATCTAAGCAAAAATACCATGTATCATTCACATACGAGACACTTTGAATTGAAATACCATTGGATTTGTGAGGTGATTGAAAAATAGTTACTGGAGCAGGAAAAGATTCACACATATAAAACTTTTGATGGCATGATGACAAAAGTTGTTCCTAGAGAAAGGCTTGAGTTTTGCTCAGCGATGGCCGGGATTGACTCAAAAGGAGGAGATTGTTAGGCTTGTGAAGTCCAGTCCATAAGCAAGTTAAAATAAGAAATAAAAGAAAGTTAAAGCTGTCGGCTGGTGTAGTTCTTATAGGACTCAAAATCCTATGCATATTGGAAAAGAATATCTTATAATCAATGGCTATATAAAAAAGGGAGAAAATGTACAACAGTTTGAGATTTTCTCTAGGGTATTATTCAGAGTGTTTGGTCATAAAGAATCAATCTACTCGGGTTTGCAATTTCTATCACGATGTTTGATTTTGGTGAAGCGCATATACTTCTCAGATTTTTATGGTTGGTAGTACAACAGTGTTTTTCTCTAAAAAGGTAATTTGTATTATTACCAAATTGTTGTGGTCTTTAAGTTTGGGCATAAATTTGGAGCATAAACTTTTTTATTGTTATTTACATAATGGAGTTATTTTTGCCACGTGGTTTTTTCCCTCTATGCTTGAGGGTTTTCTACGTAAATTCTCGTGTTCATGTTTTATTACTTTATTTGGTACTTGTCGTTTTTATTTCCGCGCTAAGCTTGGTGAGTATTATATTTAATCTGTGATTTTTTGTTGGAATTGTGGTACTTGATTAATTGTTGACCGTGAGTATTTTTTCCAACAAGTTTAAGTGGCAGAAGCATCTCTTAATGCTTGAAGGGCAATCTTCTGACCTGTTTCTCGCCATTGAACTGCTTCCTGTTAAAAGAACAAAATGTAACAATTTGTATTATTACCAAATTGTTGTGTTCTTTAAGTTTGGGCATAAATTTGGAGTATAAATTTTTTTATTGTTATTTACATAGTGGAGTTACTTTTGCCGCGTGATTTTTCCCTCTACGTTTGAGGGTTTTTTACGTAAATTCTTGTGTTCTTGTTTTACTGCTTTATTTGGTACTTATTGTTTTTATTTCTGCGTTAGGCTTGATGAGTATTATATTTAGCCTGTGATTTTTTGTTAGAATCGTGTTACTTGATTAATTGTTGACCGTGAATATTTTTTCCAACAAGCTTAAGTGGCAGAAGCATCTCTTAATGCTTGAAGGGCAATCTTCTGACCTGTTTCTCGCCGTTGAACTGCTTCCTGTTAAAAGCACAAAATGTAAGCAAATCCCACAAAAGAATTTGATAATTCAACTTGGTTAAAGGACAAAATAATAGTAAAATCTTTGAAATTCACCTTGTCCAGAATGCTAAGCATCCCTGGTAAATTCATTGGCAGACTGGTATTACTGTTATCTGAGGACTTGTTACCAGACTGAGATTGCTGTTGTGAAATCACTCTTGAATTGGAAGAATTATGTGCTTCTCCTTGCGTTGCGTAAACTCGGCGGAGTTGCACTTTTCTTTTCCTGCAACAAGAATCACTTCCCCCGAGTCCAATTAAAAAAATCCCAAAATATGATCAATTTTCATTTAATATTTCAGTGAGGTTATTGAATACTTCATTAATATTTACAATATGTCTTCTTCTGATTCTTAAATTATCTCATTTTATCGACAGAACATAAGATTTTCTGATGCAAAACAGGACTGGTAAAGAGGAAAAATGTACCTACAGCTGAGTTGAAGGGACTAACAGGAATCCTTGCTTCTCAGTCGCTGACACTTTTGCTCCTCGGGAACTTGGAAACCGAAGGAGCAACATAGCTTTTCCTAAGCATCGCAGGGCTCTCTCCCTTTATATCCGCCATTTTAGACAAAAGCCTCCCACCAAAAGAACACCTAACACCCGAACTCGCATTCCTAACCTTCACCACTCTTCTTATCAGCGGCGACATCGTTTCAACACAACTAGGCCTCTCTTTCAATGGTGTACACTGATCAAAATCCAAAGGCATTAGCTTCAAAACCATTGCCTCCATTTTGCCCCCAAGATCCTCTTCTGGGCTTTGAATTGGGTTCTTGGTCGATTTTCACTCCGTTTCTTCTAAGACCCATTAGCGGCTCTGGTGTGCCCATTAGTGGGTGCTTACCAGGAAAAGGCTTTGCCCCTTTAACAACGGGAACCGGAGACCCTGGCTCCAATCTGTCCACGTATATAAACTGGGCTAGCTGCATTTTGTTACTGGCAACAAAGTTGTCTTGTCTTGGTCAGATGGAAGACTGACGTATATAGAATGTGAAGAATTGGAGACTTTGATGTAGAATCCGTGTTTAGGCCAGAGATTCTTCTCGTCGAGATCAGCTGGGATGATATCTGTCACCTGCAAGTGTCACGGGCTGGTAAGCTTAAGTTGCAAACCGTGCGGCCTTAGACTCAAAACCACCTCCGTAGAATGCCTAAGTCAGTTTTCCTCTTTACACAGAGTCATTTTATCAACATGACACTCAGCTTGTGCGGCGCTTCACCCTCATGAGACCAACTTTCAATCTGCCTGGTACTATTCCTCGAGACCAACTGGTTTCGCCCTGCCTTGGGCTCATCAGGGAAGCAGCTCCAGCCCCCGACCAGTTTTTGCAAGGTGGCCTAATCACTCTCGCACTCTTGCGAGCTCCCGCATTACTACTCTCTTTCTCAACACGACTCCATGCACCCATTGTGCCCCGGAAGCCATTCCCTCCTGTCGATCCCGATTTTAGGGGTCGTGACACAAGAGTGAGCTTCGGTGCTCACTCGTGGGCTTCACTCGTGTTCATCCCATTAAAGAGCTTCAATAGAATCCCAGGTGCCCTATCCTTTTTTCTTTGTGGGGTTTAAAAGAAATACCCAATACAAGAATTGAATTCACAAGAACTCATATCACAACGTTGGTTTTTGGCGTGAAATTGAATCAACAAAGAAAGTAAAGCAAGATTGGAAGAATTCAAGCTCAAATCACAAACGATGGTTTTTGGCTTGAAAGTTGAAGAAAGATTGGAAGAATTTTTGGTAGCGTACTGGGTGACTGTTGGCAACGGTAAGTACGGCAAAGCTTTTTTAAAAATTAGAAATAATCGAACATTGTGGCAACGGTCATTCAAAGGATTTTTTTGGTTACATAAGGTTTAAAATTAATGTTTTAAATTAGTAAAGTAAATCTATGTTTTAGTTTATTATAAAATTTTATTGGTAATTTTAAAAATCTTTATTGATAACATTATTTTTGAATTTTACACTTATATTAATGTTATCAATAAAATTTTTTAAAATTACAAATAAAATTTCAAAATGACTTAAAATATTGATTTTAAAACAATCTGTTAAAAAAAATTTTGAGTCATTTGTTTCAATAAATGACTATGCCGGTAATTTGAATTATAAACGGGAAATGAATATGCCGGTAATTTTTGCATCTTTACTTGATTTTTGAATTATAAACGGGAAACGAATATGCTTGTAATTTTTGTTTCAATAAATAAAACGACATCGTTTTATTTTAACTGTCTAACGACCCACCATGATTGGTAAACGTTGGTCCCTGTGAATAAAATCTTCTGGGCTCATATTGTATGATCCTGGGCCTTGAGCAAGTTTGAAGATCAACATTGCATTTCTTGTTGTAACCCTTTTTTTTTTCAGCTCACTTGCACTTTGCCTTGTGTTTTTCCCGTAAGAACTCATCAATTCTGTTTAAATCATAATGTGACATTTTGTTGCTTTTCTATTTTCCTTTGCTTCATCTTATTTTTCTGGTTCATGGGAGACTAGTTGTGTTATACAATGAAAGATAACGTTCTCTCTTCTTTTATTCTTAAATTCTTGATACAAACAAGATTTAATCTCAAGTTTTTTTATACTAGGACAAGTGGTTTTATTAACTGAACTTATTGTTAACTTTGCACACACTTCTTTGTTTCATCTGTTGTGTGTCATAAGATTTGATGAAATTACCCTTGTCATTTAATTATATCCAATAATAAGTAGGCTAATTAAAATTCTTTATTATCCACTTATTGTTTATGTAAATTTGAACAAAGAATAGCTTTTAAATCAATTATCATGAGGTTTAGTAAAATTATGTATTGGTCCATCTATTTTACTATGCTCCAAAATTTTAGTAGAATAATGTGTTAATTTATTTTATTCGACTAACATTGCTCCAAGGTTTAATGAAATTAAATGGAGTAACAAGTAGTATTACGAAAACTCAAAATAATGAAATATTGATCAGATATAAAATATATGAGCTCACACGTAATTTTACTAAACATCAGAGTAGTAGAGTATATTTAACTCTATATTCAAATGGGAGAGACTTGACCTCAAACCCGATTTTATTCAAATAAACAAAAAAAAGAACGTTGAAACTAAGTCAAGTTGAAATGAATATATTTTTTACTAATTGGTAAGAAAGAGAGAAATGTGAAAAGAAAGAAAAAGAAAAAATTCACTTTTTTTTTTTTATGTAAGTTATAATTATTAACCCCTTAAAAGATAAAGATTGAAGAGTAAAAAGAGTTAAATTTTTTTTTTGTTTAACTTTTTCATCCAAACCTATAAAAAATCAAATAAGTAATTTTTTTATTATGCATTGCACTTTTTTTCACTCATCCGTAAGAGAGAAACATGAAAAGAAAGAAAATGAGAACATCGACATTTTCTTAAATGAGTTATAATTATCAACTTCCAAAAAATGAATATTGAAGAGTAAAAGAGTTAAATTTTTTTTTTGTGTTTTTGTTTTTTTCCTTTTTACTTTTTCATTTTCTACACTAAACTTATAAAAAATCAAATAACTTATTTTGTTCTTATTTTTTACCATTCTTTCCTTCACACTTTTTTTTTCCTTTCATATTTCTCTTATACCAATTTATGGTGCAAGCTTATGGTGCAAGCTAGTGTTCACCAAAAATTCATAGGGAGTGGACTCACTAGTTACAATTCTGGCATTCGAGTCTTAGTCTTTCTATGCAAAATCCATTCTGAGTGCTTGCAAAGTCCATAGATTTATCAATATATTTGCGTGGTGATAAATTATTATATATCTTTCCGAAAAAACCAAAAGGACTTGGTGATTGAAAAGGAAAGGGAAGTGACACTTGATTGAGAAAGTGGAAGGAAATTTCCACTCATCATCATATCATCATCAAATTATCAAAATGTGTACGGTTTAAAATATAAAAATGAGGACAACTATTTGACTAAAAAAACCACGTGACACACAATTTGTTGATTTTAGGGAACGAATCATGTGTGTTTCTCCAGTTGATTGTGAAAGATCAAGCAGAAAAAAGAAAGGCAAGGATTTTTCCCCGTTTTATAGATAGTGAAGGTTAATTGAGTTTTGAGGTGTTTTAAATTGTCTATTATATTAAATAAAATTAAAAAAAATATAAAAGACAAAAAACAAAAAAAAATTACCCTAGAATCTGCTCACACTCAAATTCTCAATTATCATATTCTCTCTCTCATAAAACATAAATGCACAAATAAAATAAAGATAGAAAAAGTTTCATCTTTTTATGAGATAATTTCGTTTTTCCAAACAAATGATGACAATAAATATTTTTTTTAAAGAGATTTTAAACTGAAAGAGAAAATTGATTGATTTTAAAAACATAATTTCTTTTTTATAAGTTTCTGCTTCATTTTTTTTTAGACACATTTTTTTCTGCTAACATCATTTCTATTTTCTACCATTCGCCCCATAATCACGAAAGCCTAACAAGTGAGTGGAATATGCAAAAAGTTTGAATATTGAATCAAAAATAAGAAGAAAAAAAGATATATTTTTTTCATTTAATAATGAAATGAACCCTTGTTTTATATATCTTTAATGGATTCGGATTAAACAAAAAAATTCATACTATTTTTCGGATAAATTGATTTTATTCCAAAGAAACTGTAGCAACAGATGCATACATACAATGAGACAAACCGTAAACAACAAGCCTAACAGAAAAACAAAGTCAAAACCTTATTAAGAAGGCGATGAGACTATACAGCAAATAACACCTATTTAACTATTAGGTTCCAACGATCAATACTCCTCTGCACAGAGGTTTTGTATATTTTCAAACTAAAAACTCCTGTCCTAACATCCTGAATGATCACTTGACAGATAAAGCACACACTAAGAGCAACCTGGTTATGGATTCTAAAGTTTCTCTCTCTTCAAATGCTATAAATGAAAGTTGTCGAAGCAAGATGCAACACAAAAACAGGAGCTTAATGTACAAAGATTAGCAATTGCCCATTGCAACTGATAATTTCAATCACCCACCATTCTAGAAACACTAGATATCAATAAAATCCTTTGCCAAACCTGCTTTGAATAAGGACATTCAAAGAAGATGTGATATCTAGTTTCAAAGGCACTATTGCATCAAACACATCAAGTATCAATCTCAATACTCCAATTATATTGTCTTTGCTTGGTGGAAAGTTTATCAAGGACTGCAAGCCAAGAAATAAAGAAAAACCTTGAAGCATGCTCAGAAAACCAAATTAATTTGAAGTTTTGAACCAAGGGGCAACAGGTCTCCTGTCTCTTAAACTCTCCCAAGTAGTTGTTGTATTAAAGTCACCCGTAGGAGAAGCAGACCAGAAGAAAAAAAATGTCAAAATCACTAGAGGGGAGAATTAAAGTACAAGCAATTTGTTTAACTTTTGCATTACCTCAACTCTTGTAGCAGGCCAATTCCAATTATTTTGACTAATAACAACATCAAAAGTTGCAAATTATGGAATTCTAGAATCATATATAGCTCTCCTTCCATAAATCTCCATCTAAGGCCCCCAAAACAGCCAACAGTCATATCATAAATGGGTGTTTCTGCCATTTCCAATTGAGTGTTTCATATAAAGCTTTGCCAAGCCCCTTAATTGAAGAAGCTTAATTTTAAAACTCCAACAGTAATTAGAATTAGGATTTAGGCTCCAAAAACTCCAAGAGTAATTAGAATTTTTCGTACTTGCTGTCTCTCAATCTTTATTCTTAAATTTGAACTCCTCTATAACATCTATATTATTATGAATGAAGCTTTCTGTATCATATAGATGACAGTTAAATGTGTTGAACATACAGTGGAAGTAAGTGTATTTTATTTTTAAAAGTAAAGATTTGAGTATGTTTGGAATAAATTAAATGAATTAATTGTATAAATTTTATAACATTAATTTACATTTCTATACATGGTGTAATGTTTAGAAAATCAATAAATTATAAAATTTATTTATAAATAAATTCACGATCAAATTGAGTTAACTTATAACAAATTCTATTAAAAATTAATGAGAATTCAATCGTATTCTACAATTTAATAAAAAAAATTATACATACAAAATTATTTCAAATTATTTTTAAATGAATTTCTTTTATAATTTATTTAAAAATAAAATAAAATTCATTTACGCATGTGAATCCAAATGAAGTTATTATTTAATAAGCGTAAAAAGATTAAAAAATTACATAGATGAAAACATGACTACACCATCGATAAACAGAAACCCCCCTAAAGAACCCATAAAAACCAACAATACAAGAAACAAAATAAAGGTATATAAAACCAAGGCAACATATGCCAATAAAACTCAATAAGTTTATTGTTTGTATTGAGGGGGAATGGAGAAAAAGAAAATGAAAGATACTTGCATGTCTTTATAAAATTTTAAAAATCAAGAAAAACAATATCACCCCTTAAAATACTTTAGATATCATGACAGATCGATCTTTAGCATATCACTTGCAAAAATTTTATAATTAACAATTTGCATGTTAATATGATCTATGGGTATCATTTGGAAGAATTTATAAAATGATTTTTATTTATTATAAACAAAAGTTAGACCAAACACGTTTATAAAACAATTTATAAAAAAACAGTTTTTAAAAAACTGAATTTGTGTGATCATAAAAACTGTCTTCACTATTATTTTAAAAAATATTAAATCATTTTTAACTCTAATACCTTTTTTTATCAAAAACTATTTTGTAAACTATAAACATAGACTGAATAGTTCCTAAGTTTCTAGGGTCCAACTATGGTCCCTTGGACAATTAATGAAGAACTGTAATTTGGTGGTAATTTACCATAATATTGAGTGGTAAATTGATATCATTTCATGGTAAAAAAATATCTGTCTGTAATATTTGTGTTTATCGTGTTACATTTATCAATTCATGCTAATTGATTATGGTAAACATTATGGTCTCTTATAAATAGTAAAAAGGATCCAAGAACTTATCAAATTTCTATTGATTTATGACGCCATTTAAGAATAGATTTAAGCAATTTAAATTAGTTTGTTTAAATCTCTTCAATGTGTCTTAGAGAGATTTAAGTAAAAAAAAAATTAAATAAATATTTATATTAAATTTTGTACAATTAAAAATATAAGACAAATGAAATATTAAGTTACGGTCCAACAATCACCATTTTAACACTCAAATAATATCATAATGCAACGATAACTCTCTACTATGATTTTTAAAATTAAAACTGTAAATTACAAAATCAAGCTTTGATGTGTTTTCTTCATTACTAGTAAACTATTGAAATGTTAAAAACAAATGTAAAAAAATAATTGTTGATATATCAACGTCAGCCAACTTTTAGTGTATGAAATAATACTTATACATAATTTTTTTAATATATTTTTTTTATTTGAGATATTGATTGTCATTAAAACTTTTTTTTATCTATTTACATATTTATAACTTAGCAATACCAAGTTACGACTGTAGGATCTAAAATAAATTTTCTTTTGGACTTGTCATATCAATGAAGAAGTCACGAAGATCCATTGTGAAAGCGTCACGAAGCAAAATAAGGCCAAGCACCCTAGAGCCCACCACTGTTTGTCGTACCATGTAAAATCAACAGTCAATATTGCGGCTTTAAATTTTTTATATATAACTATCATTAATGTAAAACGTCAATGAATATTGTGGAAGTCAATAGACAACATTTGAATCTTGACAACTTTCTGAATAAAAATGTCAAATTTATTACGCAATAATTATCTTACGAGTAGTTAAGTGTTATTTGACTACAAAGATCTAATATTGATCGATTTGTGGTTGAATCGAATTTAAAATATTAGTTTTATATTTGTTTAAAATTTTATTGGTAATTTAAAAAAATTTATTAATAACATTATTTTTCAAATTTCACTCATAACGTTATAAGTGAAGTTTTTCAAAACTATTATTAGAGTTTCAGATGAAATTAAAACTATAAATTTAAATCCAAACTAACTAAGAATTATTGTTTAATTATTGTGTCGATAATAATAATTTATTTTAATATTATTATTAAATTATATTATGATATATTGAGAAAGAGGATCAGTTGCTCTGATGGTTGCTCTTGAACCATCACCATATTAAAGTTTGGCGTGAATGACAATTTAAAGTTGTCTTAAATTTAACTTATACGTCGATCTAAGATGATAAAAAAGATATTTCTTTTCATACCACATATAGGGCCGTTCTGTTAGGAATTAGATTATTTTAATCCTATAAGTGTGAATAATTATTTTTAGAAGATTTATTATTTATATGAGATTAAAGTGAGATAAAATTATTTTTATTTTTATTTTTGTATTCTATCTCTCCTATGAGATAGAATTTGTCCCATCTATTTGGGACAAATTTTTTTTTTCCTTTTTACCATTGAATAATAATAATCATAATAAATGTAATAATTATAATATTATTAAAAAAAACTTTTTTCGTACAATATAATTATAATAATTATTAGTATAATTATAATTATAACAAATAATAATAATGATTATTATTATAATAAGTTAATAACTATAATTATTATTATTATCATAACTATAATACTATTATAATAATGTTGATAATCATAGTATTTTCTATAATATAATTATAATATTATAGTATTGATATTTTTTTTCTTATAATAATAATAATTACAGTAATATAATAATAAATTTTAATGATAATAATAAAATTTTAGGCTTTTGAAGATATTAAATTGTTAAGGATGATGAATAATGCTAGGGTATTTTAGCATTTAAATTTCTTATTCTACTTTAATCCCAATCCAATAATCTCATAAACCAAAAATAAAATTAAAATATTCCTCTTTAATCATATTTTATCTTATCCCTTGTTAATCCTAATTCTATCCCATTATAATTATGTCCGTGAACCAAACAGGTCCATATATCTTTTGTTTGTGAAAATAGTAAGAGTACATATATTATATGGATGTATTAGATAAACATTTCAGATAGCTTATAGTAATTGGTTTGGTACATTAAATGGAAAGAAAGATAAGATAAAGAGGAAGATAAAAGGCAAAATGTCTATTTTTGTCTTATAACTATTGACTGTATTTTGTTTTGAGCAGACATCTAACAATTATTTTAGTCAAGTCCTCACACTATTTTAAGTTTGTCAATTAAACCCTTTTTGTCGCTTTTATGATTTGAAAACTCACCAAAGCTTCACCCAACGTTAGATGAACATTGATAGCTATCATGCATATATGTAACGGATTTTTAGATTTTTTAGGGTTTATATGTGACTCTAAATGATTTAGAGACTGAGAGACATGTTTTTTTTATGATAATTCAGTCCACCTTGTAGTGAAGAGGGTTATCTCTCTTTCTCTCTCTTCCTCTCTGTAATTGTCTTATCTTCCCAAATCTCTTAAGTTAAGCCCTAGTTAATGAGAATTTTTTCATCAAATTCATATGACTCAATGCTAAGCTAGCGTTAAGTTGGAGTTTTGGTAAATTTTCAAGCCATAAATCGATGAAAGTGTCTCAATGGATTACTAAAGATAGTTTGAAGACCTTATTAGAATAATTGGTAGATTTATGATCAAAATAAAACACGGTCAATAATTGTAAAACAAAAATAGATATTTAATTAGCTAAAATAAAATAAAATCATTACATTCGATTCTTTATTTAACACAAAAAGGTAACATAAAAATGATAATATCTCACTAATTATTAGCTAGGTATCGTTTTGTAAGTTTTTAAAATGATTTGAACTTACAAGAAATAGTATATAGACGTCAAACACGTAAAAATATAGTGTAGAAAAAATCAAAAACTGAAAATACATTTTATTAAGCTGTAATATGTTTAAGATAATAAGTTTCACAATTGTTTTATCAAATACTAAACAGTATTTAACTTATTTTATAAAAAACTGTTTCACAATCCATTTCAACATTAAAAAATCATCCGTACATTACATAGATTAAAATGCTAATATTTCATGATCGATCAGACAAACAAATTCTGAATGATTCAATTCAAAATATCAAATCTTTTAATCTCTCGTGAACTCTTGATGTCTCAATGTCAATTCGAAAAAAAAGAAATCATGTCAATATACTTAAGGCTTTAATCTAAGTATCAGAACTTTTTTCAGTAAGGATTCAAATGCAAGTGGTGATGCATGCAAAATCTTTTTTTTTTTTATATCAATATTCAGTATTTAAATGCATATGAATTAAGATAGTATAAAATTGAGGTTTGAGATTAAAATTAAGATGAAATCATACTTAATTTTCTAAAATATTGAAATTATTAAAAAAGATCAAAAATTCAATTCTATACAACCAAACATAACGTTAACATTTTTAAAACATGAAATATAACGTTGGTATTTTTTTACAAACCAAAGTTGGATATCAATATACACAACCTACACAATGTATTTTAAGCTCAATGAATTTTATTGAGAAGTTATGAAAAAGGGCCTGTCCAAAACAAGGAATACGACATGAGTAAATATGTCTTACAATTTGTAGTTGTCAACAAAATTTATACTCTTTGTTTATTTTATGATGTTCATTAATTTGTAAATTCCATTAGATTTGATGAGATTTGCAACAATTTAATTCAATTTGATTCATAATAAATTTATTTACAAATGAAATTTATGAATTTCATTTATTCCAAAAACGAGATTTTGTTTCAGTTTTTGTAAGCTAAAGATGCTGCTTGTTAAGATATCATAGAACAAAGAAGAAAATAAGTAATTAATTACCTGGGACTTAATTGTATAAGTGGCTTTATCTTCAACTCCTTCCTGGAGAACACTGATAATTTCATATAACATGAAGTTTTTATTCGTCAACCCTGACATGTGTGCTCTGTTACTAGTGAACTACCGTTTGTCGCACCATGTAAAATCAACATGATCATTGCGGCTTTTCCATAAAAAAATCTTTATATATAACTATCATTAATGTGAAGTGCAAGGTAGGCCATAGAGAGAGAGAAGAAGAAAACGAGGGGTAAGGGAGGATAGGATTGAGGGACCGAGAGAATTTTTTCAATTTTCTTTTTACCAAGAGTGATTGCCGAATATTTCGCTCAAGAGGACAAAATATAAATAATTAATAATTAAATAATTAATTTTCTCAGAATAAATAAAAAATACGTAAAAATAATTATATATTTAAATTAAAATAAAAAAGTAAGATAAAGAGAGACAAATTTATATCTTTCAAATTTATAGTCTCTATGTTTATTTTGTACTTGTATATGACTGTCTCTTTTAGACTATTATTACAAGTTATTTTCGTTGGGACTACAATCCTATCCGTTTAAGAATTGAAATGGATATCAAGTTGATGGTGAGATTGAATGCTACATTAACAAATTTAAATTTGAATATTTTGCATTTAATGATGTGACATTTAATTTCACCATAAACTTGACTCCATTTCAATTTTCAAATAGAGATGATCATAATCATTTTTATTGACACATGTTGCAATGCACATCTATTGTCTCTTTTAGACTATTATTACAAGTTATTTTCGTTGGGACTACAATCCTATCCGTTTAAGAATTGAAATGGATATCAAGTTGATGGTGAGATTGAATGCTATATTAACAAATTTAAATTTGAATATTCTGCATTTAATAATGTGACATTTAATTTCACCGTAAACTTGACTCCATTTCAATTTTCAAATAGAGATGATCATAATCATTTTCATTGACACATGTTGCAATGCGCATTTATTGACGTAATAAATAATTCATGATCCATCATCCATGATACTAATGATTTTATTGAAGATAAAAAAATTTAAAATATATTTAGTTTTTATTAAAGTAGTACCACTTTAGACTAAAATGAAAAAAAAGAGAAGAGCATTAAGGATGGAACTTATAGTTCAATCATTCGTAGCAACTTTCATAGAACATATGGTGCCGTTTTGTTGGGAGATTAAAATAAGGTTGGATTATTTTAATATGAATAATTATTTTTGGTTTAATTGAAAAATTTATTATTCATGTGAAATTAAAATAAGATAAAATTAATGCAAATCTACTTTTTTTTGTTCAACCTTTCTCAAGGGATGGAATTTGTCCCATCCATTTGGAACTATTTTTTTGTTTTGATTTTTTTACTCTTGAATAATAATAATAATAATAATAGTAATAATTATTATAATATTATTAAAAATATTATTTTTTTCATACAATATAATAATCATTATTATAATAATTATTACTAGAGTTATAATAATAAATATTATAATTATAACAAATAATAATTATAATAACTATTATCATAATAATAATAATAAATAAATAAATAACTTAGGGCTTGTGAAGAAATTAAATTGTTAAGGATAATGAATAGTGCTGGACTAGTATTTTAGTACTTAGATTTCTTATTCCACTTTAATTCCAATGCAATAATCACATGACTGTCTTTCTGGTCTTTTATTTCATGCATATGAGCAATAATATGAAAACAAGCATACATTCAAATATTCAATTTTGCTATACAGTTCTTTCTCAAAACTATTATTTTTATCATATTTATTAAATTATCTCATCATATATCATATAAATTTCCAATCATATTTTCATAAGTTTCATATAACTTCTCAGCATAATTTTCATTGACCCATCCCTTTTAAAATATAAATTATTATATAATTAATATTCAACATATTTTCAAATTCCAAATCAAGAAATCAATTAATTTTCATATATAACAGAAAATACACCGTTAAATCATTATAATTCAATCACTTATTCAAATATAATAAATTTATATTTTTATTGGATTCGATTATTAAAAGTAAATCTAACTCACCATGTATCACTAAAAGTTATCCTGTGGATCACCTCCTTGCCTTTCTTACTCCTTTTAGTAATTTCACCCGATTATTGATCGTCAACACCTGACATAATATTTATATTAAAATTTTTAATTTATTCTTCAATTTTTATATAATTCATACCCTTCAAATTTCT
Source organism: Bretschneidera sinensis (assembly GCA_023935145.1). Classification (NCBI taxonomy): domain Eukaryota; kingdom Viridiplantae; phylum Streptophyta; class Magnoliopsida; order Brassicales; family Akaniaceae; genus Bretschneidera; species Bretschneidera sinensis. The sequence goes on along the minus strand of CM043701.1, from coordinate 103,295,897 downwards.
ACATCAAATTCAGGGTAATTTTATGTATGCATAATTTCAAAAATAAAATTCACATTATTACATTTTGTTTGTCTTAAAACTTCACTCGAATCTCTTTAAAATTCTCCCATAAACTTCTTCAAAATTTCAATCTTTTAACATTTCTTTGAGTACTCGAGTGTTTAAAAAAAGATAGCAATTTGAAAGAGTGTAAACTGATTTTTTTTACAAACCTAAACAAATCCTTAATTAATTTTTTTTTATACTAAACCTTCACCATCTGCCACCTTTTTTTCTCGTTTAACTTTGTTGTCCAACATGCAATAATGCAATATCCAGCTGTTTGGTGCCCTTTTTTTTTTTATAATATAATCATACCTAGATGCTTTCAATTGTTTTTTTTTTCTTTAAAAGAATTATTTTATTTAATAATAAATATTTCATGTAAATATTATTTTAAATCTATGTAATATTTATCAAATTACTTCTTTACCTTTACTTAAAAAAACACAGGTATTACAATTTTATCGTCAAATTCGTCTGCTCAACATTAAGTTGGCGTTAAAGTGGAGTTTCAATAAATTTTCAAGTCCTAAATCGATGAAATGGTCTAATTAGATAACTAAAAATAGTTTGAGGACTTTATTAAAACAATTGGTAGATTTATGATCAAAATAGAACGTGTTCAATAATTATAGAACAAAAATAGACATTTAATTAGTCACAATAAAATAAGATATTATTACATTCAATTCTATATATAAAAAACTGAACAATCGTTACATAGATTCAAATGCTAATTCTTCATGATCGATCGGGCAAATAAAACTTGAACGATTCAATTCAAAATATTAGATCTTTTAATCTCTTGTAAACCCTTGATGTCTCAATGCCTATTCGAGAACTAATAGCCTGAAAAAAAAGAAAAAGAAAAAGGAAAAAGATGAGATTACGTCAATATAGTTGAGGCATTGATCTATAAGTATCAGAACTTTTTTTCAGTAAGGATTCAAATGCATGCATGCAAAACTTTTTTATTATTATTATTATCAATATTCAATATTTAAATGCATATGAATTAGGGTAGTATATATGAATTAAGGTAGTTTTGATGAGACGCTCTCTCACTTCTTTTATGATAAAGAATTATTGCAATTGTTAAAATTTCTAAAAACATTAAAAAAAATAGAATAACACTATCTAACGTTTCGTTTTGAATTTCATGTATGATTCAACTTATATTAAAATAGTTATGTTTTGAATAAATCAAAACTATATGATTTTTATTTTTTAAAATACCCTTATATTGCTTTTGGTAGTATAAAATTAAAATTTGAAATTAGAATTGAGATAGTGATACCATCTCAATTCTAATTTCAAAGCTCAATTCTATACAACCAAATATAACGTTCGAAATATATTTTTTTAGTACCAAAGTTGGATATCTATATATAGAACCAACACAATATAGTTTAAGCTCAATGAAATTTATTAGGAAGTTAAGAAAAATGGTATGTCCAAAACAAGGAATACAAAATGAGTAAATATGTCTTATGATTTGTAGTTGTCAACAAAATTTATACCCTAAATTTATTTTATGATGTTCATTAATTTGTAAATTAGATTCGATGAGATTTGCAACAATTTGATTCGTAATGAATTTATTTATAAATAAAATTTATGAAATTCATTTGTTTTAAAAATGAGATTCTGTTTCAGTTTTTGTTAAGCTAAAGATGCTGCTTGTTAAAATGTCATAGAACAAAGAAGAAAATAATTAATTAATTACCTGGGACTTAATTGTGTAAATGGCTTTATCTTCAACTCCTCCTTCCTGGAGAACACTGATAATTTCATATAGCATGAAGTTTTTATTCGTCAACCCTCACATGTGTGCTCTGTCACTAGTGAACTACAGTTTGTCGCACCATGTAAAATCAACATGATCGTTGCGGCTTTTCCATAAAAAATCTTTATATATAACTATCATTAATGTGAAGTGAAAGGTAGGCCATAGACAGAGAAGACGAAAACGAGGGGTAAGAGAGGATAGGATTGAGGGGCCGAGAGAATATTTTCAATTTTCTTTATCCCAACAGTGACACCTTGCCGAATATTTCGCTCAAGAAGACAAAATATAAATAATTAATTTTCTTATAATAAATAAAAAATACGTAAAAATAATTATATATTTAAATTAAAATAAAAAAAGTAAGATAAAGAGATTGACAAATTTATATCTTTCAAATTTATAGTCTCTATGTTTATTTTACACATGTATATGACCGTCTCTTCTTTTACACATGTATATGACCGTCTCTTCTAGATTATTATTACATGTTATTTTCATTGGGACTACGATCCTATTCATTTAAAAATTGAAATGGAGGTAAAGTTGATGGTGAGATTGAATGCTATATTGATAAATTTAAATTTTAATATTTTGTATTTAATGATGTGACATTCAACCTCACTGTAAACTTGACTCCATTTCAATTTTCAAATGGAGACGATCATAATCATTTTCATTGACACATATTGTAATGCACACTTATTGACGTAATTGATAATTCCTGATCCATCATCCATTATACCAATGATTTTATTGAAGATAAAAAAATTTAAAATATATTTAGTTTTTATTAAAATAGTACCAATTTAGACTAAAATGAAAAAAAGAGAGGAGCATTATAGTTCCATCATTCGTAACAACTTTCATAGAACATTAAAATAAGGTTGTATTATTTTAATGTGAATAATTATTTTTCATTTAATTGAAAGATTTATTATTTCATGTATGTATTATTTTAACTCTATGTAATATCTATCAAATTACTTCTTTACCTTTACTTAAAAAACAAAGATATTACAATTTTGTTGTCAAATTCATCTGCTCAACGCTAAGTTTGCGTTAAAGTGGAGTTTCAATAAATTTTCAAGTCCTAAATCGACAAAATGGTCTAATTAGATAACTAAAAATAGTTTGAGGACCTTATTAAAACAATTAGTAGATTTATGATCAAAATAGAACGTGATCAATAATTATAGAACAAAAATAGACATTTAATTAGTCACAATAAAATAAGATATTATTACATTCAATTGGTGATAATGTGATTTGGATTTATACACATCTTAATTTAATTAATGTGAGTAATGTAAACCGAGCCGTAGTTGGAAGCTATGCCTCTTATTGTTGAGGTGTTTTTGAAAATGTATAACTAGTGTAAACCTTAATCCAAACCCATAAGCCACTTCAGCTTTTTCACACACAAAAATTTTACTAATTCAATCCTTTTTAACTTAGGCTTTAACAATCAATATAAAACCCAACTTAAGGAGAACAAAAATTTGAACTTTTTGATGCAAAATATTTTTATTGGGTTTGTCAACCAAAATTACAAAGTCCAAAAGAGGATCTTTAAGCTTTTACCGTGAGATGCCTTGAAACAAGTCCTCATATTTTATAGAGGACTCTCCCGCTTTCCATCTCACGCTAATGATTGAGTTCCTTTAATTTCAATCAAGCTCTCGTAATCCCAAGCCAATGCTTGAATTTCTTGAATCCCTTACAAATACAATCCCAAGTCGTTAGGAAAGTCACAAAACCTATTTGAGCCTTTTTATAAAAGCTCCCACCTAAACTCTTTGAGGCATTTTTAAACTTTATGTTTTTTATTTCAATGAATTGAGGAATTAGAGTAATTTCTTAGTTTATTTAACATATTACATGTTTATATATATTTAAATAAGTTAAAAAAATTTGATGAACAGTTACTCAGGTTTATTTTTAGTCTCTCAGTGAATAACGATCAAGTGAGACACAAATTCTTTAATTTAGATTTTTTTGATAAAAAAATGTAAGATTCCTGATTATTCAAAATTTAATCGAATCATAGGTACTGGTGATAAGGTTAAGTAAAATTATGTATTGGTCCATCTATGTTTTTACTAACATTGCACAACGTCCTAAGGTTTTAGTAGAATTATATGTTATCAATTTATTTTATCTAACTAAAACTATTCTACTTTGAGATTTAATGAAATTAAATTGATTAATATGTAATTTTACTAAAACTCACTCAAAGTAGTGAAATATTGATCAAATAAAATAGATGAACTAACATAATTTTTCTAAAGATTAAGTAGTAAAGTGTATTTAACTCTATATTTAAATGGGAGAGACTTGACCTTGAGATCAATCATGTTCAAATAAACAAAAAATATTGAAACTAGCTGGTGGAAATGAATGAAAGAGAATAAAATGATTTTTTTATTGATTGATAAGAGAGAAATGTGAAGGAAAAAAATTTATATTTTCTTACGTGAGTTATGATTATCAATCCCAAATGATGGAAATTGAAGAGTAAAACGAATTAAATTTTTTTTTTATCATCCTTACATAACACATAAGAATATCAAATAAATTATTTTTAGTCTTGTTATGTAAAATCCAATCTGCATGCATTTGTTATTATTATTTTATCATTGCTAATTACATCTTACAATATCCATATTCTATTATCCTTCTTCGTTTTTCGTTTAGGCCTTTAGCGTCAACAATCAAGCTACATGACACACCACTTGACTAAAAAGCCACGTTTCCCACGACTAGTTTGAAAATTCAGGAGACGATGTTTCTGCTTCATTTTTTTAGTACATAAAAAAAAAACAAAATTTCTTTTCAAAAGTTTCATTTAGTTTGACTTTTGAGACGAAAACACAGTGAAGTTTCTGCTTCATTTTTTTGACACATTTTTTCTGTTAACATTATGCTATTTTCTGTCATTGGTCCCATTATCACAAAAGGAAAACATCGTTTTCTTCTGTTAACATCGATGCTATTTTCTGCCAGTAGTCCCATAATCACAAAAGGAAAACACACGATGTTTTTCTTTTGTCGACACATTTAAACTCATCTATAAAATATATATATAGTTACGAAGGATGGTTTCAGTATCATATAGTTATGTAGACACTCAAATAAGAACAAACATTATTTCAATGATTTTTAAAAGTTAAAACGATAAATTACAAATCAATCTTCAACATGTGTTTGCTCAATTACTAATAAACTATTGAAATGTTAAAAACAGATGTAAAAAATAGTTGTTGATATATCAGTGTCAAACTTTTAGAATAGTGAAATAATGTTTATAAGTAGTTTTTCTTCTATATATATATATATATATATTGTTGAATTTAAGAGAGGAAGTGAGACAATACAAAGAGAAGAATTGTATTGAATGGTGTAATTTACTTACAAGGGAGCTATCATATTTATACAAGCCAATAAGAGAGGTAAAGCTATACACAACCAATGTGGGATATAATACATTAACTATAATACATTAACATTCCCCCTCAAACTCAAGGCGGTAAGTGAGAGGTGAACTTGAGTTTGGAAACCAGATAGTGAAAGCGTCCGGGTGGATGAGCTTTAGTGAAAATGTCAGCTGTCTGATCGGCTGAACTGACGGATTGTAGACGAACCGTATTATGGAGAATGTGATCACGGATGAAGTGGATGTCATTCTCGATGTGTTTTGTACGTTCGTGGAAGACATCATTATGAGCGATCTGAATAGCACTCCTGTTGTCACAGTGTAGGATAGTGGCAGCAGGAGAAGAGATACCCATGTCAGCGAGTAACCATCGAAGCCAGAGAAGTTCTTGAGTTGCATCAGCCATGGCACGATATTCAGCTTCAGTACTAGAGCGAGCAACCACAGTTTGTTTCTTACTACGCCAGGAAATGAGAGAATTGCCCAAAAAGAAACAGTAACCAGGGGTTGAACGTCTGTCGGTGGGGTCTCCGGCCCAATCGGCATCAGAATAGGCTTGTAAAACAGGGGCAGACTGTGCTGAGAAATGAAGCCCATGAAATAAAGTACCCTTGACATACCGAAGAATGCGAAGAACAACCGAGTAATGCGTGGTCCGAGGAGCGGACAAGAACCGACTGACCTGATGAACGGCATAGGCAATGTCAGGGCGAGTGACAGTAAGATATACAAGACTTCCAACCAGTTGGCGATATAGAGTGGCATCCTGAAGAGGTGAACCATCGAGTGGGGTAAGTCTGACATTTGGCTCGAGAGGAGTAGTGGCAGTGGTTGAGTCAGTGATCCCAGCCTTGGAAAGGAGATCCGAGGCATATTTGGCCTAAGAGAGAAAAAATCCATCAGAACTAGATGAGACTTCGAGGCCAAGAAAATAGGTGAGCACGCCAAGATCTTTTATCTCGAATTGGCCACTGAGAAACTTTTTGAGTTCAGAAATACCATGTGGATCATCTCCAGTAATAACCATATCATCCACGTACAGTAAAAGAAGGATAATACCATTGGCCGTATGGCGGATAAACAGAGCCGAATCATGAGCACTCGGTGTGAACCTAAACTGATGAATGGTAGTGCTAAATTTGGCAAACCAGGCACGTGGAGCTTGTTTTAAACCATATAAGGCACGACGAAGGCGACAAACTTTGTTTCGAGTGGCATCCAAGCCGGGAGGTGTATGCATATAGACTTCCTCAAGAAGTTCCCCATTCAGAAATGCATTTTTGACATCCATTTGAAATAGAGTCCATCTTCGAATGGCGGCGACAACAATGAGTGTACGAACAGATGTAAGCCTCGCCACTAGAGCAAATGTCTCTTCATAGTCAATGCTATATTCCTGAGCAAATCCCTTGGCAACAAGTCGGGCTTTATATCGTTCAATAGAGCCATCAGAAAGTGTCTTGATCTTAAACACCCATTTGCATCCAATAGGAGTTTTTCCAGGGGGTAGATCAACAATATCCCATGTATGAGTTTTAGCTAGGGCCTGAAGTTCTTCATCCATTGCTTTCTGCCAAAGAGGATTAGTACTAGCCTCCTTATAGGATTGAGGCTCATGCAGATGAAGTATAGTGGAAAAACAACGATAATCACAATGGTAATCAGCAAGATGAGAAGGGGGGTGAGTTACCCTGGTAGATCTGCGGGGGTGATCTGGAGGATGGCTCTCAGAGGGAGTCGGTGCAGACTCATCAGACATAGGAATATCCTCGGGCACGACCGATTGAGTCAGAGAGGTGAGGTCAGCTGATGGTTTTGGAGCTGGAACTGGGTCTGGGTCTGGAGAGGTAGGATCAACTGGTGGTTCTGGAACGGAAGGGGTGATATCAGCTGGTGATTCGGAGGTGGACTCAACAGTACCTGAAACTGGATTCTCAGGAAATAACTTAATAGATGAATCAGTAAAGAATCTGGAGTTAGTGATGGTTGATATGTCAAATGACCGTAAGGAAGAGAACATTTGATGTTCCCAAAAAATGACATGACGAGAGATACGAAGAGTTTTAGAAATAGGATCCCAGCATCGATACCCCTTATGTTCAATACCATATCCAATGAAACAACATAGATGAGCCCTTGGTTGTAATTTGTTGTGTTCATGTGGTTTGAGAAGAACAAAACAAGCGCAACCAAAGACTCTGAGGTTAGAGTAATCAGGAGGTTTACCGAAAAGGCGCTCGAATGGAGATTGATTTTGGATTGTAGTGGAAGAGACACGATTGATTGTGTATACTGCGGTGAATGCAGCATCACCCCAGAAACGTTCAGGACATGATGACGAAATGAGTAGAGCACGAACGGTGTCAAGAATATGTCGATGTTTGCGTTCAGCTCGTCCATTTTGTTGGGAGGTTCCAGGGCACGAGCGGTGGGGGAGCGTGCCATTTTTGTGAAGTAGGTTTAGAAAAGCACGGTCTTTATATCCCATTGCATTATCTGAACGAAAAATTTTGATATTCCGAGAGAATTGAGTTTGAACCATAGAAGAAAAATCAGAATATATTTGAAAGAGTTCAGATCTGTTTTTCATAAGAAACAACCAAGTATAACGAGAATAGTCATCCACAAATATAACAAAATAACGAGCACCACCCATTGATGCATGAGGAGAAGGCCCCCAAACGTCAGAATGTACTAAATCAAAAGGTGCAAGGGAAACGGACCGACTCTCATTAAAAGGTAAAGCTGATTGTTTTGCAAGTTGACAATGAATACAATGAAAAGACTCATGCTAAAGTGAACCTAACTGACCACTAGAAATAAGAGAACGTAGAGGGCTAGATGAAGTGTGACCTAACCGAGAGTGCCACAATTCCACAGGTGAGAGTGCTGGGATGGATGCGGCTGATTGATTTGGTGATGGTGATGATGGGACTTGGAGATGAGTGAGCTCAAAGAGGCGTCCAACTTTACGGCCAGTTCCAAGGAGTTTTCCTGTCTGAGGGTCCTGCACACGACAACCATTAGAAGAAAAATGCACATCAAGTCCAAGATCACATAGTTGTCCAACAGATATAAGGTTAAGCGTAAGATTAGGAACTAAATATGTGTCAGGGAGAGACAAATGAGAACTATCAACATTTCCAGTATAGCTGACCAGCATATTTGATCCATTGGCAGTGTGAATAGTAGGTGCATGCTCATCACGGGTTTTAGAGGAAAAAATAGAGGCATCAGAAGTCATGTGATTGCAACAAGCAGAATCGAAATACCATCTGGATGTACCTGGTGTAGTTGACATGGCTATATTGTTACCGATTTTATTTAAAGCCTCGGTAAGAACGGTGCAGAAACCACTCCAATCAGGTGGAGAGTTGGATGAAGTTGGTGTAGCATCAGTGGTTACAGCAGCAGTATTCTTTGGCTTAGAATATGACCGATTGTATGAGCCTCGAGAGTGATATTGATTCCCATTTGACTGATTTTCAGATGGAAGTTTAGGGCAGTCTGCAAGATAGTGACCCGGTTCTCTGCAGACTTTACATAGACGAGAAGGACATTTGAGCAATTCATGCCCTTGTGAATGACAATACTTGCAATATAAGGGCTTCTAGTGTGTGCTCTGTCGGTGGGGTAAGTCCGATTCAACCATAGGAGCAAAGAGGAAGGTGAACCTCCAAGAAACCGGTGATGTGGCGGTCAACTGATGATGTGGCAGTCAACTGATGATGTGGCGGTCAACGAGTAACGTGGCGCTGACGTGTTGTTGATTTGGTGCTGACGTGGCAGCATCGTGTCTGAAACAAGAGCGGCAGTGGAGATGATGTCAACGGGTGACGTGGCACTGATGTGGCAGTGGAGATGATGTCAATGGGTGATGTGGCAATGAGGTGGCGCTGATGTGGATTTTAGGGCTGACGTGGCAGCAGCGTTTCTGAAACAGAAGCGGCAGCGGAGATGATGTCGATGGAGAATGAGACTCCGACTATAGTGATGACCCGACAGGTATGAAAATGATATACTAGAAGTTTTTCTGATGTGAAGGATCCACTAATAGTGGCAATCACAGAGCATACTCAACTCTTAATATACCGAGAATTTCTGATGTGAAGGATCCACTAAAAGTGGCAATCACAGAGCATACTCAACTCTTAAAATACTGAGAACCAATATGGCTCTGATACCATTTTGAATTTAAGAGAGGAAGTGAGACAATACAAAGAGAAGAATTGTATTGAATGGTGTAATTTACTTACAAGGGAGCTATCATATTTATACAAGCCAATAGGAGAGGCAAAGCTATACACAACCAATGTGGGATATAATACATTAACTATAATACATTAACATATATATATATATATTTGTGTGAGACATTGACGATCATTAAAAAAAAATTATCCATTTACATATTTTATATAAGGGTGAGTATGAAACCCGACTAACCCGACCCAAACCGATAAAATGAGTTGGGTTTGGTTGGGTCTTTTTAAAAGTTGGGTTGGGTTGAAAACGTTTTGAACTCGATGGGTTAGATTGAATCATGGATTCAAAATTTTTAACTTGACCCAAACCGATAACCTGATCAATATATTTTTAAATTTTTTATTTACTAAATATAAAATAGTGTATAAATAATTATAATATATATAATTATAAAATACCTATGCTATTCTGTTCAGTGCTCACCAATGAGGCAATGAGTGTATACATTATAATGGGCATAGCATGAATATATATCATGTCATATATTTGGCATTATAACCAGCGTTTAGTATGTAAAATATATACCAGTTGTCATAGCCTGAATAATTTGATCAAAACTATAATGAGAGTTTTGGGAGACAAAATTTACCAAGGAGCTAATGATATGTAATTGACTCACTTGAAAGTTGAAATCCTATTACAGTATCACTATATCTTTGGTCAATCATCTTCTCTTTTTGCGAGTAGGTTTTGGTGCTCTCTTACTCTGTTTGCGTTTAATACTTAACAGCTCAATTTTTCGATCGGATGGTATGTCTTTTTTTTGCCTTTCTTTAAAATACTTTGTTTTGTCATTTATTTTTTAATGCAAGTTTCAGTAAGAATAAATTATATTTTGTCTGCTTTGATGCTTTATGTTAGATTAAGTCGTAGATCTTAAACTATTAGAGACGAAAAAATATATGTAGGATATTTGTTTGAATTAATGGATGATATTTTCTGCTAATAGATTTTGTTTCTTTTGTTGCCCGGTGTCACTTTCTATTTTGACATTCACTTAAGACATTTGGGTATGAAGAAAAATTCACCACTAAAAATTGCAAAATGATCGAATTATTTACAGGGTTGCAACAATTAATAGGAAATCTAAAGCCATGGATGACTGGCTTACACTCAAAACCAAAGTAAAAAATGTTAATTAGATTAGATGATTACTTGACCATATAATACATGATCACTTCATTTAAGTCTTATTGAAGCTAAAAAAACTTGTAGAATATTTTTTTGTTATGTATTATGTATAATTTGATGTTTTAGTAAAAAAAATAACAAAGTGATCCAAACCGATTTGAATGGGTTTGATTGAGTTAAAATTGAAAGGTTTATGAGTTGTATTGGGTTTAGATTTTCTCAACTTGTTATGATCAGGCTGGATTGAACTTTAATAAAAACTAAAATAATATTTTTTTGGACTTATCATATCAACAAAGAAGTCACGAAGATTCATCGTGAAAGTGTCATGAAGCAAAATCAGGCCATGCACCCTAGACCCTACCACCGTTTGTCGCACCATATAAAATCAACATGGTCTTTGCGGCTTTTCCATAAAAATAAAAATAAAAAAATCTTTATATAAAACTATCATTAATGCAAAAATCATGGAATGCTATGCAAGTCAATAGACAACATTTGAATCTTCACCACTTTGTGAATAAAAACGTCAAATTTATTACGTAATAATTATCTGAAAGGTCGGCCATGGAGAGAGAATGAGAAAACGAGAGGATAAGAGAGAGGGACAGAGAGAGAAGATAGTTTGACGCGATTTGGAAACAAAATCTACTAATTTCTATCACATAACCGTTGGAATTGTTAAGTAACAGGTTACATGTTACCTCTTAATGTCTTATATATTCATCTAAAAAAAAGAAAGAAAGAAAGGTATCCCTTGATATTTGTTTTTATAAAAAATAATGTGTGAGGATATGAGAAAAAATACATTTTAAATATTATTATGTTAAACTATACATGCAAATTTTATAAATTAACCAAAAAATAATTTTTAAAAAATTCAAAGCCAGGGGGGCATTATATCCCTTGGTCCTAACTCCTGGGGTGGTCCTCCCCTGAATACGTAGCAGCGGCCCCACAGTGATCGAGGGCAACACAGGGGAAGCTACAATAGATATTTTCTTCCATTATATATATTAAGATTTAATGATAAACTGACGTTAAGTTGGAGTTTTAATAAATTTTTAAACTATAAATCGATGAAAAAGTTTAATGGGATAACTAAAAATTGTTTGAGGATCTTCTTAGAATAATTAGTAAATTTATGATTAAAATAAAACACGATCAATAATTATAGAATAAAAATAGATATTTAATTAATCAAAATAAAATAAAATTATTATATTCAATTTCATATTTAACACAAAAGGTTAACATAAAAATGATAATGTCTCACTAATTATTAGGTACTATTTTTTAAATGGTTTTAACTTACAAGAAACGACATCAAACACATAAAAATAATGTCTAAAAAAATCAAATACTGAAAATACTTATTATGAAGCTGTAATATGTTTAAGATAATAAGTTTCACGGCTCTTTTATCAAACGTTAAACAATACTGTTTAACCTGTTTTATTAAAAATTGTTTCACAATCATTTTTGACATAAAAAAACTCATTCGTACATCACATAAATTCAAATGCTAATTCTTCATGATCGATCGGGCAAACAAAATCTGAACGAAATCTAGTTCAAAATATTATATCTTTTAATCTCTCGTGAACTCTTGATGTCTCAATACCGATTCGAGAACTAACAGCCTGCAAAAAAAAAAAAGAAAAAAAAAAAAAGAGAGATCATTTCAATATATATAAAAAATTGAGAGGCCCATAATAGTTTGGATGAGATGCTTTCTCACTTCTTTTATGATAAAGCATTATTGCAATGGTTATAATATAAAAAAAATATTAAAAATAGAATAACACTAGCCTAACGCTTGTTTTGAACAAAAATGAAACTAGAAATTATTTCATTAGTAGAAGAATTGAAAAAAAAAAAATCATTTGCAAACGAATGAAATGATAATTTTATTGCAGTACTTAAGCTAAAGATGCTGCTTGTTAAGAAAATAAATAAATAATTATAATTATTTACCTGGGACTTAATTGTATAAATAGCTTTATCTCCAGCGTTATGAAGATTAACACTAACAACTTCAGCTCCTTCTTCCTGGAGAACACTGATAATTTCATATAACATGAAGTTTTTATTCATCAACCCAGTAGTTAAATTTATTTCCAAAGTAGAGTCCCAACTTGTTATGTTCAATCTTGGTAATATTCTCGAACCTCGGCTGGTAATCTCTCCTGCAGCTTCAATATTTGATCCTCTAATCAATACCGCTTTCCTTCGCTTTCCTTCTTCTACTCTTTCTTCCAAATGGTTTATGTAAACACAAGCTTGAGTCACCAGCTCAGGTACTGTTAACTACTTAATTATACATAAAATTCAGTTCATGTTAAAGAGAGGGAGAGGGAGGGAAAGTGAGAGAGGAAGGAAGGGAGGGAAAGAGAGAGTACGTACCCTGGGCCTGGAGGGATGAGGAGGAATGAGAGAAGCAAGACTACCATAGAGATCTCTCATGCGCATTCTCCGTGACCTTTCTTGCATATTTCTTCGTTCTCTAGAAGTGGTAGGCCTCTCCATTAATTTTATATTTCAAAATGCTCTGTGCAATTGATTAATAAAGAAGAATGTTTACAGAGACAGACATCTATATATAGCAGTTGAGATTAGAGATGGCCCAGAAAAATACAAGAAGTACTAGCTTCCAAGAATTTGGCTCATTTTTTCATTAAAATAAAAAGGACAAATTACACTCCATTACCTTCAAGTTTTCTGAAATGACACTAACATACCAAACCTTTTTAAAAATCACGATTCACCTCAAAACATCAATCTCCACCATCAAACAACCTCAAAATGAATTTATTTGAAGAATCAAAATTTTAACTGGATATTACTTTTCATGATGATCATCAAGCAGCCCCAAATACGAAACGACGTACCAAAATGTTTCATTTAAATAGCTAAACAGAAACACTATCCGGTGTAAATTTTACAACTTTGCTCATAAGATAAAAATTATATTATCTTTCCTTCATCTTATCTACTAAACACGCCTTTAATTAGTTCATTTACATGCAAACACGTGAGATTAACATAAACGTTAATTAGAATGTTATAGACGTGGTTTGGAATCCGATTTAATTAAGTTTAAATCAGTTTACTTAAATCTCTTCAAAATAAAAATTATCTTAATCTAATCAAAAGGAACTGGAAATTGCTTTAATATGAACCCACAGTCATAGCAGCATACCAAGCTTAAAATCGAAACTTTTTTTTTGACTTTCTAAATCAATTAGCTGAAAGCAACAAATAAGGAATTATAAACATAAAAAATAAAAGTCTAGTCTTCTGTCAGACCATAATATATGTGATGTGGGGAAAAATTCCCTCTCCAATAATCTAATGACATATGGCCACCTCTCAAGGTAAAAAAGTAATTTCTTAAACTCCAACACACTATATAAAATGGCTCTCACTATAAAATGTACATATTTACAATTTACAACAAAGAACTCTTGCAATTATACAGCTTTACTATTCTCCTATTATTCATGCATATGACTGATTTGAACGTCGAAGAGTCTCCCGGGCGCAACCCCAAGAACCTTTTAGTTTATATATCTCTCAAATACGCAGGGATCCGGAAGGTAGATTTTCGACATCAACAAATGGCGCCGTTCGTGGGAACGACAAAATATTTTTTCGAAAGATGTTAAAAATAAGCCATCGAGGTCTGGATACACCATCGAAACATCGCCAAAAATCAAATCCATGATAATCCAACCGTCAACGATCCAATCGGAGCACACTACTACATTCTCCATCTTCGTATCTACCATTATACCGATGATCGGAAGACGGGAAGTCCTCTATCGAAACCGTTAAAGCTTGCTGGGAAAACAAAATTTTGACAGTCAGATCTGTAAAAATTTGACCATTAAAATTCAGATTAGCCCGAACAAACAAATTCTCCAACCTTAGATCTATAAGTCTTCAAAGTTTCATGGTGATCGGACATCTGAAAGTCCTCCATCGGAACCCTTAAAGTATACCAGGAAAATAGAATTTTGACTATCATATCTGCAAAAATCCAACCATCAAAATTTAGATCAACCCATACAAATAGATTATCCATCCTTAAATCTACATGCCTTTAAAGTTTTACTGCGTTCAGACATAGGAAAATCTTCCATCGGAATCGTTAAATTTCAACGGAAAATGAAATTTTGACCTTTTGGTCAGTATGGCATCAACAAGTGACATCAGCATGACATCAGCATGTGAATGGTTAGTCAATTCCACATCGCCACCTAGATGTCACGTCACTCCGGTCCAAAAAATTTCATTTCAATCTCTAAATAGTTTTAAAATTTTTATTTTGGTCCTTCAAATATCTATAAATTTCATTTCAGTCCTTTAAATTTTTGAATATTTCAATTTGGTAATTCCAAGTTACAAAAATTTCATTTTAGTCCATATATTTTCTTGAAATATCATTTCAGTCCCTAAGCATTTTGGAAATTTCATATTAACCCCTAAACTCAAACCAACTTGTTCAACAAGGTTTAACCAATAAGTTCACCACTTTGACCATTCGGTTAAGCTACTTTTAATCTATTTTCAGATCTAACAAGACCGATTCTTAAGGTTTTATGACGTGTTTGTTTCAAATCAGGACTCATAAGTCCAAAATTCTGTTTGCACATATGAGTTTCTTCATAAACCACCAGTTTTGACTCATATTTGACCAGCTAGTTCACCAAACTTAAGCTTGGTTTCAAACTTGTACAAACCGGTTCCTAAGGTTTTTTACCATCCTTTTTCCAGAACCGGACTTCAAATTTTGAAATTCGACTTTCTCGGGCAAATTTCTTACAAACGGTAAAAAAACAGTTATTTCTTCATCAAAGGGCCTCAAACACGCCACAAACTCAAACAAACAAAAGCATTCCACAAGATGGGGTACAAATTCCAAAACAACCGAACACCTCAATTCATTCAGCTCAGTTTCTCCATCAGATCAGTTTCTCCATTAGCTTATTTTCTCCATCAGTTTGGTTTCTCCATCAGTTATGTTTCTCCATCAGCTTATTTTATCAATCAGTTTGGTTTCTCCATTAGATCAGTTTCTCCATCAGTTATGTTTCTTCATCAACTATTTTTCTCCATCAGCTTATTTTCTCCATCAGTCTAAATTCTCCATCATATTAGTTTCTCCATCAGTTATGTTTCTCCATCAGCTATGTTTCTCCATCAGTTTATTTTCTCCATCAGCCCGCTTTCTCCATCAGATCAGTTTCTCCATCAACTATGTTTCTCTATCAGATCAGTTTCTCAATCAAATCAGTTTCTCCATCAGTTATGTTTCTCCATCAGCTATGTTTCTCCATTAGCTTTTTTTCTCCATTAGATTAGTTTCTCCATCAACTATGTTTCTTCATCAGATATGTTTCTCCATCACCTATATTTTTCCACTTCTTGTATAATTTGTGGCTTTAATTTATGGGTCAAAAGCACCTTCTCTCTTTTGACCATGGTGGAAGACAAAGTGAAAGACAAAGTGAAAGACAAAGTTCACTTTGGTATAATTAGAGAACAAAATGATGAGCAACAAAATGATGAGCATTCATTGATGTTTGTCCTTTGGAACTTCTGTGAGCCTATAAAAGGCATTCCAATGTGAAACATTCCATCATCAAGTAACATCAAGAATCATCAAGTGAAAGAGAAGTTAAGAGAGAAATTGTGAGATTGTGTGTATTGGTTAAAGACAATTTTGTAAACACTCTTTGTATATTCTCTCACTATAGTAAAATTTGTTTGCTGGCCTCTGTCCGTGGACGTAGGCTTTAAGCCGAACCACGTAAATTTGTTGTCTCCCCTTTTATCTTACTTTATTGTTTTGTCGTTATTACTCGATCAATTTACGATCCTGTCATGATCCATTCTAACAAACTGGTATCAAAGCTAATTTCTGTATGTTTTTCTGTGAGGTTACTGTTTATGTGAATAGTAATATTTTGTTCAGGATCATTTTGTTCGATCGAGATGTCGACAATGAAGTTTGATATTGAGAAGTTTGATGGAAACAGCAGTTTCAGTCTATGGAAAGTTCGTATGTTAGCCATCCTAACCCAAAATGGCTTGAAGAAAGCACTACTGGGGAAAGCCAAGATGTCTACCGGCATGAGTGATGAAGATTGGGATGACCTGGATGACAAGGCTCTATTCATAATCCAACTGAGTCTTTCAAATGATATCTTACAACAAGTTCTGTCAGAGAAGACTTCTGCAGACTTATGGGCCAAGTTAGAGGAGTTGTACTTGACTAAATCTTTGGCCAACAGGTTGGTTTTGAAGCAACGCCTTTATGGTCTCCACATGACGGAAGATTCCTCTCTCAAGTCCTATATCAGTGAGTTTATCTCAATTATTAATGATTTGAAAAATCTTGAAGTTATTATTGGGTCTGAAGATCAAGCTCTCTTATTATTATGTTCATTACCACTTTCATACAAAAATTTTATAGACACTATACTTTATGGTAGGGAAGAATTAAATTTTGATGATGTAATATCTTCCCTTATGAGTAAGGAGAAATTAGATAATAAACTTTTGTCTAGTAATTCTGATGATCAGGGCTCTAGTCTTGTTGCAAGAGGCAAATCCAATGACAGAGGCTTTGATGGTGGCAAGAATAGAAGAAGATCAAAGTCAAGAGGAAAGCACAAAAATTTGACTTGCAATTATTGCAAGAAGAATGGATATATCGTAGTGGAATGCTACAAGCTGCAGAACAAAAAGAAGAATGAATGGAAAAATGACAAGGGCAAGCAGAAGGAAGAAGCAGCTGATGCTGATGTAGCAGAAAAAAAAGGTGATGATGTTCTATTTGCAACCAACAAGTCCAGATCCAACGATGAGTGGATTCTTGATTCTGGATGTTCTTATCATATGTGCCCCAACAGAGATTGGTTCTCCACATATGATTCTGTTGAAGGTGGAGTTGTGCTAATGGGCAATAATGCCACTTGCAAAACTGTTGGTGTAGGCACAGTAAAAATCAAGATGCATGATGGAGTTGTCAGGACATTGACTGATGTCAGACATGTACCTGATTTGAAGAAAAATCTTATTTCTTTGGGCATTCTGGATGCCAATGGCTGCAAATTTGTGATTGAGTTTGGGAACATAAAGATTTCCTGTGGTGCTCTTGTTCTCATGAAAGGAAAGAAGTCTGGCAATTTATACACCTTATTGGGTTCAACAGTTACCGGCTCTGCAGCAGTTTCCTCATCCATGTCAGATTCAGACTCTACAAAGTTGTGGCATATGGGCCTAGGGCATATAAGTGAGCAGGGATTAGCTGTACTCAGTAAAAGAGGTCATTTGCCTAAAAAAAGATTGAGAAGCTGGATTTTTGTGAGCATTGTGTCTTTGGAAAGCAGAAAAGAGTCAGCTTCAACACTGCAATTCACAGAACCAAAGGTACTCTTGATTACATTCATTCTGATCTATGGGGGCTTTCTCGTGAAATTTCCAAAGGAGGAGCCAAATACTTGCTAACGATTATTGATGATTTTTCTAGAAAGATTTGGGTCTATTTTCTCAGGCACAAGAATGAGGTATTTGGAATTTTCAAGCAATGGAAGACCTTATTGGAGAAGCAAACCAGGAAGCAAGTCAAGAGACTCAAAACAGATAATGGTATTGAGTTTTGTGATTCAGAGTTTAATCAATTCTGCAAAGATGAAGGCATTGTCAGACATTAGACGGTGAGAAAGACACCACAGCAGAATGGTGTCTCAGAAAGGATGAATCGAACACTGTTAGAAAGAGCTCGATGTATGCTTTCTAACTCAGGTCTTGGCAAGGAATTTTGGGCAGAAGTAGTCAATTTGGCATGTCATTTGGTGAACCGTTCTCCTCACAGATCACTTGAACTTAAGACACCTGAAGAGGTATGGTCAGGTAGCCCTCCTGATTACTCTAACTTAAGAATATTTGGTTGCCTTGCATATGCTCATATGAATGAAGGAAAATTGGAGCCTAGGGCGAAGAAATGCATTTTTCTTGGTTATGCTTCTGGTGTTAAGGGTTTTCGCTTATGGTGTCCTGATACTCATAAGTTTATGATTAGCAGAGATGTTATTTTTGATGAATCTGCTATGCTTCACCCTCGAAAAGAATTGTTTTTTCAGTGTGATACAGGAAAAGAGAATGCACAAGAGAAGGTGGAGCTTGAGGTTGATACCTCATCATCTGCAAATCCTAATCCTATTCAGTCAGAAAGTTCATCTCCAGGTGAAGTGACACACCATGAAGCTGAGCATCACACTCTAGCTGGTGGAAGACAAAGAAGACAGATAAAACCACCCTAACGGTATGGTTTTGAAGATATGTTGGCTTATGCATTAAATGTTGCAGAAACCATTGATGTCACCGATCCAACCTTATACTCTGAGGCCATCAGTTCATCTGATTCAGACAAATGGCTCATTGCGATGCATGAAGAGATGGAATCTCTAAAGAAAAATAACACCTGGAAATTGGTCGAACCACCTAATGGTAAGAAAATTGTCGGGTGTAAATGGATATTTAAGAAGAAGGAAGGAGTCTCAGGTGTTGAAGACACCAAGTATAAGGCATGATTAGTAGCGAAAGGCTACAGCCAGGTCGAGGTTGATTTTAATGATGTTTTCTCTCCAGTTATTAGACATATTTCTATTTGTGTCTTACTTGCTTTAGTTGCAATGCATAATTTGGAGTTGGAGCAAGTTGATGTGAAAACAGTCTTTCTTCATGGTGATCTTGATGAACAAATCTATATAGAGCAACCAGAAGGTTTTGAAGTTGAAGGCAAGGAATATCATATTTGTCTTCTAAAGAAATCCTTATATGGACTCAAGCAGTCTCCACGCCTGTGGTATCGAAGGTTTGACTCTTTTATGCTGAGTATTGGATTTTCCAGATGCAAGTATGATAGTTGTGTCTACTATCAAAGACTTGATGATGGTACTTTCATATATTTGTTGCTATATGTTGATGACATGTTGATTGCAGCAAAGAACATATATGAAATTAATAGATTGAAATCTCAGCTAAATGATGAATTTGAGATGAAAGACCTAGGTGCAGCAAAGAAAATTTTGGGAATGGAGATCAACAGAGACAGAGGTGCATGTAGATTATTTCTGTCACAACAGAAACGTATTGAGAAAGTCCTGAAACATTTTGGTATTCATGATGCTAAACCTGTGAGTACTCCTTTAGCTTCTCACTTTAAATTATCAGCATCCATGTCACCACAGTCAGAAGAAGATATAATGTATATGTCTAAAGTTCCTTATTCTAGTGCAGTGGGAAGTATTATGTATGCAATGGTTTGCACTCGACTAGATATCTCACATGTTATCAGTGTAGTTAGCAGATATTTGTTCTGTCCAGGAAAAACTCATTGGCAAGCTGTCAAGTGGATTTTGAGATATTTGAAGGGTACTTCTACTGCTTGTTTGGAGTTCGGTAAAACTTCTGACAATCTAGCTGGCTATGTTGATTCAGATTTTGCATGTGATTTGGACAGGAGAAGATCAATTACAGGTTATGTATTTACTATTGGGACTTGTGCAGTCAGTTGGAAAACTACCTTGCAGCCGACAGTTGCATTGTCTACTACAGAGGCAGAATTTATGTCTGTTACAGAAGCTGCCAAATAAGCCATTTGGTTAAGAGGTATACTTAATGAACTCAGTTTGGAAACAAATAAAAATGTAGTTTATTGTGACAGTCAGAGTGCTATACATCTGACGAAGGATCAGATGCATCATGAGAGAACTAAACACATTGATGTGAAGTATCACTTTATTCTGGATATTGTGGCTCAATGTGATGTTATTATAAGAAAGATTGGCACTCTGAATAATCTAGCTGATATGCTGACAAAAT
This sequence comes from Bretschneidera sinensis, assembly GCA_023935145.1. Classification (NCBI taxonomy): domain Eukaryota; kingdom Viridiplantae; phylum Streptophyta; class Magnoliopsida; order Brassicales; family Akaniaceae; genus Bretschneidera; species Bretschneidera sinensis. Next base: position 103,275,339 of record CM043701.1, on the reverse strand, counting down.
CTCTTCCCATTACCAAGTTCACACACTGCATGGACTTGGTTGGTGTTGCATAGCATTTGCATTAGACCCTTCGGGGTTGTTTGATAAAGGTTAAAGTTTTTATTTTCACTATTGTCAAATTAAAGTCAAGGTGGAGATTTGTTGAATAATTATGCCTTGAATTAGTGGTGGACCAAAAGTTGTCTAAAGTTGAGTCCACTTCTTGCATAATTTGTGGCTTTAATTTGTGGGTCAAAAGCATCTTCTCTCTTTTGGCCATGGTGGAAGACAAAGTTCACTTTGGTATAATTGGAGAATAAAATGATGAGCATTCATTGATGTTTGTCCTTTGGAACTTTTGTGAGCCTATAAAAGGCATTCCAATGTGAAGCATTCCATCATCAAGTAACATCAAGAATCATCAAGTGAAAGAGAAGTTAAGAGAGAAATTGTGAGATTGTGTGTATTGGCTAAAGCCAATTTTGTAAACACTCTTTGTATATTCTCTCACTATAGTGAAATTTGTCTGCTGGCCTCTGCCCGTGGACGTAGGCTTTAAGCCGAACCACGTAAATTTACTATCTCTCCTTTTATCTTACTTTATTGTTTTGTCGTTATTACTCGATCAATTTACGATCCTGTCACAATCCATTCTAACAACCAGCAGCTTTGTTAAGGCTCACATTGTGTTTCATGGCTGCCAAGTTCAGGTCTTCTTTTACTGTAATTTATTCATTTTCCACGATCTAGTTTTCATTCATAGGAAACAAAATTGAAGTCTCCAAAACCATTTTACTCAATCTAATTAACTTGACAGCCATGCATTTAAATTAACCTTAATTAAAGATAGGTAGTTAGAGACTTTGAAGATTTTGAGTCTTCCAAATTCAAGTAGATGGATTCATTTGGCTAATTATTTAGGAGCATCTGAAATGGGTCGTTTGGGTTTATTCGGAGTAGTGCAGCTTTGCTCTTAAAATTTTTGTTGCCAGGTTCAGGGCTTTAAACCTGCAGTACCTCTTTAGTTTTATGGTCCCTGACTACTGGTGCCGGTGCGGTGGAAATTTGTTATTTTTTGGTGGCTATGAAATTAATTGCAGGTGTTTGGCTTTGACTCATATGGAGAATCATTTTATGTTGTTAGTTTTCGCTGGTTATTGTGTGTGGTTCCATATGTTTCTGTTGTGTTGTTGGCTTTGGAAGAAATTGTTCATACTTAAATTAAGCAAAGAACCTAAGAAGACTTTGAATGTTATTTTAGCCTCTTAGGGAAATATAATTGTATGTCATTTTAAGTTTATATATGTGCAGATAGAAAGTAATGAACTATTCCATTAAGTAATCCCCTATTCGTCCAATATGATGGGATATAGTATGGTATTGGCTAAATTCATTTGAGGAATTTAAACTATTATCAACATTTGGATTTTTAAACTATGAATTTGACACAAAAATATCTCAAACTTTTAATTAGTTGCATTGTTATCCCTTTTAGTTGCAACAAAAACAATATGATGTAATTCAACAATTTCTTTTGCATACATCCATGAATAAATCTCATTAGCTTATTATCTTCAATTACCTCACAACTCAAACGTCCCAATACCCCAAAATTAAGCACTCAATTTTATTTTATTTATAAACCTATATGATTTGTAAAGTATTATCGACTAAAGGTTTTCCTAAAAACACTTCTACATGATCATCTTTATATAGACGACGATTTTTAAAACTACTAAAATTAAAAATAAACAAATAAAAATAGATTAAATACTTAGTCTGATCATACAATTATTTATCGGGTTTTATTTTGATCACACAACATTCAGTTGTATCAATAATGTCCTATAATTTTGTTTGGTTTTTCAATCCGACCCTTCCGACGAATTTGATTTTAAAATAACGCCGAATTTGAAGATAATGACATCAGCATGACATCTGCAAATAACATCAGCATGATATCAACAAGTGACATCAGCAGGTGGCAAAATCTCTACGTCACCAAGCTCAGACCGAGTAATTTGTATTTTTTTTAATTACATTATGGTCTTTAAAATTTTCAATAATTACATTCTAGCCCCATGATTTTCCAAAAATTATGTTTTAGCCCTTTTTTGGAAATTACAATTTTACCCCTAAATGTTCTAGAAATTACATTCAATACCCTAAATTTTTTAGAAACTACTTTCCAATTTTTAAATTTTTTAGAAATTGCACTTAAATCCCTTCTATGTGATGCACTAACTAGACGCTACATCATCGCCATTTAGGCACCAAGACAACACCATGTCAATTGAATCAAATCAGCTAGGTTTGACCACCCGATTCACCTCTTTGACCATCCAGTTTAGCTATTTTTAACTTGGTTTCTGATCCAATAAGATCGGTTCCTAAGGTTTTGAGACATGATATTTTCAAATCCGGGCTTAGAATTTCAAGATTCGACTTTGATAGATGCATTTCTTTATGAACCATTAATTTTGACTCATATTTGACGAGTTGATTCACCAAACTAAAGTTTGGTTTCAAACCTAGATAATCCGATTCCTAAGGTTATTCAACAATTTTCTTCCTAAACCAGTCTTAGAATTTTAAAATTCGATTTCCTCGAGGAAGTTTCTTACAAACGATCAAAGAAAAAATCGTTACTTCTTCACCAAAGGGCCTCAAACATGCCCCAAACTCGAACCAGCGGAACTCAAACAAGCAGAAAACATCATGTTAGTTCATAATTAGCTAATGAAGCATCTAAAGCCGTCAACCGAAGACTCATTCAAAGACGTCAGCCAATGATACACCAAAGTTCTCCACTTCTGTGGAGATAGGCTCGACCTATCTCAAACCTTGGACCCGATTTATACTAAGCTATCAAAGGAACAAGACTTAGCTATCTCTAGCCTTGGTCTGCTCCATACCCCTTCCAAAGAGATTACACTTAGCCCTCTAAATCCTCGGGCTCGACCAATTCAATATTACAAGTCAATGGTTTCTCTCATTTCCACATGCCTACTCATCGTAATCTGCACCCCGTCATATCCACCTTCTTGAAAGGAAGTGGCATTGGGTAATAAGTCAGATGCATGGCCCCAAGGAGGAAAGAGCAATATGTACATCCATAATTTTTTTTAGATACTCAAATACCTTTGGGTATCCCTCAGACCCGATCTGACCTACGACTATTAATGAACCTAATCGTCATGAAATAGAAAGCAATCTCATATATTAACAAAGCATCTCAGAATCCACAACTTAGCCGTATCTTGGGCCTCATACTAGGCCTCATCCTCGACCTTAGCTCAGTTTCTCCATTAACTCTGAGGAGGTAGCCCCGAGCTACTTCACCCTCAGCTAAGTTCCTTCATTAACTCTAAAGAGGTAGCCCCGAGATACTTCAGCCTCAGCTCATCCATCAGCTCTGAGGAGGAAGCCCCAAGATAATTCAGTCTCAGCTTAGTTTCTCCATCAGCTTTGAGGAGGTAGCTCTGAGCTACTTCAGCCTTAGCTCAGTTTCTCCACTAGCTTTGAGGAGATAGTCCAAAGCTACTTCGGCCTTAGCTCAGTTTCTCCATCAGCTCTGAAGAGATAGCCCCAAGCTACTTTGGCCTCAGCTCAGTTTCTCCACCAACTTTGAAGAGATAGCCCTAAGATACTTCGGTCTCAGCTCTGTTTCTCCTTCAGCTCTAAAGAGGTAGTTCTGAGTTACTTCAGCCTCAGCTTAGTTTGTCCATCAGCTCTGAAGAGGTAGCCCAGAGCTACTTCGACCTCAGCTCAGTTTTTCTATCAGCTATGAGAAAATAGTCCCGAGCTACTTCGGTCTCAGCTCAGTTTCTCCATCAACTCTAATGAAGTAGCCCCAAGCTACTTCAACCTCATCTCAGTTTCTCCGTCAACTCTGAGAAAGTAACCCCAAGCTACTTCGACCTCAACTCAGTTTCTCCACAAATCAGATGAGGTAGCCCTGAGCTACTTCAGCCTCAACTCAGTTTCTCCATTAGCTATGAGGAGGTAACCTCGAGTTACTTCGACTTCAACTTAGTTTTTTCATCAGCTCTGAAGAAGTAGCCCTAAGCTACTTCGGCCTCAGCTTAGTTTCTCCATCGACTCTGAGGAGGTAGCTCTGAGCTACTTCGGCCTCAGACTAGTTTCTTTATTAGCTCCAATGAGGTAACCTAGAGCTACTTTGACCTCGATCCAGATTCTCCATCGACTCCGATAAGGTAGCCCCGGGTTACTTCGACCTCGGTCTAGTTTCTCTATCGACTCCGATGAGGTGGCCCCCGAGCTACTTCGACCTCGATCTAGTTTCTCCATCAACCTTAAGGAGTTTGATCTATGTCATTCTCTTTAGACCTGTCTTCATGATTTCGAGGAGTTCGATCCACAGCATCCTCTTCAAATCTATCTCCATGATTTTGAGGAGTTTGATCCAAAACATCATCCTCATACCTATCTCCAAGATTCTGAAGAGTTTGATCTATAGCATCTTCCTCGGACCTGTCTCCAAGATTCCGAAGAGTTCGATCCATAGCATCCTCATCGGGCTTGTCTCCACAATTCCGAAGAGTTCGATCCATATCGTTCTCCTATGACCTATCTCCAAGATTCTGAGGAGTTCAATCCATAATATCCTCATTGAAACTGTCTACATGATTTTGAAGAGTTCGATCTATAACATCTTCCTCGGACCTGTCTCCAAGATTCTGAGAAGTCCGATCCATAGCATCCTCCATGAGCTTGTTTCCACAATTCCAAGAGTTTGATCCATAGCATCTTCATCGGGCCCTATCTCCACGATTCCAATAAGTTTGATCCATAGCATCCTCTTCGGGCTTGTCTCCACGATTCTGAGGAGTTCGATCCATAGCATCCTCCTCGGATCGATATCTAAGATTCTGAGAATTTTGATCCATATTATCCTCATCGGGCCTGTCTCCACGATTCTAAAGAGTTTGATCCATATCATTCTCCTTGGACCTATCTATAAGATTCCGAGTAGTTAGATCCATAGCATCCTCCTTAGACCTGTCTCCACAACTCCGAGAAGTTCACCCCAAGTTGAGTCCCCCAGACATATCTTTTAAACTCTTAGGAGTTCACAACAATACTCAAGTCTGTATCACTCGGACTCGTTATATACCTCGTTCGAGGCATTCCACTCAAGTTCATATCACTTGGACTTGTTACATACCTCATTTCAAGGCACTCCACTCAAGTCTGTATCACTCGGACTCATTATATACCTCGTTTCGAGGCACTCCACTCAAGTCTGTATCACTTAGACTCGTTATATACCTCGCTTCGAGGCACTATACTCAAGTCCTGTATCACTTGAATTCCTTACTCGCCTCACTTCGAGGAACTTAGCTCAAGATTGAGCTCCACAAACTTATCACTATCACTTCTGAAGGGGCAGTGCCGAGCTGTTAGGCCTCCTCGGAGTTTATATTCTCTCTTGAAAAGGTAACACCTAGCTATTAATCCTCCTCAAGCACGAGACATTCAAAGGCTAACCTTGCGCTATCCCTCACACTGCTCGAACAAGTTTAAGTCTCTACTTTTGTTTTCTTAAGTACCCAGGTACCGAAACAATGTCAAACTTAATCCGAACTGCACGATATAGAAAGAAATCACCCCAATCAAGCCTTGGCTATATCATGCCAAGCACCTCAAGCCTCGACTACCACACCCCGAGCATGACACATCAAGCCTTGTCTACCTCATGCTAAACACTTCAAACCTTGATCGCCAAGTGCTAAGCCTTGGCTATATCATGTCAATTACCTCAAGCATCGGCTCTCGCATGCCGAGCATGACACATTAAGAGTTGGTTATCTCGTGCCAAACATTTCACACTTTAGCTGTCGAACGCCGAGCATGACATACCAAGCCTCGGCTATATCATGTCAAGCACCCCAAACTTTGGCTACAGCATGCCGAGCACGATGCCTTAACCCTTGGCTACCTCATACTAAGCCCTTCAAACCTCGGTTGTCGATCGTCGAGCACAACATACCAAGCCTTGGCTACATCATGATAAACACCCCAAGCTTTGACCATAACACGACGCCTTAAACCTTGGATTCATCATGCTAAGCACTTCAAGCTTCGACTATAGCACGCCGAGTATAACGCATTAAGTCTTGGCTTCATCATGCCAAGCACCTCAAGACTCGGCCATAGCACGCTGAGCATGACGCATTAAGCCTTGAATTCATCAGGCCAAGCACCTCAAGCCTAGGCCACAGCACGTCGAGCACGACGCATTAAGCCTTGGCTTCATCATGCCATGTGCTTTAAGCCTCGAACACCGCATACAGAGTATAACGTGACAAGCACAAATCCCTGCCAAATCAAGCATTTTACAAACTATTTCCTCAACTGCATAACTGCACTCAAGGAAGTAGGGGGCATTTGATGTAGGAAAAAATTCCTCGTTCGATAACTTAATGACAAGTGGCACCTTTCAAGGGTATCATGGTAATTTCATACCAATATCCCAGTACTACTACGACACTCTAGCTTATGGATAAACTATTATTTAAACAAATATAGCCTATGGATAAAATATTATAGCTTATGGATTATTTCATTCTTATTTATGAGAATTTTATTCCTATCAGCAAACTTAGTGATCAATCACCCTCCTAATTGGACTTTACTCCAAGACACTATAAATGGGCTCTCATTATCAAAGGTACATAGACAACTCTTACAATTACATCGCTTTTCAACTTTGTTATTCTTTTAGATTACTAACTTGGGTGTCGAAGAGTCTCTTTTGGGACATTCTAGTTTACGTGATTTTCATGTGCGTAGGGGTTCATGAGTTCATCTGATAGATTTTAGGCATCAACATATATGTTGGATGGGAAGGTTTTGCTTGGAAAATTAGGTGGATGAGATATGGAAGGACCAAAAAGAATGATCTCACCAACCAAGAAGAAAGTTATATTTGTTGATGAGGTGTGAAGAATTTGAGCAAAGGATGAGATTTGTTAGGATTTTGGCTCAAATCCTCACAAGGAAGAATTCTAATTGGCTTAGGAAAAGTAGTTTTCTATTTTATAGTTGGTTGTTCTAGTAGGAGTATTACTAGTTCCCTATTAGATTATTCCTTGTACAAGTAGTAGTTGTAATCTACTAAGATGTTGTTGTTCTTTTCTTAATAGTATTATGAAAATATCCTCCATACAAAGAGGATCCTAGAGAATGTTTGATGCATACTCATAATTTCAATATACATTGTAAATCAAATGGATTTACAACTAGAGTTCTATTGAGAACTTTGAGTGTATTGGGGATTTTTGGTTATGAGGTTGTGAGATTTGTCAGGGTAATAATTTTATTTTTCTTAATGTTATTGTTAAAGATTAACAAAGTTTTGAGTTTGTTGCTGGCGTAGGCAAAGAGGTTACCGAACCACGTTAAATTATTTTATTTTTAATATTGGTATTAACCTAAAATTTGAGTAAGTGGATTTTAAAAGTAAAATACTAACAAATGAATAGAGTTAATAAAAGTCACATGCCCAGTAGATATATAAGATATGTGTACACACGGGTGATCTATCAAAATATAGAAAAAATTATACTCTTCTACTTTTCAAATATTCTTTTTTCTTTTTTTTTTTATGCCTACACACAGTTCGTACCTCACTTTGCTATGGATTTCTAGGGCTTCAAGTTTTTTTCGTTGCTCGCTCGAATTCTCAAAGTAAATTCTTCTATATTCCGCTAAAAATTTGCAAAAAAAAAAGAAAATGCACGATTCTAAAAGAAATTCAGTTTCTATCATTCCAAATTACGTAGATTATCATTCCAAATTCAGTTTTTAATAATGAGATGACATACCATTATTTGAAAAACTGAATATTAAGATTTAGTCACATACTCTGTTCTATTTAAAAAATCACAAAAAAAGTGTAAATCTTTCTATTATTTTCTTAGCAATTTAACTTTGTGATGAATAATAATTTAAAAAGTTCAACATATGGTTAAAAATTTAAACAAAAATATAATTTCACTAAGACAAAAAAACTCTATGCACATGAGATAATATTAATTATCACAATTAATCTTATAAAGAAAAGAAGAATAATATATAAAGATAATGAGTGACTTACAAATTGAATTGTAAAACTAAAAAAATATAAAATCGCCTTCAAAATTAAGGATTACAAGCAAAATTAAAGTAACTAAATTAAAGTGATAAGGCTTATATGTTTTTTTCCTTTTTTTGTAGCTAGGTGCTGCTGCATTTTTTTTTTTAACATTTTACTTAATTTAGTATGAAATTGTGTTGATATACACGTAAATATTATGTCTTAAGACTCATCGAGTTCAAAATATTTGGTGGGATTGATAATTGTGCTTAGAACATGCTATTTGCACAATCTTACCACGATGTAGAAATAGAATATAGATGGAATTTAATGTGAAATTATCACTCAAAGTAGTCTATAATCATTTTTTAAGGTGGGTTTATATTTTTTTTGGCAAACAATTTTTTAAAACAGTTTTAAAAAAATCAGTTTTCAAAAACTATTTTTTGGAAACTCCAAATTGGTGTTTTCTGACATAATTTTCGAAAACTAACCCTAAAATCAGTGTTCACTTTTCTGTTTCATTCTTCCTCCATAGTATATAAAAAATATTAAAATTTTGAAAATAAAATAATATTAATTATTTCTAAATATTTAATAAATATAAAAAATAAAATTAATATAGAATTTAAATTTAAACTCAAAACTAAAAATAATTTCAAAGTATATCAAAATAGTTTTTAAAATAAAATTATCTAAACAACATTACATTGTTTTCTGTTTTGAAAAAAGTTTTCGAGTTACAGTTATCCAAATATGTTTTTTTCAAAAAATATCAGAAAACTATTTATGAAAACTGAAAACAGAAAACTATTACCCAAACACACCTAAACATTTACTCCTTTTAAACTCACTTTATATCTTATAGAATGCTTGAGTACTCGCACGACTGATCTTTTTACCCAATTTTCTTTGACACTCTGTTTGTCTCTAAACTATTGTCACTTTTAATTTTTTTAATTTAATTATTTTATATTTAAATTGGATATTTGAAAACAAAATAATATTTTAATATTTTAAAAAACTAATTATTTAATTAAATAAATAGTGAACAGACAGTTATTGTTAGGAGGAGTAATAAGCAAGCAGTGACAGCCATAGCAAGGGAAATACAAACTTTAGTTTGTTGGACATTGGATGTGATTTAATTGAAATCACGCCCCCCTACAGAATTTGCTTTCAGGTGTTATACCACAGTCGGTGTCCATGTTTTTGGACAAACATTTGTTGTCCTTGTCACCAAAATCACGCATGCAGGAGAAGATTTGCTTACATCATCCACTCTCACAACTTCATTAGAGTAATGATAAAAGCATGTTAAAAATGGACATCAAAATATACCTCTCAAATCTTTTAACCAATAAAATTATGCCATACAAGCGCAAAATATAATTTTTTTCAGTCCCTCCGCATTATTAACAGAGTTCCTCCTTGTTACTAAAAAAATTTAAAGCGATTATCAGTGAACTTTCCACACAAAACAATGCACAAACTTGTTGCATGATCGAAACATACATGTATTACTGCTCAAACAATAAACCTCATATTGCGTCTCGTGAGGTTTAAAATTGAAACTGAAATTACAATTATTGAAGTTTAGAATAGAAATTGAAGTTAAATTATATTCTTTTTTAAAATTAAAATTATCGAGAAAACATGTAATTTCTCCTCAATTTCAATTTTTTTTTATTCATCATTTTAGTGTCCTATTTATTACTGTTACCATCAAATTAACAAATAATTTCAGATAAATCCCAAACACGAACAATAACAAGCCCTTGTGATTGAAGTGGGGAAAAAAAAGTCAAGTTTGCCAATGACCGACTTCTTGCAGCCAGCACCAAGAGCATTTGTAATTAAAGGCTATGTCAAGCTTTCAGGTTATTTGATCAAGTATTTTTAATGAGGGTGGACAAAATCCTCATAAAAATATGTAGAATAAAAAGGAAAAGGATACGAAATTTTCTAATGCCAAAACCTAAGTTCAGGATGTGTCCAAGGCATGACCATGGTTTTGGAGGAAGGCTTCTGTTTCATCTTTGATCTAAGAATAAGCTGTTTGAAATCAATGCTGGCATAAACTGTGCGAGTAATCAAGCCGATGCGTTTAAAGCCATTTGGATTGTTTCTGGAACACGAAGCATGGGAGCCTGGATAACACCAGGCTTGCCAAGCTGACCACAGGCAGCCATCTTGTCATCACCTCTACTGAGTCGCAAGAAAACAGTGCAACCACCTTCAGCCAAAATATTACGAAACTCAATCATCTTCTCTTCACTGGTTGGTTTAAAACTGGGATCCACAATGAGGATTGAATGAGATGAGATTGATCTTGCATGGAATCCCCTGAACAAGCTCAATAAGCCTCTTTGCATCGTCAAAGCTGCAAACAGAAAGAGATACCAATGCAATGATTACATTTCAAAACATATAATATGGATCAGCCGATGGGATATTATTTATTGAAACTAAATAATGGAATATAAAAGAAGAAGGATAAAAGAAACCATAATATTAAGCAGCAATAAGATTATTCTAATTGCCACAAGGCTTTCTAACGAAAATACTAAGGGCTTGTTTGGGGAGGGTTTTCAAAAAACCCTTTTCAGTGTTCAAACACTGAAAACTCTGTTCAAACACTTGCAAACATGTTTGGGGACGTAATGTTCCAAAATAATTTTCAGTGTTTAGTTTCCATAAACTGCTATTCAAACACTGAAATCAGAACACTGCAAAATTGGCGTTTTCGGTGTTCAGTTTTCAGCTTCGCGACCTCGCCTTCTCATTCTCCAATCCAGAAAATTCCTCTCATCGTCTGGTTCAAAAACCCCAAACCACTCCATGAATAAATCTAAATGATTAACAGAAAAGGGTAAGAAAACAAAAGAGACCCATTAATCCTTACGACCAAACCATGCCGATGATAATCGCCTTCCATCAAAAGCACATGCAAATTCAAAATCACGATTATCACCGGAAAAAAAAATAGAGATCAAAACACAACCCAGGCACAATTTGTTCGGACTTCCAAACAATTCGCAAGCAAAAAAAAAAAAAAAACAACCAAATTCATAACCTAAAAATGAAAACCCCTAAATTTCAAAGAACCCAGAAAAGAATGAATAATTTTGAACGAACTAGATTGAAGAAATGAAAGCAAAGAAAGAAGTGGGATGCGTCAAATAAGGACCAAACAAAAGAGACAGAGACAGATGAGCAAAATCAAGAATAGCCCCGGATCGAACACCGAAATTAAGAGATGAAAGAAAAAGATACCTGTTTTCTCTCTCTTCTCTCTCTCAATATACTTTAGCTTCTCTCTTTCTCTCTCGAAGGTTTGTTTGATTTGTTTTCTGTGATTTGAGATTGGGATAAAGGGAGATAGAGAAAGAGGGAAGGGAGAGAGAGACAGGTGGGACTCTAGACCTTTCCAAGAAATCCAGACCATTAAATCTACAAGACACAATTTTTATTACTTCAAGATTTATCTGGATTTGGAATTAATCTCTATTCTTTCTAAAATTAAAATGAATTGATCAAAGTGTGAGCTTATGATTGAAAGAAGTTTTAATTAATATAAATCAATAACATCTACGATAAGAAAATAATTCAGAACATTTAGTAGCCTATTAGAAAGATTGAAATTTATTTTAAATATAATGAAATTTTTACTGTTATATAAAATTTAAAAGAACACAAAAACAAAAGTAAATTTTGATTTCCAAAAGGTTGCAACATGAGTGTAAAAAAATGAATTCATTATTTTTTTAGATAAATAATGTTTTAAACTTCAAAAACCAAAATAAAACGTGACTTAAACTTGAAGGATGAAAAACGGAGTTTACAAAATAATTTTGGTTTATAGTTTGTAAAACAAATTTTAAAACAGTGTTTGGTGAAACAATTTTTTAACTAAAGTTAAAAATTATTTTATTATTTAATAAAACAACAGTAAAAGTAATTTTTAACTTAAATTCAAAATTTTATATATTATTTTTTGCTTTTATCAATTTATCAAAGTTGTATTTGATCAATGAATATTATATCTTAAAGTTATCCTCAACTATTTTATTTTTAAAAAGAAAAATATGTCATCTTTTAGATATTGAACAAACGTGAATATTGTATTTGATGGGTTAGTTGTTCAAATTTAATCAAATTGTAAAAGTTGTATTGTATATTTTATTTTTATTTTTAAGAATTTATTTAACAAACAAACATGACATGACTAGGGGAAAAGTGTTGTCATGTTTGATCGATGATATATTAAAAATACTAATATTTTAAAAATAAAATAATATTAATTATTTTCAAGTATTTGGTGTGTACTTAAAAAATTGTATTTAGTAAATATGATAAATAAAATTAATTTCAGATATTAAAATTTAAACTGAATACTGAAAACTGAAAATTGAAAGCTGAAAACAATTACAAGAAAGTGTAATCCAAACAGTTTTCTATTTTCAAAACAATTTTCGAAAATTGATTATTCAAACAACATTTCACTGAAAACTGTTTTAGAAACAGTTTTCGAACACTGTTATCCAAACATGTTTTCGAACGCTGAAAACTGAAAACTGAAAACTGTTTTCAAAAACTCTTTTCGAAAATAGTTTTTGAACACTAAAAATTGAAAACCGTTACCAAACATACCCTAAGCCATTTAAAGTGGTGTTAAGACAGTGAAATAGTGGCATCCATCACAAATTTCAAAGTAGACAGAGATCAAGTCAATGGCTATACTGAGAGCATGTAGATCCCCATCATAATGTTCTGACTTCTAAGCAACTTTTTGAAAAAGTTACCATAGAATATGAAGACATCACAGTAATAGAGATGAAATGGGAAAACTTCATGCATTGCAATCCTAAGATGCTCGTATTCTGATTGCTTTATGGTAGAGCAAGTGAAGGATACAATGGATCCACCATATCAAGGGATGTCAAATGCTCTACAACAATAGCAGAATGATAGATGATGCTGTTTTAATTGCCCATATTAGGGATTGATCCAGGATCATTACCTTGGGGGACGAAGGTGTTCAGTCAAGATTTGTATATTTACAGCTTAGGTCAGTTCAAAGAACAATAATATAAATTTATTTAGCATCAAACTTTGGTTATAAAAGTTATATTATTCTTACATATATTGTACAAAAAATCATAAAACAACACTAATATAAAATTATCTTAACTCAAATTAATCATCATTAATAATAATGAAGCTCACAACATTATTTAGTCAATAAATAAGAATAATTTGACCGACAACAATCACCAATGAGTATAAGAAATTTATAGTCTTTAATAAAAATATATAAGGGATTTACTTATCAAAACATAAAGATATATAAGGGATTAGAAAAACAAAAATCTGAACCCAAAATCTTTAGTTTCTTCAATGAAAAATTGGAATAGTAGAACAATAATCGACGAAGATCAAAGCAATATTTGTTTCATTCTCCCCCCCCCCCCCCCCGCCCCTAAATTGTACGTTTAGTGTGTGATATATAGGAATTAGTGTAGCCAAAAGTTGCAAGGCCTAAATAACAAAGTAATAACCTAATAGGAGTCAAAAGAGTTATTAGGAGTGTGTTGCGTGTAGGAAATAGTAAATGAAACCAAAAAAAAATTAAAATGGTCTTTGGTGGGTCTTTGGCAGTAATGGCATGAGGGGACCAAGCCCACTATCATATTATATCTTTGATGAGAATGAGGGGCGGCAACATACAGAATCAAAGCAACAAAAAACTAAAACTGCCCATGAAAAACCTTTTCTTTGATCTTTGGGGTGCAATCGCCCCTACGTGCCCTCCATGAATTTGTCCACGGAAGAGGGGGTTGCATGTCTGCTTGTCGTAAGACAGGACCAGGAGCGGATCCATGGGCTGTTTTAGCTTTTTGTTGCTTTGATTCTATAAGTTGCTGCCTTCCATTCTCATCCATTATCATATGATAGTGGGTTGTTGGCCCCTTATGCCATTAAACCTAAAAAAACCTAAGACTTGCTAGCTGTCAAAGACCCATGAAAAAGCTTTCCTACACGCAACACTTAAAATAACTCTCCTATTACTCTGTTATTAATTAGCCCCTGCAACTTTTGGCTACACTAATTAATGTATATCAGACACGGTAAACATACGTTTTGGGGGCAAGAGAGTTATAGAGGTTAAACTGATGTAAAAGATTGCTTGGATCTTCACCGATTATTGTTTGGCTATTCCAATTTTTCATTGAAGAAATTAAAGATTTAGTGCTTAATTTTTTTTTCTTTAATCCCTTACAGATCTTTATTAAAGATAATAAATTTCTTACACTCATTGGTATTATTCTTATTTATTGACTAAATAATAATGTGAACTTCTTTATCATTATTTTATTATTATTAATGAAGATTAATTTGAGTTAAGATAATTTTACAAGTGGTTATTTTATGATTTTTTGTATAACATCATAATAATATAATTTTTACAACAAAAGTTTGATGTTAGATAATTTAATACTAACGTTCTTTGAACTGAACAATACTAAGCAGTAAATACACAAATCTTACAAATCTTGACTGTACACCCCCCCCCCCCCCCCCCCCCACTCTTTAAGTTAATAATCCTGGATCTGTCCCAGAAGACCTTAAGTTAACCAACCCCACTTTTTTACTACCAGAGCGAACGCCCAAGGACATCATTTGACCTTCCACTCCCTCACATGTTATTCACAAGATTATGGATTGTTCATGGAGTTTCCAATGTAAACAGTGTACATCACTAGCACAATGTAGAGAATAGGAACATAAACAGTGTACATCAATTTAGTTTATCTTTTGTTTGGTAAAGTTTGAAGTTACTACTACAGCACTACATAGCACACAAGACAATACTATCCATATGGAACAACATTCAAAAGGAAAAAAGGTTTAGCTAACCTGTCATTCACTCCTGCAAGCATTACATATTCAAATAAGACTTTGTAGTTATTCTTGATACGAAGTTCTTCCTGAAGGGTCTGAAGAAGCAAGCCTAACTTATACTTCCGGTTGATTGGCATGATCCAGTTTCTGACCTGCATGTTTGATTGTAAAAAGGAGGCGAATCCTCCATCTGCATGTGAAAATTGCATGGATATGTGTTGTTGCAGTAAAAAAAAAGCTGGAAGTGAAGTACCTCATCAGTTGTAGCATTCAAACTAACAGCTAAAGCACAATTGGATTCACGGAGAAAACGCTTCAGCTGAGGGACAAGACCACTTGTAGAGACAGTGACCTTGCGAGGACTGAAGTGAAGGCCCTGCTCATGCACCATTATATCAGCAGCTTTGATGACATTGTCAATGTTGTGAAGTGGCTCTCCCATTCCCTACAAACATATTGACAATCAAATGCTTAGGAAATGACAGGATCATTGCAAAACCTTCTATTAATTCACTTACAGTCAACCTAATATTCTCTTTTAGCATACATAGACGTGAAGGAATCTTCAACTGGTGTTCAACAGAGCAGAATATCTATGTATTCAGGGAACTTCCACTAGAAAATAACTAATACAGATAGCAAAGAAGCTTAGGAAGGAGGCTAAGAAAGAATGACATGTCCAGTCGACGGTATTACTGAATTAAGCATATAACATATGCAATTAATATTTTTGGATTTATACCAAATTTAAGACTTTTAGCATGGTCTAATTTATGGTAATCTGCATATTACAATATAAGGTAAGCCAAATCTAGTTTTGTCCACCTTACAAAAGCTTTAGTCTTGCTTAAATCTGTCATGGAAATGAACCTACCATAAATACAACATTTGTAATGGAACCCACTTCACTAGAGAGCAAACGCCGTGCAAGTACAGCCTGCTCCGCTATCTCAGCCGCGGTCAGATGTCTCCTCAGACCCATCCTGCAAAACAGATTCACACATTACATAAATGCACCTTAGAGAGGTAACAAGGGCCTGAAACAACATTAAGACTTCCAAGCTCAGATGAAGATTATAAATGCTTGCCTGCCAGTATAGCAGAACTGGCAATTCATGGCACAACCCACTTGACTTGAAACGCAAACAGTAGTCCTGCCTCTATCACAGGGTATGACAACTGTTTCTATTACCAGTCCATCATCCAACGTGAATAAAATCTGCAACCTCCTGCGAGTTTCGAACTCAATGAGAAGATTCTCAAGCTGATACAAGTAAGAAGCTGGATATGCTATTAGCTATGTTCAATCCACATTAGGCAAACATTCAAATGTAACTAATCAGTAGAGAGACAATTCCAAAAGAGTATAGCTAAGTTGCATACAGACAATTCAAGACGATCATGTTTAATTACCTTCCTTGTTCCATCAGATGCTGTAAGAATATCTTTCAAAGACAATGCCTTGAATTCAGCATGTTCACTTAACATATTCTTGAAGTCTTTGTTCAATCCTACACAATATGATAATATTATTTCATAAAATTAGATAATTCAGAAGTGCAAAATCAGTAAACTCCGAAATGATAATTCACTCACCAAACAAATTACGGTAATGATAAGGTAAACGAGATCAATTTCATCAGTGAAATGATTAGAAAACCAAACAATCATTAAGATTCTTTTAAGGATTGAAGTGAAAAAGAGTAGGTAACCTTCTAGTTCATCAATACTGCGAGCCCAAATATTGTCCCCATAGAGACGCTTCCATAGCATCAAAGCTTGCCCAGGTCTGTATCTATGTGATTGAACCCAATCCTGCCATAAATCTCTCATGATCAGTAGACCAGCACAGTGTTCCCAGTTTCAAAAGCAAATAGTCTCCATAAACATCTAAAATTATGAACAATAGCTACAATACTACACGAAATTAAGAAGAAACGTATATACTATCAGGTCAGATGATTTTGTTAACTAAATGGTGAAGAACTGCGTACTTGTACTTGAAAATTTACATGAACTAATAACGAAAGAAACAATTCAAGCATTTCATAAAAGAATTCAACACATACTTGGAGTTGGGTATAAGTCATTCCTTTCAAAAGCACCTTGGATCTCTTCTTTGGATTATCGTTACTTTCTTCCCAACTTCCTATGTAATACAAAAATTATCCACCACCAAAAGTTATAAATAAAAATCCTAATTCACAAATAATGAAATCCATGTGTATAATAAATCACTTGCACGTACCGAAATTGGAGGGATTATCGTCGAGGAAAGGAAGAGGGATAGGAGAAGGAGAAGCGAGAGTTGAGATCGACAGAGAGCGATGATAAGAGGAGAGAAAGGACATGAGATTAGGTGGTTTCAAACAAGGCAAGGAGATGATGGTATGATGATGATATGGAAGAGTAGTAGGGGACGAGAACGCCATTGACGGCTTCACTGTAAGGAGAGAGTTGCTTCCTACCAGACGCACCCTCCTCATCCACATACAACTCATCTCCATCTCTTTCAGACTTCGACTGCCACACGAACTGCGAATGCTTATACAATCGGTTCTTCAAAACGACATCGTTGCAGTCGTAATTACAAAATTTCGCTTTTGTATAACATCAAGCTTAGCAACCCTTTTCAAATTGACTTCTTCGTTATAACAGAGTTGGAGATTCATTTATAGAGATTTTAACAAAAAATAATGGTATAATCCTTTTTGAAGTAATGGAACAACCTCAAGTGTTAGTTAAATTTTTTAAATCACAAGTTGAGTTTGTAAAACCATCTAAATCACAAGGTGAAGATTTGAGTTTAAATTTTTAAATCAAGTTAGATTTTGTTCATTTATATTATGTATGAAATTTTTTTCATACTTAATAATTTGTATCAAAGCTTATGATTCGAGTTGAAAAATGTTATTACATATAAATGCATGTCGTGAAGTCGAAGGATTTCAAAAATATTGACTCATGAAAATTGGAATTGTTGATCTTTTGAATGAAGGAAGAATATTATTATATGGTCCAAACTAATTTTAACTTTAATTATGTTAAATATAAAAATACATTTAAATTTTTTTTGAACTGAATTAATTTATAAAAAAAAAATTAATTTAATATTAAATAATTAATCATTAATTAGATGAATTAATCATTATGGGCCAAGGAGTCTAAGTGAAAATGTTAATGGTTGGCGGTCCATAACACTAGGGCCTTTGGGGGTTGGCGTATAGGTAGCAAGTTGGGAATTGCGGCTTGGGCTGCGTCGCGTTCGGGCCTCGCACGGGCTCCAGCAATGAAAAATCATTTCTCACTAATTCGACTAGTAATGTCTAGAATTGGGATTGTGAAAAGTATATTATCTGATTCTCTTCGTCCTCCGCTTGAAGCTTTTCAATGGATCTTCTCCAAAGATACACAGATCTAGACGAAGAGGGTTTACATGAACCAAAGCAAAACCCCAATTCTTCCCCAGATTCATCTCCACCTCGTCTTCTTTCCGGCAAATCCTCTGCACCCAACGTTGACGACACGATGCTAACCCTAACGGTGGCTCAAACTCAGCACGCACAATCGAAGCCCATCGATCCGATCCAGCATGCGGTTTCCTTCAATCCCACCTACGACCAGCTCTGGGCACCGATTTACGGTCCCGCTCACCCCTACGCCAAGGACGGCATCGCTCAAGGCATGCGCAACCACAAGCTCGGCTTTGTCGAGGACGCCTCTATCGACTCATTCGTTTTCGATGAACAATACAATACTTTCCACAAATACGGCTACGCGGCTGATCCCTCGGGCAACAATTTCATCGGTGATTTGGACGCTTTGCAGAAAAACGACGCCGTCTCTGTCTACAACATCTCGCAGCATGAACAAAAGAGGCGAAAGATTGAGAAAAAGGAGTCGGAGGAGGAAAACGAGGATGCCGATCCGGTGGAGATTCAAAATCCAGCGAGCGATACTTGGTTGATGAAAAATAAGAAGAGCCCATGGTCAGGCAAAAAGGATGGGGTGGAAGTGGAGTTAACAGAGGGGCAAAAGAAGTATGCAGAGGAGTACGCGAAGAAGAAAGAAGAGAAAAGTCATGCGGGTGAGAAAGGGGAGCCTGTGGTTGATAAGACGACTTTTCATGGTAAAGAGGAAAGAGATTATCAGGGTAGGTCTTGGATTGCGCCACCTAAAGATGCTAAAGCGAAGAATGACCATTGTTATATACCGAAAAGGCTGGTGCATACTTGGAGTGGGCATACAAAAGGTGTTTCAGCGATTCGGTTTTTCCCCAAATCTGGGCATTTGATTCTCTCTGCGGGGATGGATACTAAGGTGAAGATTTGGGATGTGTCTAATTCGGGCAAGTGTATGAGGACTTACATGGGTCATTCAAAGGCAGTGAGAGATATTTGCTTTTCTAATGATGGGACTAAGTTTTTGAGTGCTGGGTATGATAAGAATATAAAGTACTGGGATACAGAAACCGGGCAGGTTATATCAATTTTCTCAACTGGAAAAATTCCATACGTGGTTAAGCTTAATCCAGATGATGATAAGCAGAACATCTTGTTGGCGGGCATGAGTGATAAGAAGATTGTGCAATGGGATGTGAACACTGGACAGATTACGCAGGAGTATGATCAACACTTGGGTGCGGTGAATACAATTACTTTTGTTGACGACAATAGAAGATTTGTTACATCAAGTGATGATAAATCTCTTCGAGTGTGGGAATTTGGGATCCCTGTGGTTATAAAGTATATTAGTGAGCCTCATATGCACTCTATGCCTGCAATATCTCTTCATCCCAATACAAATTGGCTTGCCGCACAGAGTTTGGATAATCAGATTCTCATTTACAGCACCAGGGAAAGGTTTCAGCTAAATAAGAAAAAGAGGTTTGCGGGGCATATTGTTGCTGGTTATGCTTGTCAAGTCAATTTTTCACCGGATGGAAGGTTTGTTATGTCAGGAGATGGTGAGGGTAAGTGCTGGTTTTGGGACTGGAAGAGCTGCAAAGTCTTCAGAACTCTCAAGTGTCACGAGGGGGTATGCATTGGGTGTGAGTGGCATCCTCTGGAACAAAGCAAAGTAGCAACCTGTGGCTGGGATGGTTTGATTAAGTACTGGTCAGTAATATCTTATATGATGACATTCTTAATTATGCAAATTTGCTACTGCACTTATTCACATTTATTTTATTTTATTTTATTGTGTTATCCCTTGCCTTACTAGTTTCATTCATGATAAGCTATGCAATGAACATGTAAATGTTTTTGTTAACGATTGTGTTTAGGGTTTAGACAGAGATTAGAGTTTCGAGAAAGAAAGAAAATAAAGAGATAGTAAGCAGTAAATTGGTTACTAATAGTAGTCATATATGTATATATATATATATAAAGAACTTAATATAATGAAATTACATCAATACATTTAAACCCTAATACTCTTTAACACTATCTCTCCCTTTCGAGTTGGAGCAGACTCCAACTTGTTACAACGATACCCATCCAATATGTTACAACCCAAATAACAACGAAACTTATAACAATTCGGGGCAACTAGGCCCAGTACAATAGTTAGGTCACCACGTTGTTAGATACTGGATCAACACGATCCATGAACAAGGTTCGGGGACATCGGACAAACAAGACCCTCAACTTAGGGGTCAACAAGACAGATTGGAACGAGCTGTTTCACATGGGTTGAATCTACGAAATGGGTTGGATTGGGTTGAGGGGAAAATCTGATTTGGATCCGGATTGGGTCAACAAATAAACAATACCCAAAAAGTTTCTTTTCTTCTTCACGCAGCATCACCACACATAACAGAGGACTCATGGCCAACAGCGAGATATCACGATCTCACTGGAAAGAAAGAAAACAGAACCTTTCGGAGACGAAACAAAATTTGTTGGAGAACACTGAGAAATTCGCCGGAAAAACAGAATAGAAATTAAAAGTAGAATCTAAACCTAGATATATATTTTTTTCTCATTTTTTTTCTTTGGTTTACCTAAGAATATCGGCTCTGATACCATGTTGACGGTAGTGTTTAGGGTTTAGACAGAGATTAAGGTTTCGAGAAAGAGAGGAAATAAAGAGATAGTAATCAGTAAACTGGTTACTAACCCTAAGGTTAGTAGTCATATATGTAAAGAACTTAATATAATGAAATTACATCAATACCCTTAAACTTTAATACTCTTAACACTATCAGTTTTATTTATCTAGCAAATTTAAATGTGGATTACTTTAATTATTGTGAATATTATCTACTTTTATTGGTTTTTTTGGGGGTGGGGGGGATAATTTGTATGCAATGACAGCCAGATCCACTTAATAACAAGAAAATAGATTGGATTTTTAATTCAATGATCATTTGCATTTTCATCATCATTTCAATCTCTCGCCAGAAACCAGAGAGAAAGGTAGCTGTGGAGTAACAGGAACAGAAAGGGAAGAAGAGCAATGAAGGACATAATTGTATATGACCATTTTAAAGAATCTAAACTGTCATCCCTTTCATGCCTGTCATGTTGTGGTACTTAAGTGCAGCTGTGTCCATGCTCTTGTAGGTCTTATCAGTTTAGTTATTTACTTTTTTGGCTAGGCAAGTTACAAACGAAGTTATTTATTAGGGAAAAAAGAAAAGAGAGAGATCGGACTAAAAGTTGTACCTAATATCTCCACCTGTTCATAAAGATTAGTGGTTTTGGCTGTCAGTCTATTATTTTTGTTTTTACTTATTGTTTTTTCAAAATCATTTTGATGGTTCTATCTTTCACAGCATTTCTTCTTGCCCTATCCCCTCCCTCAATCCCTGCCCACTTTTATTCTCGTTTGGTGAATTGATTTGTAAATATCCATCAAGTATCAAGTGTGTTCTTCATATTTGTGATATCAATCTATGCATGAGGAGCCAACTAGTTAGATATATAACTCTCATATAAAAAAAGAAAGATATAAAACTCTATGGGACAGTTAACAATTTATGTCCATGAGATCCTAAGGGTGTTCGTCTTTATGATTATCAATTGTACACAACCTTGGACTGATGCAATATAGCTTTATGCTGTTTTTTTTTTATAAGTAGCTTTATTGTTCTATATATATATATATATGTAATCAATGAACCTTGTTATGACGGTAGAGAGCTGACCTTTTTTACATCTGGTTTGCAGGGACTAGTCTTTTCAGTTCCATATGCTAGGTACTGATACTCGTTGAGCAAACATTTTGGACATATCCAGCTAGAGTAGAGAAGCCATAGCGCATGTTCTTGAAGTTCAAATGATATGCAGCGCAAATTGAAACAAGTTTATTAGGGTGAGTTTGGGATTGCTGTAACATTTAGAAAAGTCTTGTGGGACAAGCACAATGTAGTATTTGGTAAACTGCATTTTCAGAG
The DNA here is from genome assembly GCA_023935145.1 of Bretschneidera sinensis. NCBI lineage: Eukaryota > Viridiplantae > Streptophyta > Magnoliopsida > Brassicales > Akaniaceae > Bretschneidera > Bretschneidera sinensis. Next base: position 103,252,954 of record CM043701.1, on the reverse strand, counting down.
TTAATTTTCATAATCAACCTATTTGGTAAAATTTGTTGTAGAAGTGTTGTGGTCATGTAAAATGTCTAAAATAGACACAGTAATGGAAGACAAGTCGGATTTTTTGTTTAAGTTTCTAAATTATTGCTTTGAATCATGAAAGTCAACATTGGGATTCGCTTTTCGGCACCCAGCAGCTATTTCCCAAGGATCAAATTGCCCCCTAGATTATGGATTTTGGGTCTGATTCAAACAGGTTGTGAACAGACTTTTTTTGCGCTTTCTTGCTAGAATCTTAAAATTAATCCATAGGATCTCGTTTTCGAAGTAGCCAATGGGAGTGGAAAGCCATGGCTTTGGTAGGATTATGTCACTGAGTTTGCAATTTGCTGCCCAATGATAAAGAAGTACAACAAAGGGTGTGCAGATCAAGTCATCCAGTCTCTTGGTAAATCAAAGGCTTCATAGTTTCTGGATGTTCAATTTACGCTGTAGATAAATCTATACTCTTTATACTAGGTGCTTAACATGCTGTAGAACATAAATGATTCGCTCTCTCTCCTACTACCTACCCTTCACTTGGAGAGACAAGCCCACCCTATGAAAGTACAACAACTCCAAATCAGCGCTTCATCTTTTCTTTATCTACTATTCTCTGTCTATTTCTAGATTGCATCATGCCTCTCCCAAAATAGTTGCAATCAGATATAGGGTTCTATTGTGATGTTGGTATTTAGAGACATCCATGGATGCCCTAGATTCAGTCATCAATATTCTCGGAGACTTCGCTGAGGGCAGCGCCCGCCTTGTCAAGCATTGCGAGAAACCTAATTGCAAAGGTATCTTTTATGCATATATAGTTATATGTAAGAAATTAAGAATACGTGTGTAAATATAAAAAGGCATCTTAGATGTATTTGGCTATGTGTATTTTTGTTTGGATCTGTATAGATTAGGATTTGGCATCAGGGATTATGGTTAATTTGTCTGGTTCTTTGTGGATTTGATAGTGAATTTTGCGATTGTGATGTGTAAAGTTTACCAAAGGTGGTATTTCGTATGGCAATCAGATTCGTGATGATGGAATTCGTTGGGTTCTTATTGAATCCGATCTTCACTTCGATCAACAACATTGTTAGCTCTGGTTAGGTAATATTTCGAATGTCTATATTTTCTTACTTTATTTGTTAAATTTTCAGTTTATTTTTGGTTGTGTTTGTTCAGATCTTCTTTACCACCATCACCACCATGCCTATGTACTCTCTCTTTTACATTTATTCCATCTCTTCACATGGATACATAAACCTATATGTGTGTGTATATTTATGTGTTTGGTTTTCTGGAATCTGTTTTTTATAATGTTTTTGGAATTTTGGTTTTATGCCAGTTAACATCAAAGTGATGATTCCATTGGAGTGTCGGCTTTCCATCTATCGGTTAGGGTTCATTCTTTGGTTTTACTGGACCACATTAGTTACTGAATGCAAGTTTCTGGCTCTTTTGAGCAACTGAGAGGTGAAGGAAAATCAAATCATGATATTTTGAGTTGGTAGAATTCAAAATTCTATCATGGATGAAGTAATGTAAGCAGCCAGTTTACAAGTAAGGATATCTGCATATCTCAATTTTGATTTTTCTTCTGTGTATGTATATGAAATTATTTTGAGTTGGCAAGCAGCAAGTTTACAAGTACGGATATCTGTGTATCTCTATTTTGATTTTTCTTGTGTATATCTATGTAATCATGTTGTTCTTTTACTTGATGCAAGTTTGTCTTTTTGGAGCAATTGAAAGGTGGAGGAAAACCATATCATGATATTTTGAGTTGGCAAAATTTCAAATTATTTCATGGATGTGGTAATGCAAGCAGAAGTTTACAAGTACGGGTATCTGCATATCTCTATTTTGATTTTTTTCAGTGCATATCTATGTAATTATTTTGAGTTGACAAGCAGGAAGTTTACAAGTATGGATATCTGCATATCTCTCTATTTCATTTTCTTCTGTGTATATCTATGTAATCATGTAGTTCTTTTACTGAATGCAAGTTATAGTCCTTTTTGAGCAACTGAGAGGTGAAGGAAAATCATTTCATAATATTTTGAGTTGGGAAAATTCCATATTATTTCATGGATGCAGTAATGCAAGCAGCAAGTTTACAAGTACGAATATCTGCATATCTCTATTTTGATTTTTCTTTTAACTATGTTACTTTTCGGTTAAGTTTATTTTTTAGTTTAATTTATTGATAACTATTTTCTATTGTTTGACATTATATTTTCACTTCCTATCATGTTAATTAGCTGCAGAAGAGGAACAAATTTGTTTTGTTGCAATATTGTGGACAATCTGGAAATTCATGAACTCATGTTCTTTTCAGTGTCATAATCTGCAGCCTAATAATCCTGTTACGTGCTTGTTAGCAACAATTGCAGTCTGGTTGAAAGCAGCTCAATCTAAACAACACACATTGATACAGGGACACCTTAAGACCAAGCAAACACAGTCAAGAGTGGATGCAAGCAGCTTTAACCAATCTTCTCAAGCATAAAGGGAATGTTTGGAAAATCCAAGAACATGTCTATGTAACGTGAAAGCAGGGTTGTTACAGGTGTACCTTCAGAAACAGAAACATATCAAATCTGTTGGAGTTGGAATTGGAATTCCATCGTACACAATTCATGGATGATAACTTGCAAAATTATAATCCATTAAAGTGGTTGAAACTAGAAGGCAACAAAGCTTGATAGCTCTTTGGTTGGCTACAGAGGTTTCTTTCTACCATTATTTTGAAAGTTAATACAACTCTCCTCATTAAATGCTTACAGTTCAAGCAGCCTGTACATAGGTCAGATAGGCACTTGCAGAACGACATACTCTGCTTAAGGAATGAGATCTGAATTCAGGCTTCTGTGATTACTCCAAGGCAAGATCAAGAGGAAGGCCGAAGGTTAGCAACATGGGCTCTCTTCGAACACTGTTTTTTAAAAACATCATGTGCTATGTACTCTTACTAGTGGATCTTTTGGCTGTAACTCTGTTTTTCTAATATATCTATTGATCGATTATTGGGTAAAAAATAATATTGATTTAATTTCTTAGCCTCCTAAGTATATTTATTTTCACAGTTGCATTAATTTTTGGAATTATGACTTTGGAGTTTTGGGGTTTAAAAAAAGAAATTTTGAGTGTTATCAATAGCAATTTTCCACTATTTCTCTCTTTTTTAAGTTTGTTTCTGTTGAATGTTGTGTAACTTTTTTGGGAGGTTCTTATATAATCAAAATTTGTTTGTACATATATTGTTTTGAAGGTTGGCTAGAGGTGTTTTTTATGACCTCAATTCTCTGGATATTGTGCACAGCCTGACTGTAAAAGGTAATTTTTTTCAATGTTTTTATTTTCAGAAACAAGACTATTAATACTATTGTGTTAAATGTAAAAGAAATCTGAATGTTTAGATGGTAATAACGGTATCCATAATTTTGTTCCTCGTTTTTATTAAAGACGAGCTTCATACCAATTCATTGTTAACACAGTAACACTTTCTTTTTTATTGAATCTACTGATGCAGAATGCATTCATATAGATAGCTTCACTTGGTGTGAGAGAATTAAGGTAACACTTGGATTTGCTCGCCTACTAAAATTTCTGCATGGCCGAGAAAAGCCTAATCTGGTGCACAGCATTCTGCAGCTCATATGGTGCTTGATCAGGTGGGATAATTTTGTAGTCATGATTAATGGAGCTTCATTTCGTGTGTTTATATTTGTTTCTTTCCCTCGTTTTTGTCTTCTCGCCTTCCCTTATTAGGGCATAATATGCTACTAATGTTTTTATTTATTGGAGTATTTAGGATTTTTACTGTTGTAATCTAAAGTTCTTTGAATTTGGAATGACGATTTGGGGGATTCTTGATTGACTGACTTTATTATTAGAATATGGATAATTGACTAATCCGTGTTTTCAGTTCAGTGCATGACTTTATTTTCGCTACCTTTCAAAAGGAGGAAGGCTTACCCTTATAAAAAGTATTTTATCTAGCTTTCCTATCTACTTCGTTTTTTTTTCTTATCCCTAGTTTGGTGGCTAATCGGTTGGAGAGTATCCAAAAGGGATTTCTTTGGAGTAATACGGGGGATGATTTTAAGTATAACTTGGTGAGATGGGGTGTGGTTAAGCAGCGGATTGACCATGGGGTTTTGGAATTAAATCCCTTTATTCAATAAAGCTCACTTTGGGAAATGGTCATGGAGAATTTTTTATAGAGAGCGATCATCTGTGGAGAAAAGTGGTGAAAAGTTAAGTTTAGGATGGATCATAATGGGTGGATGTCAAGAAAAGAAGATGGGCCTATGGTGTAAGGGTGTGGAAATGGATTCGGAAAGGGTGAGAGACTATGCTTCCTTGTATTTTGGTGGAGGTTGGCAACGGGGAGAGAACGCAACTTTGGTACGATACATGGTATGGAAACACCTAGGGGTGAGCATGGAACTCGGTTGACCCGCGAATCTAACCCAAACTGGTATAATGGGTTGGGTTGAGTTGTGTCTTTTTAGAGGTTGGGTTGAGTTGAAAATATTTTGAACCCGGTGGGTTAGGTTGGATCATGAATTCAAAATTTTCAACCCGACCCAAATCGGTAACCGGGTCAAATATATAATTATATATTTTGTGTATATTGAATATAAAATAGTGTATAAATAAGTATAATTGTAAAATATATAATTATAAAATGTTCATTCTAATTACTATTAGTGTGTAAAATTATATGTAGCAGATAATCCAATGTCCAAACAAGTCATACTTTCCAATCACCCAGATTTTAGTTTCAAATATTTACATTAGAAACAAATACTTATTTCGAGTTATAAAATAGTTTTCATAATTATTCTTAAGCATAGAATAAATTGATGCACAATTAACTTATGCTAACAAAATTTTGATTTCTTGTACCGTTGTAACTATAAAATAAACATAGAAATTAACACTCTAACCTACAAGATTCCAGTCGGGATCAATGTATGCAGATAAACTTATATTTTAAAAAGATGTATCATAACGTTGATGGAAGAAATGTTGAATCCATGATAAAGCTTTGTAATACCAACTTACTGGAAGCTTTTTATACAAACAATATTGAACCATTCAATTTGCCTCTCAGTGACCTTTTAAGAGCTCCCAATGTCAATTCCAAATGCATTAAAGCATGGTTCAAAAATTAGACTGGTTAGTGAGAAAGCATTAGCACGGCCAACAAATGCTGAGTTATTAAAATATATTATTAGCAATTATGCAAAAATCCAAATTTCTTTCGTAATTGAATAGTCTTCTAAAGTAAGTTAAATTCATGTCAACTAAAGCAATTCTTTGTGCAACATTCAGATGAAGATTGTGTTTTTCAATGTAACGATGAATTCATATTCTAACATTAAGAGCTCTAGGTTGTGAGCATACAGATAAGCAATTGATCATGATCACTTCATTAGGCTTTATATTACTCGCTTGCATTTCATGAATTGCATTTCATGAAACAATGTCAAAGCATTCTTACCAAGTTTGGCTTCAACGTAGCCTCCATTTATGGCATTCCATGGCACAACATCTTTCTCTTGCATGTCATCAAAAAGCTTCTTTAGCAGTATCCAAAAAACCAAATTTAATATAGCCTACAACCATTGTAGTACATGAGACAATTGTTCTCTTTTCTATGTTATTAAATATTCTTTGTGATGTCAGACACATATATTTTACTTGTAATATGAATGGATTTAGTTTTGGATTTAATAGAATATTTTTTTGTTATGTAATATGTATGGTTTAATTATTTAGTAAAAAAATATCAACCCGGTGATCCAAACCGATTAAAATGGGTTGGGTTGAGTTGAGGTTGGATGGGTTCATGGGTTGGGTTGGGTTGAGATTTTTTCAACCCGGTATGAATGGGTTGGGTTGAAATTTTAGGATAACCCGACCCATGCTCACCCCTAGAAATACCCCTTTAAAAGACCAATTTTCGGATATCTATGCCATTGTGAGAGATAAGGAAGCTCTGGTGTGTTCGTGTGTCTCTGTGACTAATGATATAACCCCTTGGAATGTGTTTTTTATCCAAAATATTAAGAAGCTTTATACAACTCTAGATTGAACCTATCTAGAGAGGATTCGATCAAATGGAGGGAACCTGGTTAAAGGATTTGAGATGAAATCTTTCTATTATAAGCTCCTTGATGGGGTTGCCCAAGAAGATACCTCTAATTTTCCGTGAAAAGTTATATGGTGTTCTAGTGCCCCCCAAAAAAATGTGTTTTTTTGTTTGTTTAGGAAGATTTTTAGGTGAAAATTATCATAGTTGACAACCTTGAAAGAAGAGAGAAAGTGTTGGTTAATAGGTGTTACATTTGTAAAGGTTGCACCGAGTCGGTTTTTCACCTTCTGTTGGATTGTCCCTTGAACAGAAGCTTATGGGAGATGGCTTATAGCGTTTTGGGGGTCTTTTGGGTGTTCATTTGATCCGTGAAAGATGAAATTTGGGTTTGGAGTGGGCTTCGTGGATCTAAGGATCTCAAGAAAGCTCTGATTTCTCTTTTTATTTTTTGGATTATATGGAATAAAAGGAACCGTAGAGCTTTTAATGACATTGAAAGAAACTTTGTTGTAATTAGAGATAGTTCAATACCCTTAACTTTTGGTTTGAAAAAACATTTTTTTGTTAATGAGATGGATCTTTTAGATCTTATTGAATTTTTATCTTATAAAAATTCATTGTAAATGGATTACACCCTTTTGGTGCGTTTTTTGTTATATTATACTTTAAAAAAAAAAAAAATTCTCTCTCATTGTTGTATGCCTAAGGCTTTTTCAATGAAGTCAGAACATTAAATTTTAAAAGTGATGTTGCGTACCCTAAAATTTTCTTCATTTTGCAAAAAAAATATTTTACATTGATTGAAGTTAGATTAGAATATACTTTGTATTTCAGCTACTGCTTCCATGGTGCTTGCTGAGTTTTGGGAAGCCCAAGAGAAGTTGCCGTCCAAGTTGAACAATCAAGCTGCAATATCGCATCCACCTGACGCTGGAAGGCTTAAGGTGAATGTAGATGGGGCCACCAGAAAGGAGCTACTAAAAGGGGATGAGGGTGTTGTGATCAGAGACAATGAGGGCTTTGCTAGCTGTTCGTTCTACAACTTTTTCTTTTAGGCCAGTGTTCGTTCAACACCTTGGCCTTTTACATGTAAGCCTTGAGGCCGAAGCACTTCTTGAGGGTCTTTTGCTAGCAAGAGAGTTGGGCGTTGAGGGAATTATGGTTGAAAGTGATTGTGTGCCCCTTATCCAACCGTGCAATTCCAGTGAAGATGTCTTTTAACTATATTCAACAATAAGCACGCTAATTGAAAGTCTTTATCATCCACTTATTGTTCGTGCAAACTTGAACAAAGAATTTGACTTTTAAAATAAATTTAACACTTTTAATATGATTATGCTGATAATATATTCAAGACACTGCAAGGTTTAGTAAAATTATGTTTCGGTCTATTTACTTTATCTGACTAACACTGCACTATGCACCAAAATTATAGTAGAATTATGTGATCGATTTATTTTATCTTATCAATATTGTTTCATTTTGTGGTTTATTGAAATTAAATGGAGAAACAAGTAATTTTATTGAAACTCAAAATAGTGAAATGTTAATCACGTAATTTTACTAAACATCGGGGTAGAAGTGTATATTTAACTCCATATTCAAATGGAAGATGCTTGACCTCGAGACCAACTCTATTCAAATAAACAAAAAATGTTGAAACTAGGAAATGAATATGTTTTGTCTAACAACTTATATTAGAATACATTGGAAAATAGGTTTTTACTCATTGGTAAGAAATAAATGTGAAAAGAAAGAAAATGAGAAGATATACACTTTTTCATGTGAGTTATAACTATTAATCTTTTAAAAGATGGAGATTGAAAAGTAAAATAAGTTAATTTTTTTTATTTATTTTCTCTACTTAAACATATAAAAGAAATCAAATAAGTTATTTTCTTATTATTATTTCTCTTCTCCTTCCTTGGCACTTTTCTTTCCTTTCATATATGTTGTATACCAAATTATGGAGTAAGCTGTAAAACAAAGTCCACCAAAAATGCCAAGGGGGTGGACTCAATAATTACAATTTTGACATTCAGTTTTTGAGTATCATGCAATTGTATTTTTTTCCACATTGGTAAAAGAGAAACATGAATCGAAAGAAAATGAGAACATCCATATATTTTCTCAAGTTAGTTATAATTATCAACCTCGATGAATATTGAAGAGTAAAACGAGTTTATTTTTTTTTCTTTTTACTTTTTCATCCTCTACACTAAATGTATAAAAAAAATCAAATAAATTATTTTTTTCCATTCTTTCCTTTACACTTTTATAATTTAATATTGAAGCCTAATATTGAAGCAACAAGTGTAATATTTTGCATTCACACAATTAAATCGTATAAAAATTGTACAAGAAGTTGGAATATTGAAGCAGAAAAAGGGACAGTTGAATATGCAACAAGTTGGAATATTGAAGCACCAAAAGGGACAGTTGAAGTGGACGTATTTTAACCAGCACTAGACTTTTGTGTTGAATCATATTCCAACGAAGCATTCAAAGATTTTATCCACGTGCAAAAGCGAAGTGCAAAACCATGCCTCAAAACTTCGGCGCCAAATTAAATGAATTATATAAATTTTATAAAATTTATTTATAATTCTACACATTGTGTAATATTTAGAAAATCAATAAATTATTAAATTAATTTGTAATAAATTTACGATTAAATTGAGTTAATTTGTAGTAAATTCTATTAAAAATTAATAAAAATTTCGTACGTAAAAAGATTCCAAACAACATGTAAAAAGTTAACGACACTAAATGAATTTTTTAAAAATGAAATAAAATCCATTTACATGTGATTCCAAACAGAATTGTTATTTAGTAAACATGAAAAATAATTTAAAAAATTGCACATGAAAATCGATAAACAAAAACGCTGTGTAACCCATAAAAACCAACTATACAAGAAACAAAACAAGGGTAAAACTAAGGCATCATATGGCAATAAAACTCTATACCTTGTGTGTTTGGATTGTGTGCATCTTTATAAAATTAAAAAAAAAATTCACACAGACGGGATAACCCCAAACAATAATCACTTAAAATAATTTAGATATTATGACTGATCTTTTAGCATGTCACTTGCAAAAAATTTATAATTAACAATTCATTTGTTAATATGATCTATGATTATTATCTGGAAGAATTTACGAGATGATTTTTGTTTATTATAAACAAAAGTTAGGTCAAATACGTTTACAAAAAAATTAAAATCTAAAAAATAGTTTTTGAACAACTGAATTTGTGATTATAAAAACGGTTTTCACTACTATTTTAGAAAATACTAAACCTTTTTTTAGCTTCGATACTTTATTTTTTATCAAAAACTATTTTGTAAACCATAAAACGAAACTATTGCTAGACTAAACGGTTCTTAAGTTTCTAGGGTCCAACTATGGTCCCTTGGGCAGTAAAAAAAGAAGTATAACTTGGTGGTAATTTACTATATTGGATGGTAAATTGATATCATTTTATGACAATCGATATCATTATATGGTAAAAAATATTTGCCTACATTTGTTGTTTATTGTATTATATTTCATGGCAACACAATATCAATTAATGTTAATTGATTATTACTTTGTGGTAAAAATTATGGTCCCTTATAAATAGTAAAAAAGATATTAGAATTTGTCAAGTTTCTGTTAGTCTATGATGCCGTTTGGGAAGTGATTCAAGTAAATTTAAATCAGTTTGTTTAATTCTAATCAAGATAAATTTTGCATCGGAAAAGATTTAAGTAAACTGATTTAATTTAAATCTCTTTCCAAACATCTCCTTAATCCCTTCTCAAACTGCGCCTATTACAAATCAAGCTTTGACATGTGTTTTCTCTGTTACTAGTAAACTACCTAAATATTAAAATGAAGTGTAAAAAATAAATGTTGATATGTAGTTTTCCTTTAATAGGTATATCTTTTATGTGAGATATTAATGGTCATTAAAAACCTTTTTTTATCCATTTACATATTTTATAAGTTATAACTTAGTACTACTAAGTTACTTGTAAGACCTAAAATAAATTTATTTGTAATTTATTAATATATGTTTTACGGAGTGATGACAAGTAAAACTTTAAAGAAAACAATTTTTAAGGTGCCTCAAAATCTTGTTTCACTTTCTTTATCTCAAATTTTGATTTCTGCTCTATAAATTACATCAATTGCTACTCCAATTTTACCATATTCGGACGAGATTGACAAGTTCAAAACTGGCTCTCACGATTAATCTCTAAACAAGCTAGTTTTTGAACTATTGGGGTACCCTAACCAGCATAAGTGCGTGTACCCAGCTCCGCTAGAATGATCCGATGAATCGACCCACCTAATATTGTCTCCTTGATATAAAATAGTATGACTTAGACCAAAAATCCTTCTATGCATGTAATTGTATAAAAAAAAAAATTAAAACATGTACGGTATAGAAAATAGCTGTCATAATGCTTCTTAATCCAAGAAAACAATTGATATTGACAAAATTCATGCAAGCCTATAGGAAAGATGCCCCAATCAAATAAGCCTATTTATTTTTACTCATATAAAATGCTTAGACAAAAAAAATTGAGATTTAAACATGATGTCGAAAAACTATGTGTTTTTTAAATTTCACATATTTTTAAAAATCTATTTGGAAGAGAACTGCACTAAATCAGGCATTGTAGCAACATTTTTCAGCAAAACCAAACGAAATGATAGAAACATTTCTTTTGCAAGTATTTGTATAAAAAGAAAGAACCATATTGTTGACAAAAAAAATTGATATTTTGAGCAATTAATATTAACAGCTCACATGTAAAACCATGTTTTCCTAATTATCGATTCAGTTCCATGCAAACTTTATAAAACAGCTGGTTTAGCTGCATTACATATGTTAGGATTAAATTCTTTAGAGATCGAAAATAAACCAAAAGTTATGTATTTAATTTAGTTAAGCTAAAAGTGATAACGATTAAATGTAACTCACGTAGTGGAGTAAAAAATTTAAATATGTAGCATGCTTGGCGCGATTAATCCAGAGAACATGAAGAAATGTAAACATAAAAGACTCTTTGAAAATATCAATACAATTATCCAAGCCTGAAACATTATAAATAGTAACAGAATCAATCATTAGGGATATACGAACAATCATCCAATAAATATTGTCTATCTATCCAACATTTACTTTCAACATTTCCTTTACTTTACTTTTCAATCTTGTACTTTTCATTCCCTTCTTGTGCCTGTCTCGAAGTCAAGTTAGAGTTACATTGAAATCTCAGCATACACTACAAAAATCTCGAGGTTTGCATATGGTATTTTGAGGTTTCAACTCTGCATCTAGTACTCTGAATTGAGGCAATACCAGACTCATATAGAGAAGTATTACTTTAATCGAGTCTACTTCAACCTCGATTGACGCATAAATTAAATCTTACACTAACAACTACACTTATCTCATCTAGTTTATAAATTATACTTTTACCTATCTGTCATTAGTTGCCCATTAGTTTCTAAATTATACATTCGAGACTTCAACCTTGTAAGCCCATTGTATAAGCAGTACTTTCAATTTCAGTGTGTGTGTCTATATATATATATTGTATTTGTTACTACTTTGCGCTTGCTATTTATTATGTTTATTAACTGCTGGATTAAATTATTTTCTTTAAATTTATAACGACATATCATTAAAGTCTTCTGAATTGAGGCAATACAGAACCTATCTAGAGAAGTAATGTTTCATCAAGTCAACTTCAACCTCGATTGACGCATAAATTAAATCATGCATCAACAGTTACACTTACATCGTTTAGTTTTTAAATTATACATTTACTTATTTGTCGTTAGCTTTCTATTAATCGTTCGTTAGTCAACTATTCAAAATCCAGTCAAACTTATGTCAACTCATCAAAACTTATCGTAAACATAATTTTATCCTTAATAATTTCAAAATTCAATCAAAGTTTGAATACTCTTGAGTAAAAGGTTTGACTAAATTTTGAACATTTGACTAACGAAAAACTAATGAAAAGTTAACGATATGTAAATAAGTATAATTTTAAAAATAAAAAGAAAACCGATGGATTTTAAAATAAGGTAATAAATTGTTACAAATGTCAAAATTCTGGAGACAATGTTGATATTAGAAGAAAAAAAATAATAATTTTCCTTTCATAAGTTTCATTTAGTTTGACTTTTGGAGCGAAAAAAAAGACCAAGTTTCTGCTTCATTTGACATTAATTTTTTGACACATTTTCTTCTGTTAACATCAATGCTATTTACTGCCATTGACTCCATAATCACAAAAGCCTGACAAGTGAGTGGAATATGCAACAAGTTGGAATATTGAAGCAGCAAAAGGCACGTTTTAACCAGAATTAGACTTTTGTATTGATTATATTCCAGCGAAGCATTCAACAATTTTATCCACTTGCAAAAGCAAAGTGCAAAAACATGCCTCAAAACTTCGGCGCCAAATTAAATGAATTATATAAATTTTATAAAATTTATTTATAATTTTATACATGATGTAATATTTAAAAAATTATTAAATTCATTTATAAATAAATTTATAGTTAAATTGAGTTAACTTATAATAACTTCTATTAAAACTTAATGAAAATTTTATAATTTAATATAAAAACACATAAAAAATTTATTTCAATTTATTTCTAAATAAATTTTTTTAATTTATTTAAAAATGAAATAAAATCCATTTAAATATGGTTCCAAACAAAATTTTTATTTAATAAATATAAAAAAATTATGCATATGAAAATCGATAAACAAAAACCCTAAATAACCCACAAAAACCAACTATACAAGAAACAAAATAAGGGTAAAACTAAGGCATCATATGCGGATAAAACTTTATACCTTCGTGTGTTTGGATTGAGGGAGAATGAAAGAAAAGAAAATTAAAGATACTTGTGCGTCTTTATAAAATTTATAAAAAAAATGACAACATCACACAGACAGAATAACCCCAAACAATAATCACTTAAAATAATCTAGATATCGTGATTGATCATTTAATGTGTCACTTATAAAAAAAATTATAATTAACAATTCGTTTGTTAATATGATCTATGAGCATTGTTCGTAAGAATTTATGAAATGATTTTTGTTTATTATAAACAAAAGTTAGGTCAAGTATGTTTATAAAATAGCTTATAAAAAATTAAAATCTAAAAAATAGTTTTTGAAAAACCGAATTTGTGATCATAAAAACGGTTTTCACTATTATTTTAGAAAACACTAAACTTTTTTTTATCAAAAACTATTTTATAAACTATAAAACGAAACTGCTGCTTAGACTAAACGGTTCAAATAAAAACAAATATGATAATGCAAGGATAACTCCCTAAAATGATGTTATAATCTTTTTAAAAATTAAAAAGGTATATCACAAATCAAGCTTTGACATGTGTTTTTTCTGTTACTAGTGAACTACTTAAATATTAAAAAAAGATGTAAAAAATAGTTGTTGATATGTAGTTTTCCTTTAATAGGTATATTTTTTATGTGAGATATTAATGATCATTAAAATTTTTTTTTTATCCAATTACATATTTTATAGGTTATAACTTAGTACTGCTAAGTTACAATTGTAGGACCTAAAATAAATTTTCTTTGGACTTGTCATATCAATGAAGAAGTCACGAAGATTCATCGTGAAAGTGTCATGAAGCAAAATCAGGCCGTGCACCCTAGACCCTAACACCGTTTGTCGCACCTTGCCGACATGGTACGTCTTTGCGGCTTTTTCATAAAAAAAATCTTTATATATAACTATCATTAATGTAAAAATCATGGAATACTATTGTAAGTCAATAGACAACGAGGGGTAACAGAGGATAGGATTGAGGGACCCAGAAAATATTTTCTATTTACTATCACATAATTTTATTTATACCAACAGTGACACCTTGCCGAATTTTTCGCTGAAGAAGATAAAATATAAATAATTAATTAATTTTTTGATAATAAATAAAAAATACATAAAAATAATAAAATATTTAAATTAAACTATAAAAAAATAATATGAAGAGATGAACAAATTTACATGTCATTTTCATTGGACTATGATTTTATCTATTTAATAATTGAAAAGTTAATGATGAAATTAAATGTTACATTGACAAATTTAAATTTAAATTTAAATATTTTATATTTAATGATGTGTAATTCAATTACACCATAAACTTGACTCCATTTTAATTTTCAAATGGAAAGAATCATGATCATTTTCATTGACACGTGTTGCAATGCGCACCTATCGACGTAATCGATAATTCAAGATCCATCATCCATAATATAAACGATTTTATTGAAGGTAAACAAATTTAAAATATATTTAGTTATTATTAAAATAATAACAATTTAACTTACACGACAAATGCTTAGACTAAAAGGAAAAAAGAGAGGATGTGTTCCTCCAGTAGGAGCATTAAGGATTGAAGTTCCTCCACTAGGAGCATTAAGGATGGAACTTATAGTTCAATCATTAGTAGCAATTTTCATAGAACATATAGGGCCGTTTTGTCGGGTGATTAAAATAAGGTTGGATTATTTTAATCTGAATAATTATTTTTCATTTACTTGAAAATTTTATTATTTATATGGGATTAAAACAAAATAAAATTAATACAATTCTATTTTTTTTGTTCAACTTTTCTCATGGGATAGAATTTGTCCCATCCATTTGAGTCTATTTTTTTGTTTTATTTTTTTACGCTTAAATAATAATAATTATTACTATAATTATAATAATAATAATTATAATTATAATTATAACAAATAACAATTATAATAATATTATCATAATTCTAATAATAAAAAAAATTAGGGTTTGTGAAAAAATTGGATTGTTAAAGATATTGAATAGTGCTAGGGTATTTTAGTGCTTAAATTTTTTATTCTACTTTAATCCCAATCTAATAATCCCATGAACCAAACCTAAGATTAAAGAATTTGAAGAGAGTACAATAGGCATTACCCTGAATTTAGAATCAAATAATGTTAGTGTTGCATTAATGGATGACAGTTTGATGATACAAAGGGGAAGTTCTGTCAAAGCAACATGAAAAATTGCTAAGATACCAATGAGTGAGGTTTATTTAGGTTGTGTTATAAATGCCCTGGCTAAACCTATTGATGGTCGAGGTGAGATTGCAGCTTCTAAATCTCTTTTAATTGAATCCCCCGTTATAGGTATTATTTCAAGACGTTCTCTATATAAACCTCTTTAAATAAGACTTATTGCTATTGATTCGATGATCCTTATAGGACATGAGCCTCTTCAAACATAACTTATTATTACCAGCTTTTTTAATCCCTTTTATTTTATCCAATGTTAATCTTAGACATATTCCATTATAATCCTGTTTGTGGATCAAACGGATCCATACATATTTTGTGGGTGAAAATAATAAGAGTACATATATTATATGGATGAATTAGATAAACATTTAGATCCACTTATAGTATTGGCCGCAAACAAGTCCATACATATTTTGTGGGTGAAAATAATTAGAGTACATATATTATATGGATGAATTAGATAAACATTTTAGATCCACTTATAGTATTGGCCGGTTTTGTAAATGGAAAGAAAGATAAGATAACGAGGAAGATGAAAGGAAAAATGCTTATTTTTGTCTCATAAATATTGACTATATTCTGTTTTGATCATACATCTAATAATTATTTTAATAAGATCTTCAAACTATTTTCAATTACTCAATTAAACCATTTTCTCGATTTGTGATCTAAAATCTCACTGGAACTTCACCCAACGCTAACTGAACGTTGATAACTATCAGTAACAGATTTTTAGAGTTTTTAAGGTTTATTTGCTACTTTAAATGATTTAGGGATTGAAAGGCACATTTCTTATGATAATTCAGTCCATCTCATAGTGAAGAGGTTTGTCTCTCTTTCTCTCTCCTTCTCTCCCTTCCTCCATTTAATTCTCTCGTCTTCCCAAATCTCTCAAGTTAAGCCTAATTCTGTTCATTTTAGAGGGAAACAAAGTATATTATGTATTTTAGGGTTTAATTAACTGAAATTTTGCCGTCAAATTCATCTGCCTCAATGCTAAGTTGGCATTAAAGTGGAGTTTCAATAAAATTTCAAGTCATAAATCTACGAAATGGTCTAATTAGATAATTAAAAATAGTTTGAGGATCTTATTAGAACAATTGGTAGATTTATGAACAAAATAGAACGTGGTCAATAATTATAGAACAAAAATAGACATTTAATTAGCCACAATAAAATAAAATATTATTACATTCAATTCTATATTTAAAAAACTGAACGATTGTTATATTGATTCAAATGTTGATTTTTCATGATCGATCGGACAAACAAAACCAAAACGATCCAATTCAAAATATCAGATCTTTTAATCTCTCGAGAACCCTTGATGTCCCGATGCCTATTCGAGAAATAATAGCCTGAAAAAAAAAGGGATTATGTCAATATACTTGAGGCATTAATCTATAAGTATCATAACTTTTTTTCAGTAAGGATTCAAATGCATGCATGCAAAACCTTTTTTTTTTTTAAATCAATACTCAATATTTAAATGCATATTAAAATATTTATGTTTTGAATAAATCAAAACTATATGATTTTCATTTTTTTAGATACCCTTACGTTGTCTTTGGTAGTGTAAAATTAAAATTTGAAATTGGAATTAAGATGGAATCACCACCTTAATTCCAATTTCAAAACTCAATTCTATGCAATCAAATATAACGTTCGAAATGTATTTTTTTTAATACTAAAGTTGGATATCTATATATAGAACCAACACAATGTAGTTTAAGCTCAATGAAATTTATTAAGAAGTGAAAAATGGCATGTCCAAAACAAGGAATACAACATGAGTAAATATGCCTTACGATTTGTAGTTGTCAACAAAATTTAGACTCTAAATTTATTTTATGAAGTTTATTAATTTGTAAATTCCATTAGATTTGATGAGATTTGCAATAATTTAATTCAATTTGATTCATAATGAATTTATTTACAAATGAAATTTATGGAATTCATTTGTTCCAAAAATAAGATTCTGTTTCAGTTTTTGTTAAGATAAAGATGCTGCTTGTTAAGATGTCATAGGACAAAGAAGAAAATAATTAATTAATTACCTGAGACTTAATTGTATAAACGGCTTTATCTCCAGCGTTATGAAGATTAACACTAACAACTTCAGCTCCTTCTTCCTGGAGAGCACTGATAATTTCATATAACATGAAGTTTTTATTAATCAACCCAGTAGTTAAATTTATTTCCAAAGTAGATTCCCAACTTGTTATGTTCAATATAGGTAATATTCTCGAGCCTCGGCTGGTAATCTCTCCTGCAGCTTCAATATTTGATCCTCTCATCAATGCCGCTTTCCTTCGCTTTCCTTCCTCTACTCTTTCTTCCAAATGGTTTATGTAAACACCAGCTTGAGTCACCAGCTCAGGTACTGTCAACTACATAATTATACATAAAATTCAGTTCATTTTAAAGAGAGGGAGAGGGAGGGAAAGTGAGAGAGGAAGGAAGGGAGGGAAAGAGAATACGTACCCTGGGTCTGGAGGGAAGGGGAGGAATGAGAGAAGCAAGGCTACCATAGAGATCCCTCATGCGCATTCTCCGTAACCTTTCTTGCATATTTCTTCGTTCTCTAGAAGTGGTAGGCCTCTCCATTAATTTTATATATCAAAATGCTCTGTGCAATTGATTAATTAATTATGTTTGGAACTAAATGAAGAGTTTTGGTTTATGGAAATGATAAATAATGAAGAAGAATGTTTACAGAGACAGACATCTATATGTAGCAGTTGAGATCCAGAGAAAGATTAGAGATGACCCAGAAAAATACGTGAAGCACTTTTGCTTCCTAGAATTTGGCTCATTTTTTCGGAAATTAGAGATTACAGACATGTGGCCAAACAATATGATGGTAATGTTTCCAAATATTGGAAGGATCACTTTCAGGGGCAGAGGGAGGGGGGGACAAGGGGTTTAGCCGTGGGATCATTTCCCTTTTGGGAGTTTAGTAATGGACTATTAAATTTAAAAC
Organism: Bretschneidera sinensis; assembly: GCA_023935145.1. Lineage (NCBI taxonomy): Eukaryota > Viridiplantae > Streptophyta > Magnoliopsida > Brassicales > Akaniaceae > Bretschneidera > Bretschneidera sinensis. The sequence continues at coordinate 103,234,748 of CM043701.1, read as the reverse complement.
CTTGGGTATTATTTTAATCTAACTCGAATTTTTCTGTTGTGTTTTATATTTCATAAAGACATGCTATTTTTATGAAAAATAAATATTATTATTACTCAATTAGAAACTGTCGATCATTATTTAAAAGAAAATGTTTTACTTAATAAGGATTCATTAAACTTTATGATCATTTGAAGGTCATCCAACAATTTTATAGAATTTTTCATTTGGGTATTATTTTTTGTGGTTTTTTAATTTTTTAAAAGTGAAAAATAAGAAACAAATATTTTCAGTATAATTTTTTTTATATTTTTTTTCTCATTGTAAATTTTTTTATGTGTACAAAAAATTATTAAATTCTTTTATATTATTAATTTTTTAAGACACTTTCATTAATGGATATTATTTGAAAGAGGTAAAAGACTATAGTTTTAGAATTTCCAATACAATTATCCTTAGAAAAATTCTCAATTTAGATGCATGTACCATTTCATTTTCATAAAAAGATCGGTCAAATTGTTGACGAGTGCAACATAAATTAAAAGGGCATTCAAATTGTTGATTGACTTGAATTGCCAACGTGGTCAATAATGCTCGGTCAAATGTTAATTTTTTTGTTCTAACCTTATGATCTTGCTTTTCTTAGTAAATCATAAGAAGTGAGATTAACTTTTTGCTGGGTTAGATAAATCTTTGTTGTTATGATCTCGATCAAAAAGTGTATAATTTCGTGATCATGCCCATCTAGATCTTATTCTCTGGGAGATCATGAATGTATCAACAATAAGAAGGGTAATTAAATAAGAAGAAAAAAAGTTCACTAAGAAAAAGACAAAACAAATCAAAACACTTGATGGTAAAGTTTTAAATAAGTATTTAGAGATTGTTTGGTTCAGGAGACAAATGTGGGACAAAAATAAATTAGTTTCACATGAACAGTTTAATCTCATATTTGGTTTGAAAGATTCACTGTTTATCAAACAACATCGTCGTTACAACATCATAGATCTGGGTTTACATTTTTTTTTTTCGTTTTTGGTTGCCCAAAATTAGAAAAAAAAAATGAAGAGGAAGAGAAGGAAGAGGAAAGAGGAAGAAGAAAAAATCAGTGTTTGTCGTGAACCAAATAGAGGAAGAAGAAGAAGAAAAGGAAAGAAAGAAAGTTCTGAAATATGGTTTGTGGTGTTATATATATGAAAGATTTATGAAGAAAAAAATGAGAAGGGTATTTTAATCTTTATATTTGTTATCCCAATTTAAAATTTTATGAACCAAATATAAAAATAAAATAATACGTCTCACTTTAATCTCTTTTAATTATATTTCATTATAATCATAATTTCATCCCACTGCAATCTTATTGGGGAACCAAACGGGCTCTTAAAAATTTTCAGTGAAGCTGCCTAAACATGACAAGGTTAAATTATGAGGTTTACATGTAAATGGAATCTCCCATCAAAAGAAAAGACAATGTTATATATCACAGCTTAATACTCATCCATTAATATCAATTTGACCAAAAAACTTAAAAGCATGAATTATGAATCCAAACCATACATATAAAATATTATTTTTTTCTCATTATTTTCAATGTATGGAATTGTTTTTTACATCTTACCTTACCCACTGATGTAATTATTTCCAATAATCTTCTATGAGCTTGACATCAATTCATTAGTTACATCAACTCCTTTATATGATCAACATTAGCTATTATAACTTGATCCTAATTTTAAGAAAACAACAAACTCATCTTATTGTTTTGAGAATTTGCTATAAAAAAAAAACTTAAGAGCAAAAATCTTTCAATTAAGATTCATCACATGTGTGTAACAAATAACTCGCATATCATATTATATGGTTGATTGAAATATTTTTTTTTTAATTTTTGCTCTCATATTTCATTTAATAAGTTGCCAATTAAAAATTAAAACTTTTAAAGAGAAATATTGTTTCTTAAAAAGTAAAAACTAAATATGAAGAGTGTAATTGTATTAATTTTACTAAAAAAATCCCTGGTTCAATCTCCCCTAACATATATTGAAAATTGTGTTGAACTCAAATATAAAGAAATTCTTACCATTTTTATATCAAGAGAAAACTTCATTAATAATTATTAAGTAACTTTATTAATAATATAAATAGTAAGAGTACAAACATTATTAATAAATATCAATAAAAAACTTACCCAGTATAAAAATAATATTTACATAATACAAGTAAGAATTTCTAATAAGCCAATATATTGAGAGAAGAAAGAAGGAGAAACAAGCAAAATGACTCTCTTTTATACATACGTGGCAATTAGTGATTAAAGTCAATATTATTCTCTTTTTTTCCGTTTTTCCTTTTAATAGGGAAGCTTTAGCCTTATGCCATTTGGCAAGGCCAGCTTGATTGAAACTTCAGATGCGTTAGGAAAAAAATTGTTTAATATAATATCAGGAGAGATTTATAGTATAAAAATTTATTTTATTTTTAAATGAATATAAAATATTTTTTTTCTTTTTTTTAATACTATTTAACCATAAAACCGTGTTTATTTTCTCTTTAAACGTATTTCAATTTATAACATTTTTGAGACCGACAGCCACAATTTATGGCGTCAATCTTGCATTATGTTATGGGCGCAAATATAAGTATGGCTGGTGTGGTGTTTTACGCGCATAATGGTCTCAGTGGCATTTTGTTGTTTTGTACTGGGACACGGCTTGAATATTAACCGGCTTATTAAGAATGCTCATACCCATTTTTTATCTTAAAGGTCTTTTTTTTTTTTTTGTAAGTCTTTTTTTGATATATATTTTAATAATTTGAAGTTTAAACATTGTTTCAGAAAACCAATAAAATGACTGACGCTTTGGTTAAAAAAGGCAGTAATACAGACTGCAGCTCTATTTTGCATTTTAGTTACCTTTTTGATGATGTTTTAAACATTGTTTTTTTTCTTATGTTATGGGAATGTCTTCCAAAAGATTATAAGAACTTTTTTTATCTTAATGTAATTTCTTTCCTTTGTCACCAGAAAAAAAAAAAATTAGGATATGGGTTTACAAGATAAAAAAAGATAGGTAATCGAAACAATACATATAAAAGAGATTTTGGTCTCTTTGGTTAAAAAAAGAGTACATTGTTGTATTTTTTTTATTAAATTTATGATGGTCTAAATTTTAAATTTAAATAATTTTATCTTTGTACTTTTATTTTGATGAAATCTCTGTAAACCTAGTAGTTTTATCGCCAAAAATTGTTAACCGGTTTATATAACAAATAGTAAAAAATAAATTTTCAGAACATAAATTTATTTTTTATTAATTATTGTAAAATCAAAATGGTCTTCAGGTTTTTTGACAAAATACATTTATTGTACGTAATGGCTCGTACCAGTCAGCCATAATTACTCTGCTGCTACAAACTTGTAATGAAAGGGAAACTAATTAAGGTCAACTTACTCGAGTGTCACTCACCTTCTTTAATCTGACCAAAATGGCATGACGCGTGCTACATAATAATTACGGTGTCGATATTTGATTGAGACACCGTAGAGCCGTAGAGTCACACTGCTCAATAGGGGCAGATGAAATTCTAACACTAAAAAATCGTATAATTTTTTTTAGAGCTAAATTGATTTTGACCCACTAATATAAAAACTAGTGGGTAAGTACCTAAATACAAGTTCATGATCCTAAAATCTCATAGTATGTATACAAATTTAAAGCATAGCTTAACGTGCAATAAAACAAAAAAAAGGAAAATTGTAAAACATAAAATGATCATTTGATAGTTGACTGGTCTCTTTTTATGATTCCATTTCATTTAATTATAATTGTAATTATAATTGTATTCTCCATCTTTGAAAATACAATTATATTTTAAGATTTCAAAACATCATGTTTTTTTTAAAATTTTTAAATAAATTTATAAATGTGTTCTATAATACACACAAATATTAAAAAATATAACAAAATCAAATTAAATGATAATATAGTATCACACGTTTTTCTAATTTAACTCAAGAAGTAACTCATATATGAGGTTTTAATGCGTTGAAAAGAAAAATGATTATCACGATTTCAATTAACATTCTTAAACAATAAAATCTCATTGTCGTTTTCTTGAAAACTTATTATATATATATATAGTTGTATTGATGATCAAACCTGGAACATATAATTATAGTTTACCTTAAATTTAAACATGTCTTATGCTGCGGAGATTGAACACTCGAAGATTTTCAAGTTCCTTATTTTTAGTTTTATTTTCTTCATCTTTTTTGACAAAAGAAAATAGAAATATGGCAAAAGTAAAGTTAAATAAAATAAAATGAATTTTTATTTTAAAAAAAATGAAGATTGGATTGTTTTAGTATGTTAATGTATTATATGGGCTTAGTCCCACATTGGTTGTGTATAGCTTTGCTTCTCCTATTAGCTTGTATAAATAGGATAATCCCACATTGGTTGTGTATAGTTTTACTTCTCCTATTAGCTTATATAAATAAGATAGCTCCCTTTGTAAGTAAATCACACCATTCAATACAATTCTTCTCTTTGTATTGTCTCACTTCTTCTCTTAAATTCAACATGGTATCAGAGCCATAATGGTTCTCGGTATTTTAAGAGTTGAGTATGCTCTGTGATTGCCACTATTAGTGGATCCTTCACATCAGAAATTCTCGGTATATTAAGAGTTGAGTATGCTCTGTGATTGCCACTATTAGTGGATCCTTCACATCAGAAAAACGTCTAGTATATCCTTTTCATACCTGTCGGGTCATCACTATAGTCGGAGTCTCATTCTCCATCGACATCATCTCCGCTGCCGCTTCTGTTTCAGAAACACTGCTGCCACGTCAGCCCTAAAAGCCACATTAGCGCCACCTCACTGCCACATCACCCGTTGACATCATCTTCGCTGCCACATCAGTGCCACGTCACCCGTTGACATCATCTCCGCTGCCGCTTCTGTTTCAGACACGCTGCTGCCACGGTAGCACCACATCAACAACACGTCAGCACCACGATACTCGTTGACCGCCACATCATCAGTTGACTGCCACATCATCAGTTGACCGCCACATCACCGGTTGACTGCCACATCATCAGTTGACAGCCACATCACCGGTTTCTTGGAGGTTCACCTTCCTCTTTGCTCCTATGGCTGAATCGGATTTACCCCACCGACAGAGCACACACCAGAAGCCCTTATATTGCAAGTATTGTCATTCACAAGGGCATGAATTGCTCAAATGTCCTTCTCGCCTATGTAAAGTCTGTAGAGAACCGGGTCACTATCTTGCAGACTGCCCTAAACTTCCATCTGGAAATCAGTCAAATGGGAACCAATATCACTCTCGAGGCTCATACAATCGGTCATATTCCAAGCCAAAGAATACTGCTGCTGTAACCACTGATGCTACACCAACTTCATCCAATTCTCCACCTGATTGAAGTGGAAGGGACACGATTGATTGTGTATACTGCGGTGAACGCAGCATCACCCCAGAAACGTTCAGGACATGATGACGAAATGAGTAGAGCACGAACGGTGTCAAGAATATGTCGATGTTTGCGTTCAGCTCGTCCATTTTGTTGGGAGGTTCCAGGGCACGACCGATTGAGTCAGAGAGGTGAGGTCAGCTGATGGTTCTGGAGCTGGAACTGGGTCTGGGTCTGGAGAGGTAGGATCAACTGGTGGTTCTGGAACGGAAGGGGTGATATCAGCTGGTGATTCGGAGGTGGACTCAACAGTACCTGAAACTGGATTCTCAGGAAATAACTTAATAGATGGATCAGTAAAGAATCTAGAGTTAGTGATGGTTGATATGTCAAATGACCGTAACGAAGAGAACATTTGATGTTCCCAAAAAATGACATGACGAGAGATACGAAGAGTTTTAGAAATAGGATCCCAGCATCGATACCCCTTATGTTCAATACCATAACCAATGAAACAACACAGATGAGCCCTTGGTTGTAATTTGTTGTGTTCATGTGGTTTGAGAAGAACAAAACAAGCGCAACCAAAGACTCTGAGGTTAGAGTAATCAGGAGGTTTACCGAAAAGGCGCTCGAATGGAGATTGATTTTGGATTGAAGTGGAAGGGACACGATTGATTGTGTATACTGCGGTGAACGCAGCATCACCCCAGAAACGTTCAGGACATGATGACGAAATGAGTAGAGCACGAACGGTGTCAAGAATATGTCGATGTTTGCGTTCAGCTCGTCCATTTTGTTGGGAGGTTCCAGGGCACGAGCGGTGGGGGAGCGTGCCATTTTTGTGAAGTAGGTTTAGAAAAGCACGGTCTTTATATTCCATTGCATTATCTGAACGAAAAATTTTAATATTCCGAGAGAATTGAGTTTGAACCATAAAAGAAAAATCAGAATATATTTGAAAGAGTTCAGATCTGCTTTTCATAAGAAACAACCAAGTATAACGAGAATAGTCATCCACAAATATAACAAAATAACGAGCACCACCCATTGATGCATGAGGAGAAGGCCCCCAAACGTCAGAATGTACTAAATCAAAAGGTGCAAGAGAAACGGACTGACTCTCATTAAAAGGTAAAGCTGATTGTTTTGCAAGTTGACAATGAATACAATGAAAAGACTCATGCTGAAGTGAACCTAACTGACCACTAGAAATAAGAGAACGTAGAGGGCTAGATGAAGTATGACCTAACCGAGAGTGCCACAATTCCACAGGTGAGAGTGCTGGGATGGATGCGGCTAATTGATTTGGTGATGGTGAGGATGGGACTTGGAGATGAGTGAGCTCAAAGAGGCGTCCAACTTTACGGCCGGTTCCAAGGAGTTTTCCTGTCTGAGGGTCCTGCACACGACAACCAGTAGAAGAAAAATGCACATCAAGTCCAAGATCACATAGTTGTCCAACAGATATAAGGTTAAGTGTAAGATTAGGAACTAAATATGTGTCAGGGAGAGACAAATGAGAACTATCAACATGTCCAGTATGGCTGACCAGCATATTTGATCCATCCGAGGATATTCCTATGTCTGATGAGTCTGCACTGACTCCCTCTGAGAGCCATCCTCCAGATCACCCCCGCAGATCTACTAGGGTAACTCACCCCCCTTCTCATCTTGCTGATTACCATTGTGATTATCATTGTTTTTCCACTATACTTCATCTGCATGAGCCTCAATCCTATAAGGAGGCTAGTACTAATCCTCTTTGGCAGAAAGCAATGGATGAAGAACTTCAGGCCGTAGCTAAAACTCATACATGGGATATTGTTGATCTACCCGCTGGAAAAACTCCTATTGGGTGCAAATGGGTGTTTAAGATCAAGACACTTTCTGATGGCTCTATTGAACGATATAAAGCCCGACTTGTTGCCAAGGGATTTGCTCAGGAATATGGCATTGACTATGAAGAGACATTTGCTCCAGTGGCGAGGCTCACATCTGTCCGTACACTCATTGCTGTCGCCGCCATTCGAAGATGGACTCTATTTCAAATGGATGTCAAAAATGCATTTCTGAATGGGGAACTTCTTGAAGAAGTCTATATGCATACACCTCCCGGCTTGGATGCCACTCGAAACAAAGTTTGTCGCCTTCGTCGTGCCTTATATGGTTTAAAACAAGCTCCACGTGCCTGGTTTGCCAAATTCAGCACTATCATTCATCAGTTTGGGTTCACACCGAGTGCTCATGATTCGGCTCTGTTTATCCGCCATACTGCCAATGGTATTACCCTTCTTTTACTGTACGTGGATGATATGGTTATTACTGGAGATGATCCACATGGTATTTCTGAACTCAAAAAGTTTCTCAGTGGCCAATTCGAGATGAAAGATCTTGGCGTGCTCACCTATTTTCTTGGCCTCGAAGTCTCATCTAATTCTGATGGATTTTTTCTCTCTCAGGCCACTCGATGGTTCACCTCTTCAGGATGCCACTCTATATCGTCAACTGGTTGGAAGTCTTGTATATCTTACTGTCACTCGCCCTGACATTGCCTATGCCGTTCATCAGGTCAGTCGGTTCTTGTCCGCTCCTCGGACCACCCATTACTCGGCTGCTCTTCGCATTCTTAGGTACGTCAAGGGTACTTTATTTCATGGGCTTCATTTCTCAGCACAGTCTGCCCCCGTTTTACAAGCCTATTCTGATGCCGATTGGGCCGGAGACCCCACCGACAGACGTTCAACCACTGGTTACAGTTTCTTTTTGGGCAATTCTCTCATTTCCTGGCGTAGTAAGAAACAAACTGTGGTTGCTCGCTCCAGTACTGAAGCTGAATATCGTGCCATGGCTGATGCAACTCAAGAACTTCTCTGGCTTCGATGGCTACTCGCTGACATGGGTATCTTTTCTCCTGCTGCCACTATCCTACACTGTGACAACAGGAGTGCTATTCAGATTGCTCACAATGATGTCTTCCACGAGCGTACAAAACACATCGAGAATGATATCCACTTCATCCGTGATCACATTCTCCAGAATACGGTTCGTCTACAATCCGTCAGTTCAGCCGATCAGACAGCTGACATTTTCACTAAGGCTCATCCACCCGGACGCTTTCACTCTCTGGTTTCCAAACTCAAGTTCACCTCCCACTTACCACATTGAGTTTGAGGGGGGATGTTAATGTATTATATGGGCTTAGTCCCACATTGGTTGTGTATAGCTTTGCTTCTCCTATTAGCTTGTATAAATAGGATAATCCCACATTGGTTGTGTATAGCTTTACTTCTCCTATTAGCTTATATAAATAGGATAGCTCCCTTTGTAAGTAAATCACACCATTCAATACAATTCTTCTCTTTGTATTGTCTCACTTCTTCTCTTAAATTCAACAAGTAATCACATCTTTCAACAATGATGGATCCAAAAATTTTTATTGGTGAATATAACATATATATTCATTATAAATTCTAGGTATAAGTATTATATATCCACCTAAAAAATGTTAATATGTCTCGCTTAAACCACAAATTAGTCTATAATGTGCCTTAGTTTTTTGATCAAAATGTCTCTGATTACTCATTGTCACGTCATCAAAGTAGGAAATTTTTTAGTATTTTAATTTTTTTTCCCTCTCTTCCCTCTGCTCTAGAAAATAACATCCGGGAATCAACCCCAATGCACAGTCGACGGCACATGAAGCGCATGCTGTTGATTCTGATGGAATCATGCAGCCGCGATTTATGACTCGAAGATAGCAATGGTTTTTTTGGCAATATTCACCAAAAAAGTACAAATCTAAATGCGCACCATCCATTCACACAAGCAACGCGTAAGGACATTCAGATCGACGAAAAGCGTTGCAACCAGTAATAGATTATAAATCGTCGGATGCTTATTCCAACAATACTGGTGATACATTTTTTTTTTATCAAAGGCTCGTCAATCATAAATGAGTTTATAAAATTATTTTATTATCTTTATAATTATTTTACATAAAATTAAATATCTTATATTATTTTATCTTAAATAGCATGTCTGCGCATATATATTGAAAACTAAAGTAACATTTTCTTGATTCGAATATGTAATTTTTCATATAATTTAAGATCATGACTCTTTTTTTTTTACAAAAACTAACGAAAAGAAAACAATTATATTAGTTCCATTTATAGTACCTTATTTCCTAAATGTTTTATATTTTAAAATCGACATATAATTTTTTTTTATTTTCAATACTATAAAAAAACATCTCTTTAATATAAGTACAACTAATCAATCGTTCAACCACTCATCTTCCATATAGGATTGTACATTCAATTATTTAATTATAATGCTTATAGCAGAAGACTAGATAATTTACAAATAAACTTTTATTTGGAGAAGATTTCAGTTTTTTAGTAAGATAAAAAATTTTACACATTGAATAATTTGTGGGCAATTTACATTAAGGTTAAATAATTTAGATATAAACTAAATTTTTTGAAATATTTATGAAAAATATACATTAAAGTTAGATAATCTATACAATTTATAAGTAGGATCAAGTTTAAAATTATATATAATATTGATATTATTTTTTCAAAGATTAAGTAGGGATAATGTGACCCCACTGTCCCTGTGAAATCGCCACCGCCCATCAGCTAGTTTAAAAGTAACTGAAAATGTTCTAAAATTTAATACGTTTTCATAATTAGAAAACGAAAATTGGAACAATAATAATTTGTAAGAAGAAAAAAGAAAAACTAGTTATGTTATCATGATAACATGCAAAATATTTCAAAGCGAAGTGCCTTACAATTTTTTTTAATATATTTTCATAATTCGGAAAAATGTGATTGTATTTCAATTATAAAATATTATTAATTATTACATCAATGATGGCCTTGTTTGTTAAAGGCTTAAGACGGATCCAAAGTTATTGCTGTTAAAATATAAAAAAATTAATTGAGTAAATTCTTTTAGTTTAAACTTTTGAAAAACTTGATAACTCAATTATTTGTTATTATGGTATCACAGTTTTATGTATTAGTTTCGAGTTATGAGATATCCATTTTTCATTTAATATTTAATTTATATATTTTTCATTTGATATTTAGATTGAGTTATGTCACAAATTAAAAAATTTTAACCCAACTCAAATCAGTAACTCAATCATTATATAATTATATTAAATATATATTTACTTTAAAGGTTGATGACTACATTCATATTTTGGGTTTATGAGTTGAGTTGGGTTGAGATTTTTTCAACCCGGTATAATTGAGTTGGGTTGATATTTAAAGTTAAACCGATCCACACTCACTCCTATGATAAATATAGAGACAATTTCCTTACATGTCAACCATCTTGTTAAATTCAACTACCATTAGTATGCCACATCAACAACGTCGTTTAAGGTAAATGAAACTACTTATTTTATGTAGCTTTAATCTTTCCAATTTTTCATTTTTTCTAATAATAATTTCATTGACTTTCTTCTTTTTTCTCTATCTATTTTGGGTTCTAATAATAATAAAAAAATGCATAAAACTACTATTAGTATTTTTTTATAAAAATAATCTAGTGTCATTGTTTTATTTTTTAAATATTTTTTGATATATCTTTTCCAAATTTTAAAGTTTGTTAGATTCAAATTAACTACAAACTTTCTAATTATCTTTTAAAATTTTAGAAAAAAAATTAAAGATTTGGATTCCAACAATTTTTAGAATTCTTTTTTTGAAAGTCATTACCTAAAACAGTTTAGATTTTTACCCTTGAATTCTAGTTCATGGAGGATTTTTTTTATTGTATTTGAATGTGAAGGCAACACTAAAATTGCTAAATGTTTTGTTAAACAAATTAATCTAATTAGTTTAAATCTCACATTTTAACAGAAAAATTTAAATATTTAAAAACTGTATGTTACATTTTACTTTGATAAGATGAGTGGGGATGAAACTTTTGATAAAATGTCGTTTTATGCTTGATATAAGTAACATTTAGTATTTACATTACATGTAATAATTAAGTCATAAGATTCGGAAAAAAGAAAATAATTAAGGTATAATCAATAAAAAAATAACATTTTCAAAAAAATTACGTAATGTGACATAATTATAAACTTAAAATGAAATTTGATGATTGAGATGCTGACAATTATCTCTAGGTCAATAATTAGATTGTAAATTCTTAGACTTAATTTTCACTTTCTCTTTCCACACAACACCATCATTAGTCACCAACACCATCCTTATATCTTTTCCAATATTTTCTTCTTTTATCCATAAGTATCTCTTATCATACTATTCATAACGATGAACTCTCAGCATTTTTAAGAAATCCTAAAATTGCTCTTTTTGGCATCGAAATGCATGATTTGAAGCTGCTGTGGTAAAAACCAGACCAGATTAAGCAGATATAATCTGATTTTTTATTTATTTATTGCTAACATGTATGCTCCATTGAGGTTGATAATGGCAGCTTTGTCCTTTTCTTTTTCTCTTGTGAGTATCAAATTTAATTTTTGACACTTTTTTATTTTATTTTATTTAAAAAACTTTTTTTTTATTATTTATTGGCGCTGATTTCTGAAGTTATCTAGCTAAAAAATATTATGCTTGAATACTCTGTTTGACAGCTAAGAAAAGCAAGGAAAAGATAGAAAACTTAAAACTCAGATACAAGAAAACTGAAAAATATATATATATATATTATTTATGCATGGTATGATTTTCTTTGATTAGTTTTATTATTTTTTATTGGAATTTTTATTGATTGAGTTTTACTATTTTTCGACCTTTATAACTTTTAATGAGTGAGTTTGATGATAATGCTCAGGTTGTTGCTCTGATTGATCAACAATATATATCTTCATAACACTGGAAGCACTTGATTATATAATTGTAAATTGAAAAATAAACCCGTCCAAACGAAGCCGACTACCAATCTGAGTGAAGTGAGAGATCGATCATCTGGTGTGGTGGCACTGTAATAAAGATGAAAAGTATACTGCTTGCAAAGGATATCATGTTGAAATCGCTTATCAAGGCATCAAGGGGGAGGCGCTGTGTCGAGTACAAGAGCTGTTTTGAAAGAATGGAAGTCAGTTTGGCATGCACGATCGAGTTCCTAACAAAGTTAATTAAGTTGTTAAAAGCTCTCTCTGCTGACAGTTTCGAGTTTCGACAAGTTCACAATGGTTTTATGGAGCATTTAGAATGCTAGAAATGGTTTAAGGCTTGGGCAAGCTTGTAAGCAAGGTGGAGGATGCAGTGACCATGCCAAGAACCACCCATTGTATCAGGCAGAACATCAGCATCGTTTGCAGCCAATGTGCGTACCAAGCCCAGTGGTAGTGAAGCTGTAGCCATGTATGTGGGTATTAAGTTGGATGGACGCATATGGGAGAGATTTGACTTCAAGTTGTTAATAGTTGCATATCCAGCCTAGATGATTTATCCTCTTAACTAAACCTGAACTTCCTAAAAAAGACTCAACCGGTGGAGTGGTTTTTATAGCTGCCTTTGCAAACCCATTGATATTAGCTTGTATTATGTGATCTATCCTTCTGTCTCCGTGGTACAAAACATCACTCTTCTCTCGCTCCACATCTCCTTGTTTGATTATTTCATTACTAGTGTTTGGTAACTCCAGCCTTCCATTGGAACTTAATAAATCCTTCAATTGATCGATGATCATCTGTGATGAAGTTACTTCACGACTATTAAGGTTGTTGAAATTCAAGCATTCTCCTTTATAGATTTTCATAATCAATATTTATTGTAGAATAATTTTTATTTATTATTCTATCATTTATTAGGTAATTAGATTGATTGCAATTAGTTAATAGTTTCCCTATTCTTGTAATTATGTGATTTCCTTTCCGTTTATGAGAAATTCCTTCTGGAATTGTCTCGCCTATGTACTCTATATATTTTCAGTTTCTTTCTTAATAAAGAGATATGAAGAATCATAGAACGATCTGAGTCAGTGTTCCTCCAATCTTTTCGTCTTCGTTTTCTACATGGTATCATAGCAGGTTTAATCTTGTCTCATCGTTGTCATCGAGTCTTTCCTACTCAAGTCTTTTATTTCTTCTACATCTTCATCTTTTCTCTTTTAGAATCATGACTAAATACGGATGCTCTTTCGGATTGAATACCAACTCATCATCCTCTTCTAACATAATTATACTTTCTTCTTCTACCTCTCATCAGATAGAATCTTCTCACTTTCCGATTACTACTCATAAATTGAATGGGCAAAATTATTTGCAATGGTCCCAGTCTATACAGATGTTCATTTGAGGGAAGGAGAAAGATGACTACATCACAGGGGCTACAACCGCACCAGAGATCACTGTGCCAACCTATAAAAAATGGATGGTAGAGAACAATATGGTCATGTCATGGCTTGTAAACTCGATGACTCCTGACATTGGCGAAAATTTTCTATCATTCGATTCAGCCAAGGAAATATGGGATATGGTGAAAGAAACGTTCTCTGACAAGGAAAACACGTAATAAATTGTACAGATTGAAGGTATCCTTCACGACCTGCGACAAGGTGAACAAACGGTAACTGAATATTTCAATACTCTTACTCGTCTATGGTGCTAGCTTGATACTTTTGAAGTTCTTAACTGGTCTTGTGCTACTGATGGTTTATTGTACAAAAAGATTGTCGAAGGGAAACGGGTTTATAAATTTTTGTTAGGCTTAAACAAAAATTTAGATGAAATCAGAGGACGACTTATGGGGGTTAAACCTCTACCTAGCCTCAGAGAGGCATTCTCTGAAGTCTGTCGAGAAGAAAGTCGGAAGAAACTCATGATGGGGTCTCATCAACAAATCAACATGGTAGAAAGCTCGACCCTCAAAATCAAATTTGCTCCTTCTGACAACCGTTAGAAAAAGGGAGGTAGGTTGTGGTGCGATCATTGCAGAAAGCTTGGACACTTGAGAGAAACATGCTGGAAGATTCATGGAAAGCCAATGAGTTGGAAGCCTCGTCAACAGCTTGAGAAAGAAGGACATAGAAATCATGTTGCTGCCGAGGAACTGTCAAATCAACCTGAAACAAGTCCGTTTAACAAGGAACAAATGGAGGTTCTTCAGAAATGTTTCCTGTCTATGCAGTCTCAAACAGGCTCATCTTCCAATCATGTCATTAGGTCAAGCACCATGGCCCATAAAGGTAATCCCTTGAGCGCTCTTAATATGGGTAAAACATGTAAAAAAATCTTGGATCGTGGACTTAGGAGCCTCTGATCATATGACGGGAGATACTACTATTTTTGGTACATATAGCTCATGTCCAGATAATTTAACAGTCCGAATAGCAGATGGCTCACTGTCAAAAGTTGCCGGTACAGGTTTAGTAATATTGTCAAAAAACCTGATACTCAACTTTGTTCTCTTAGTTCTAAACCTGGACTGCAATTTGTTATCAATTAGTAAACTCACTAAGGAAAGGAGGTGTGTTACTAATTTTTACTCCACTAGTTGTGAATTTCAGGATTTGGATTCGAGGAGGATGATTGGCAATGCTGAGGAGCGCTTTGGATTCTATATCTTCAAAGAGTGCCACTATCCACAAGAACAACCTCAACCAGCAATTAGTGGTAATTCTTTTTCTGCTTCTTGATCAAATAACGATAGTGCAATTATGTTGTGGCACTATCGCTTAGGACATCCTATTTTTTGTATCTCAAGCGGTTATTTCCAAGTTTGTTTAATAAAAATTCGAATTCTCTCAATTGTGAAATTTGTCAATACTCAAAACATGTGCATAGTTCATTCCCACTCCAACCTTACAAAGCATCTAAACCATTTTCCATGATTCACATCGACATTTGGGGTCCCTCAAAAATAAAAAATGTAACTGGTACTAGGTGGTTTGTCTCATTCATAGATGACCACACTAGATTGACGTGGATATTCCTTATGAAAGAAAAATAAAAAACAGGTCAAATATTCAAAAATTTCAAAAAATATGATTCAAACCCAATTTCAGACAAAAATAGAAGTTCTAAAATCAGATAATGCTAAGGATTACTTCAACTCCATTCTAGGAGAATTTCTAGTAAAAGAAGGGATAGTTCATTTGAGTTCATATGTAGACACCCCACAAGAAAATGGAATCGCTAAAAGGAAAAATAGACATATTCTAGAGGTTGTTAGGTCCCTTATGTTCTTAACGAACGTTTCAAAAAATTTCTGGGGAGAGGCTGTCCTTACAGCGGCTTATCTAATCAATAGAATGTCTTCTACGGTCCTAAAATTCCAAACGTCATGTCAAACTCTTCTAAAATCATTTCCAACAACTCGTCCTATTTCGTCTGTCCCACCCAAAGTATTTGGGTGTTCTGTCTTTGTTCACATCCATCAACAGCAAAGGAGTAAACTCGATCCTCGGTCACTCAAGTGCATCTTTCTGGGGCATTCTTCGAGTAAAAAAGGATACAAATGTTATTCTCCAATCATGAAAAAATTCTACAATTCGATGGATGTTATCTTTTTTTAGAGTAAGCCATACTACCCCAAAACTGATATTCAATGGGAGAATTCAACTCAAGAATATCAATCTTGGGACTTTGAGTCACCCATCACCACATAACATCCCATTCAACCACTACCTACTGAAGACACTGAGTTCATTGTTGAGTTGGGAGATAAAGAGCATGTCCAAGAAGTGACAGAGGAAGAAGCACATACTCAACAGAACCATGAGACCGAACCAAGTCCAAATCCAAGCGAAATTCCAGGTAACAACATTTCTGACTCTGATGGAATTATTGATTCTGAGTTAGAAAATAAGATTCTTAATATGCCTATTGCTTGGAGGAAAGGAGTTCGGTTATGTACCTAACATCCTATTGGAAATTTTGTGTCCTATGATAAGCTATCACATTCTTTTTGTGCCTTCACTACTAGTATTACAGAGATACAGGTTCCTCAGAATATTCAGGAAGCTTTCGAATATCCTAAGTGGAAAGCTGCTGTCAATGAAGAAATTCAGGCACTGAAAAAGAATGGTACGTGAGAGATTACTGAACTGCCAAAGGATAAGAAATCTGTTGGGTGTAAATGGATTTTTTCAATTAAATATAAGGCGGATGGTAGTGTTGACAGGTACAAGGGTCGTCTGGTTGCTTTAGAATGCGATACATATTTTTGTGTGTGTGTGTCTATATATATATATTCTCATTTCATTTTTTTTCTCTTAGAAACCCTCCAACAAAAAATGTTGGCTTCTTTCAAAAAGGCCAATTAGAATTTAAATATGTAAGGAGCATTTTTTTTAATACCCTTTAGTTAAAGAAGACCGTTTGCTCTTGTGGAAGTATTTATTTCGAACTTTTAATATGTTTTCCCAAAGCTCGATGTAAAAAATGCATGTCTCAATGGTGACTTAGAAGAGAAAGTTTACATGGACATCCCTATCGGTCTTGAGACAATGTCAAATATTAATAAGGTTTGTAGACTTCGAAAATCCTTGTATGGCCTCAAAAAATCTCCCCGCACTTGGTTCGAGCGATTCACAAAGGCCATAAAAAGGTATGATATTCTCAGTGTCAATCAGATCTCACACCTTTTGCGAAGCACTTCCCAGACAGGAAGAAGGCTATTATTATTGTATACGTGGATGATATTATTTTGATAGGAAATCATGAGGAGGAAATTGGTCTACTTAAACCGTTCTTAGCCAAAGAGTTTGAGGTCAAAATCCTAGGGAATCTGAAGTACTTCCTCGGGATAGAAATTGGTCAGTCAAGAAAAGGTATCTCCGTCTCCCAACGTAAGTATGTCCTCAACTTGTTAAGTGAAACAGGAATGCTTGGTTGCAAGTCTGCCGAGACTCCCATGGACTCAACAGTTAAGCTAGAAGCAAATGTTGGGAGTGCTCCTGTCGACAAAGGACGGTACCAATGTCTTGTGGGAAACTCATTTATCTATTCCACACAAGGCCTGCCATTGGTTTTTCCGTCAGTGTTGTTAGCCAGTTCATGAATTGCCCAACATAGCGACATATGACTGCAGTTTACAGAGTTCTGAGATATCTCAAGATGACACCAGATAAGGGTATATTTTTCTCAAGAACCTCTAAAAGAAATGTTGAAGTTTTTTTCAGATGCAGACTGGGTAGGTTCAGTAACGGATCGCAGATCAACATCAAGCAATTGCTCTTATGTGTGGGGTAATTTGGTAACTTGGAGAAGCAAGAAACAATCTGTTGCAGCTCGTAGTAGTGCAGAAGCTGAATTTCGAGCCATGGCATAGGGTATTTGTGAAGGCATTTGGTTACAGAGACTACTGTCACAATTAAATGTGACTTTAGATCAACCTGTGGAATTATTTTGCGACAATCAAGCGGCAATTAGTATTGTCAAGAATCTAGTTCATCACGACAAGACAAAACATGTTGAGATCAATCGTTATTTCATTAAAAAGAAAATTGATGAAGGAACTTTCATTGGTAGTTACATCCCGATGAATTGTCAAACTGCTGATACACTCACGAAAGCCCTTACTAGATTAAACTTCAATGATTTGTCAAGAAAGCTGGGCATGATCATTATTTACAATGTGGCTTGAGGGAGAGTCTTGAAATTCAAGCCTTCTTCTTTATAGATTTTCATAATCAATATTTATTGTAAAATAATTTGCATTTATTATTCCGTCATTTATTGGGTAATTAAGTTGACTGTAATTAGCTGGTAGTTTCCCTATTATTGTAATTATGTGATTTCCTTTTCGTTTATGAGAAATTTCTTTCAGAATTGTCTCGCCTATGTACTCTATATATTTTCAGTTTCTTTCTTAATGAAGAGATATGAAGAATCATAGAACGATTTGAGTCTGTGTTCCTCCAATATTTCCGTCTTCATTTTCTAGAAAGGTCATCAAAGTCAAGGAGTGATACTAAGTCCTTGGTTGCAGTTCTTGAATCTACATTGTTGACACTAAAAATAAGTGAAAGGTGAGATAGGCTCAACCCAAAGAGCCTCCTCAAGAGTGAATAAGCCATGGATTTAGCAGCTGCGCTTCTGATGTCGAAGCAGAGTATCAATACTTGTTTCCCAGATTGATTAGGTAATGCTTCCGTGTCCCGCTGAAATGAAGCAGGCTGGAGCATTCCTGTCTACAAAGTTCAGTTAGGAATTGTGTGAGTAATCCATTTGCCACATAGAATGTCACAAAAATAAATGGGAAACTTACACGAGGAATGACATAAGGGCGAACAGCAATCCCAATTGCCACGCCAAGTAAACATGAAAGTCCCAGTCCTATAGTCCAAACTGAAACTGCTCCCAGTACCGAAAAAGGTTAAATGATAATTTTTCCTTTTGTGTTAATAGTTTAGTACCTAGGACTAGTAACTAAAATCCATTTAATATATGCACAATAGATGCCATTCAACAGAAGAATCAAAGCTCCATTGGACCAAGGCCAATTCCTATAAGCAAGAAGGAAGTAAAAAGAATATGCAATGACATGTAGATGAAACACTGGCATTTTCTCTGAGAAATTAGTTGGATCCATATTAAGACATAAAATGCAATTGCATTCCAGAAGTTTCCAAATGTTCATGTCCAAGAGAACAATTTCCTGCGACTACATTTTTTCAACATGCTATGAAATGAGTAGGTGTTTTATAATTATGCGTGGACACAATATATATATATATATATATATTACAAATCACAGATACTTTTCCTCGAACATGTGCTGGATCTCTCTTTTTAACAATCTCACTGATGTACATTTAGGTATTAACCACCAGAGAACTTTAGCAGTCCAAATCACGTTAACAGAATTACAAAAAATTTACAACTAAGAAATCCTCAGGTTTAGGTAAAAAGCAGAAAAAAAAAAAAAAAAAAACAAAGAAAAAGTATATATTTAATCACCTTTATAGTTTAGTACAAACTACAATTATATCCTCTTATATTATTAATCTCATAATAATCATAGGATAATAATTGAATGTTAACGGACTAAAACACTGATTTTTATAAAACCTTTTGACCAATTTGAACAAACCATGTCCATTGTCGAGGATTAAGGCTGCAATGGTATACTTTTTTGGTGATAACCAAATTGGAAAAATGAATACAAGGTAGTAGATTGCTCATGGTCCCAGGTTTTGATAGGGAAAAGCCACTTGCTTTTAAATAGTTTCCAAAGAAGCAAATTGATACCTCCACGCCCACCCCCATCCCCAACCTTATTCATTTTTTTCTTAAGAAAAAGGGGAAAAATAATACCTAGCTTGACGAGGAAGACCAGAGACAGTAAAGAGAAATGGACAACAGCCATGGTCAAAGCAGTGGTCAGTGCTTACTGCTTAGAGTGGAAGCAAGCAAGTATAGTTTGTTTTACTTAAAAATAAAAATAACTTCACTAAGAAGAAAAAGGAATTGTTTGTGGCCCTTTGTAGAAAACGTATGTTTATGGCCCACGTGGCGTACTTATGAATAAATGCTGTTGGACTTGTATTGGTCCATAAAAAAAATTCTTTCTTTCTCCCTATCAACAGTTATGAAAGCTCATTCCAAACGAAAATTAATTAATTGTTCATAAATTAATTCTCAAGACTTTTACATCATGAGTGACACTTAACAACATATCATGATTACTCAAACAGTTTGAATTTGGTTGTGAAATTTTAAACCTTTCCGATATCAGTTACCATGCAATTCAATGTCTCAATTAAGCTAATCAGGGTATAGAATTGTTGTTAAACCATTAACATTAATTGCATGTGTTTAGATCTCAAGACTATAATTCTAATAGTGAATTTGTAAACTCCTTTCTAATTCTCACCCTGTCTTGGCCAATGAATTTCTCAAATTATATCTTAGTAGATCATATAGAGTATTCTCTCTTTTTACTTAAGAGTGATAAATCCCTTATTGCTCTTACGTTATGGATTTAATCATGATAAATAATTTAACAAATATTCATATACATAAGATTTCCCACTAATAATGATTGTAATTTGAAGAAGATTGTTTTACAAATAATATGCTAAGACATCTAATGTCATTGGCTTGTAGAGCATACTATTAACAATCTCTCACTTACACTAAGGCCAATCTCCTATGTATCTCATACCCATCTTCTCAAGATGGTGATCGAACTATTGCTATGTTAATACCTAAGTTAGTGGATCTATTGCATTCTTTGTTGACGCAACCTTTTGTATTCTCACATCTTCTCTTCTAATGATTGCGCTAATCAAGTGGATGAGCTACTCAATGTGCTTGGATAAGAGACATTGGTTCCTTGGCTTGAGCTATTGCCCTGTTGCTATCAAGGTACAACTTATTGGGAATTCAATGTTAGAATAACACCAAGCTCGATGATGAACTATTTATCCAAATCATATCATTTGTAGCCCTTCTAACTTGTTTATGACTATTCCAGCTCATCGCTCCACCATTCAAAGTGAACACAAATTTCGAAGAGGACTTTTTTTCATCCACATCATATTAGAAGTCTGAATCAGTATACTCTTCCAACTTTAAATCACTCATTCCATATGTGATGAACAAATCTTTAGTCATTCTCAAGTACTTAAGAATATTCTTCACGGCAATCTAATGTTCCAAACCTGGATTAAACTAATATCTACTAGTAACAATTATAGCATGACTAATATCAAATCTAGTACTTAACATAACATATATAAGACTTCCTATGAACAAAGCATAAGGGATTTGACTCATGTTATTTTTCTCTTGGGGAGATGTACTCCATGCTTGAAAGGTAACAATCATCTCTTAGAGTTTTCCATGTTGAATATCATCAACATTTTGTCTGTATATGTAGATTGGGACAAGTCTAGCATCCTTCTAGATCTATCTATATAGACCTTATCCCTAAAATGTAGGATGTTTCTCCCAAATCTTTCATGTAGAAGTTCTTTAAATGCAAGACTCTAACTTATTGTAACATACCCACATCATTCCCAATAAATAGTATGTCATCAACATACAGTACCAAGAATACAATTGCACTCCCACTAGCCTTCTTATATGCACACGGTTCATCCACATTTTTAAGAAAATCAAACGTTTTGATTGCCTCATCAATTGAATGTACCAACTTCAATAAATTGATTTTTGTAGCTCGCACACTTTGTGGTTGCTACCACTGAACGAAAACCCTTCTAGTTGCTCCATATATATATATTTTCCCCTATCTTGCATTGATAAAGATGTTTTTTACATCCATTTGCCATATCTCATAATCGTAGTATGCAGCTATTGCAAGCAAGATCCTGATGGACTTGAGCATGGCAATAATAGAAAAATATTTCATCAAAGTCAACTCCTTGTCTCTGCTTGTAACCTTTCGCTACTAGCCTTTCCTTAAAGGTCTCTACCTTTTCATCATCGTCAATCTTTCTTTTATAGACCCATTCACAACCAATAGGTACAATACTTTCATGAGGGTTAATCAAAGTCCATACTTGGTAAGAATACATGTATTCTATTTTAGATTTCATGTCTTCAAGCCATCTTCTCAAATCAATGTCTGACATCATTTCCTTCTTGTTTGTAGGATCCTTAATTCTAATAAGATGTACCTGTATGTCACATTCGACAAGATACCCATTTCTCTCTGGAGCTCTAGGTATCCTACTTGATCTAGGAGATACCTGATCTAGGAAGAGGTTGTGTGACAAGAAACTCTACTATAATAGGCTCATAAGGTTGATCATTGTTGACTTGTGTTTTTTAAGACACTTTTTAAGTTCTATTTTACTTTCACTATTCCCTTCTAGTACAAACTCTTTTTCCATAAAGGCAACATGTTTATAAACAAACACGTTTTATTCACTTGAGAGGTAAAAATAATATCCCAAACTTTCTTTGGAATATCCCACAAAACTAAACTTATCATACCTTGCCTCTAACTTATATGCAACTAATCTTTTGACATATGCATGACAACCCCAAATATTGGTTTCCTATCATTTCACATCTCATATGGTATCTTAGGTACAGATTTAGAAAGAACTCTACTTAATAAATATGCAGCAGTTTCTAAGACTTACCCCATAAGGAAATTGGAAGATGTAACTCCTCATCGATCACACCATACTTAATAGAGTAAGAATTCTCCTTTAAAACACACCATTGAGTTGGGGTGTTCTAGGAGGAAAACACTGGTGAGAGAATTCCATTCTCTTTGAGATGATCCAAAAAATCATTTGTCACACCTCCTAGATCATATCGAAAAACTTTGATACTTTTACTAGTTTGTTTTTTTATTTCATATTTAAATTCTTTAAACTTTTTAAATGATTTAGATTTGTACCTCATGTAAATGAAGAGTATAAAGCCAAACCAAGAATCAATTAGACCAATATTCATGGTGCTTTATTATTTAGCCGAATTTTCTTAATCCCACAGTAATTCTCTGATCAACTTTAGGATTAACGTGCATTTTAATATTATTAGTCTTTTCCTATAAAATTGGATGTGATGCAGAGGACAATCACAGGATACTATAGCTTGAATTGACCCCAAACAGGCCACGTTCTTTTATGGATATTGCATATGATGTAGCTATATACTTTAATTATTATCTCATACATGTCTTGAAGTCGGCAAGTAATCTAACACAAACTAATCTTTGATGTAGTACTTTATTTATTGTCAATCAAAACCTCTGAGAAATTTCAGAAGAGGCCTTAGCAATCGCCAAGGAAATCTTCAAAATCTGTTTCCCTTCAAAACGGAGTTCGCCAACTCAAGGCCCTTGTATGAATTAAGAAGAGGCCTTAGCGGTCTCGGAGGGAAAGAAATACTACCGAGAGACAATTTGAAACGTCACAGCAGCGATTCCTGAAAATGGTTTAACATTCAGTTAACGAACTATTTGCATATATTTTAAAGTCAATATGATATGGATTTTGAAACACCAACACATGTACCACAAAGGTTAGCTGTTCCTAAATCCAAAGTACTTCTATGATATGGATTTTGACCTGCAGGCATCCACTACTCATCCCACAGTGCAAGTAGTTTCACACTTTCTCTGAAACAATATTTTGTATGTTCAAAAGGCAAGGGAAAGCCTATTCAAAGTCAGAGTAGTTGAAGATATAACCAGATACATCAATCAACATACTAATAGAACTCCTGTCTATGTATACAAAGCAAGTATAGAAATATAGTAGAGAGTAAAGTGCATGGATTTACACATTAGCTCATGGTATTCTTCTTTTATGGTTTTCTATGAAGGTAAGTATGTACATGCTCCAGCCAACAGTGAAGTGGAGATAAGCCACTTTGCAGTCACTGCCTCCAGCGTTTCTTCTTCTCAGGGGTTGCATGTACCTGTGCTGTCATCCCATACGTCTTAACCTGAAAGTTTTCAAAGGCCTCAGAAACTGCTTCCACCTGCGCAACAATGTCCATACATTCATGTAAGAATAAAGTAGATGAAAACTAGATTCATGAGTTAACAATAACAGTGTATCTTTCCAACTAACCAGTCCAGGTTTCTTAGAGTAAACCCTCACAATCATATCTTGATAAAATGCAGGCAGCAAGTGACTGATACAATCATCTTGTATTGAGAATGTCTTATCACTCATAATCCTGATAAAAAGCAAGTTGTCAAATCTCCACTGTGCAAGTATGGTTTACACTCCAGATTTATAACCCTAAACAAGCAAGTATAGTTCAATCGACCAAATTTTTTTTCTTCCAATAGTATTAATTAACAGGTTCTTCCTGGTGTGCATCACAAAAGGTGTTTGTTTCTGGGCTTACCTCTTCTAAATAGCCAAAACAGTAAACACACTACTTTCTGATAAAAAAGGGTCAGATGTACATCTACTCAAAATGTAAAAAAGATTTGAATAACTACTTTTTCAAAGTAGAAAAAAAAAAAATCAACATCCAGATTTAGCTGCTCTGTATATATAATCAGACTTACCATACAGTATTTTAAGAAAGGAACTGATCTGAGTACCTGGAAATGCTGGATGAGAAAATACATGCACAGAAAAGAAAACAATCATAATCAGAGAGAATTAGAAGCAACATATCCATCAATCATATGGAAAGAAAGAGCAGATCCTAATCATTATATGCTTTGTACTCAATCAAGAAGGTTACCTACAAGATAAAAAAGTACCTTTCAAGAGGGTTATTCCTTCCACGAGTCAAATCAATCCTAACATTACCCACAGCGATATCTTCTTCTTTCAGTATGACACCACAGGATTTCTGGTTGAGAAAATCCTTTTTAAGACGTCATATTTATTCTCTCTGAACAAAAACATAATAAGAAAATAGAATTATTTCGGGACCTGGGAACAAACAATATCTTGGGGAGTAATGTCTTTGAAGTGCTCTAACTTGTCCTTTGGAACAGAAAACTCATTGCAGAACTGCAAAACATAATAAACTGCAACATTTATACTACCTCTGCAACGTTTTAAAAGACAGTATGCTATTAATAGTTGAACTCTGGGGACACATAAACTATTATAAATGATGCTACCTCTTTCCTGTCTTGCTAAAAATATTAGGATACCTGGCACAGATCCCTTCTTCGAATGCGTAAAATCAGATCTCTTGCTTCCCTGAGCTCTGGGTCACAAGAAGTTTCAATATGTTTTATTATTGTATATATATATACAATGTCTATGTTAGTCCCACATTAGTTAGAATGAGAAACATAGGCCATAAATAGGATATCTCCCTTGTAAGCAGATAACACTATTCAATACCATTCTTTTTTCTTTGTATTGTCTCACTTCCTCTCTTAAATTCAACTTGGTGTAAAAGCCAGGTTCTTAGTGGTTCTCGGTATATCAAGAGTTGAGTATGCTTTGTGATTGCCATTATTAGTGGATCATTCACATTAGAAAGACTTCTTGTATATCTTCTTCAAAATTGTCGGGTCATCACTATAGTCGGAGTTTTATTCTCCATCGACGTCATCTCAGCCGCCGCTCCATCGACATCACTATAATCGGAGTCTTATTCTCCATCGCCTTCACCTCAATCGCCACTCCAGGGACCTCAACTCAACAATAAAGGGCATCCATCTAGATCTTTTCAACCCAACAACAAAAGGGCATCAATCTGGATCCTTAAAATTCTGCAATTACTATAAGAAACCAGGACATATTCTCTTGGAATGCCCGGTTCGAGTTTGTCAATTATATAAGAAGCAAACCCCTGGTCATCTTCAGCGTGATTGCTTCCAAACATCATCCACTGCTTCCATTGAAATGTTTTCTGCCTTTGACATAGAGGAAATTGTCAAACAAGTCCTTGCTCATTCTGGTAATCTACCTTCTACTGCTATGTCAGTCATTTCAGGTAATTCATCTTGGTTCTTTGACTCTACATGTTGTAATCACATGACTCCTGATTCAACTCTCTTTTCCACCAAACATGTTGCTAATCATACTCCGACTATTCAAATTGCGGATGGTTCTCCCATGACCGTGAGTTATATCAAAAAAATTGCAACATTAAACACTTCTCTTCCTGATACTTATTGTATTCCCCAACTCACTCTCAATCTCATATATGTTCGTCAATTATGTGACATCAGTCTAACCGTCATTTTTTCTGTTTTTGGTTGTTGTGTGCAGGATCCAAAGACAAGACAAACTCTTGGGATAGGCCGTAAGGTTGGACGAATCTTTGAGCTCATCAATCTTTACATTACATCCCGTTTCTCCTCATCAGTTCAGACAGCAGCCCCAGTCTCATCTACCCCCATCAGTCTCTGGCATTCTCGTCTGGGTCATGCTTTTGTTGGTCGTCTTCAATCCTTAGTGTCTAGTGGTCATTTAGGGCTTGTTAATAAAGAACAATTTGATTTCCTTGTCAACTTTCCAAACAATCGGCATTGCCGCTTTACAAAAGTGATTCTTTTTCTTCTGCACCATTTGACTTGACTCACTCTGATGTTTGGGGCCCGTCTCACACTGCTACTATGGGAGGCTCTAGATATCTTGTCATTTTTGTTGACGATTACTCCCGTTACACCTGGATATTTCTTATGTGTAATTGATCTGAATTACCTTAATTGTACTTTGATTTTGCTACCATGGTCAAAACTCAATTTTCCTGCAATATCAAAGTGTTCCGTGCTGATAATGCTGCTGAATACACAGACTCTAGCGTCCTTAACTTTCTTTGCCAACATGGCACTCTTCCTTATCATTCATATCCAGGAACCTCTCAACAAAATGGGCGTGCTGAGCGCAAACACCGAGACATTCTCAACACCGCCATTGCTCTTCTCATATCCGCTTCGTGTCCTGAACATTTTTAGGGTGAAGCTGCTTTTATAGTTGTTTACACCAAGAACCGTGCACCTTATCCCATTATTGTGAATCAATCACCCTTTAAGCGTCTCTATGGTCACCCTCCTGACTATAACACTTTTAAGGTATTTGGTTGTGTCTGTTTTGTTCTCATTCAACCTCATTAGCGCACCAAATTGGAACCTAGATCTCACTTATGTTGTTTCTTAGGATACAGTGTTGAACACAAAGGCTACAAATGTTGGGATCTTTCCTCCAAATGTCTCCGAGTGTCTCGTCATATTGTTTTCTTGGAACATAAGATGTTCGCCTCCATGTCCAAGTTTCACCTGTCGCACGACAACTCCTCTCTCCTATTCACTGACCTCTCCAAGGATCTTTTTCCCGACACTCTTGAGACAAATTCTTATTCTGAGTCAACATCTCCACCAACACATCCTATTTCTTTATTAGATATGTCATTACCACCTAACATGTCTCCAGACACCTCCATTGAGTTATCCACCTTACCCTCTTCTGAGCAACTTGTCTCTTCCGATGGATCCGCTCCAACACATCCTATCTCTTTATCAGATATCTCGTTACCACCTAACATGTCTACAGACACCTCAATTGAGTTATCCACCTTACCCTCTTCTAAGCAACTTATCTCTTCCGATGGATCCGCTCCAACAGCTTCTGATCTCACTCCTCGGCGAAGTAACAAGGTAAAAACTCCTTATGTTAAGCTTCGTGACTTTATTGTATTTTCTATTATTATTTCTCACCATGAACCACAGTCTTATCGTGAAGCTAGTTTTGATCCTCTTTGGCAAAAAACAATGAATGATGAACTAAAGGCACTCGAAAACACTAACACTTGGGATCTAGTGGATCTACCAAAAGGCAAACATGTTATGGGATGCAAGTGGGTTTATAAGATCAAAACTCACTATGATGGGTCCATTGATCGATACAAGACTCGCTTGGCAGCTAAAGGGTTTACCCAGGAGTATGGGATTGACTATGAGGAGACCTTTGCCCCGATTGCCAGCCTCACTTCAGTTCGCAGCTTAATTGCAGTTGCTGTCGTTCGTCATTGGGGATTATTTCAAATGGATGTGAAAAATGTTTTTCTTAATAGTGAACTCACCAAAGAAGTTTATATGTGCCATCCTCCTGGTTCTCATCATCTTCCGCATCAAGTCTACAAACTTCGTCGGGCTCTCTATGGTCTCAAGCAAGCTCCTCGGGCTTAGTTTGCCAAGTTCAACACCATTGTTGGAGACTTTGGATTCACTCCCAGCTTATATGATTCTGCTCTTTTCATTCGGAAAACAGAGCAGGGTACTATCATTCTTCTCCTCTATGTTGATGATATGATTATCACTAGTGATGACACATTTGGAATTTCTGATCTCAAGACTTATCTTAGCTAACATGTCGAAATAAAAGATCTTAGGAAGCTTAGTTACTTCTTAGGACTTGAGATCACTTCTAACTCCTAAGGATATTATCTTTCTCAAGCAAAGTATGCTTCTGACCTTCCTACTCGAGCGGGACAGATAGTAAGACATGTACCACTCCTCTTGAGCTTAACTCTAAACTTACTCCTGTAGATGGTACACCTTTGGAAGACCCCACCTTGTTTCGTCAGTTGCTTGGTAGTCTTGTTTATCTTACAGTTACTCGCCCTGACATCTCTTATGCTGTCTATATTGTCAGTCAATTTCTCTCTGCTCCTCGCACACCCCATTATACCGCAGTTTTTTGCATTCTAAGGTACATCAAGGGGACCCTATTTAATGGTCTCCATTTCTCAGCTCACTCTTCACTTGAGCTTCATGCCTACTCAGATGCAGATTGGGCAGGTGATCCCACTGATCATAGATCCACCACTGGTTATTGCTTCTTTGTCGGTGATTCTCTTATTTTTTGGCGAAGCAAGAAGCAAACAGTAGTCGCTCGATCCAGCATAGAAGCTGAGTATCGAGCCCTTGCTGATACAACTCAGGAATTTCTTTGGCTTCGTTAGTTACTTGAAAACATGGGCGTCACTCATTCTACTGCCACTATCATCAGCTGCGATAATCAAAGTGCTATCCAAATTGCTCACGATGTATTCCATGAACGCACAAAACACATTGAGATTGATTGTTACTTTGTGCGTCATTATCTCGCCCGTGGGACTATTGGACTATTATCAGTTTTTTTGGCCGATCAAACTGTTGATATCTTCACTAAAACACATCCTCCTGGATGCCTTCAAGATTTAGTTTTCAAACTCAAGTTGGTCTCCATTTTACCACCTTGAGTTTGAGGGGTCTATTAATGTATATATATATATATACACAATGTATATGTTAGTCCCACATCGGTTAGAATGGGAAACATTCCCCTTAGGTTAGGCTATAAATAAGATACTTCCTTTGTAAGCAGCTAACACCATTCAATACAATTCTCTTCTCTCTGTGTTGTCTCACTTCCTCTCTTAAATTCAATTCGTTTCATGATTGAGTCATCTATCTGCACTTTTCAAAGCCATAGCATTAGAGGCATTAACATGTAATTGATAATGAAATTTAAAAAACAACCATTAATTTCTAAAGCTCATAAGACCTTCCAAAATTCACAAGGTCCTAGAATTGATGACGAAATGCGAAGACGATCATCTGCTTTCAACAGAGCATCTACAAGCATGAGCTCTATAGCCTAAGAGAATAAATATTGTTAAGTTCATTGCACTTACCTTTCAATGCAAATCTAGAAAATGGAAACTTATACCACAAATAAAATATTAAATTTGAAGTTGGAATAATGTAGGAGCAAATAGGCACCTTTACTTTTGCATATGTATAGACTGTTCGATGCAAATCAGCACAAGTAGCAAATAACTTGTGGATTGTAAGATCTGACCAAAGTGTCAAATTTTAATAGACAAAATATCAACTACCAGTATAACTGTGAGAATAAAATTTCAAAATATACTAACAATCCTTTCCACAGTAACATATCTCATCACCCATAACTCGCATGGTTTCCATTAACCTCCAAGTGGAAATGAACATTGATTCTGTTATCAGATACTTGTTTGAGTGAATAATAAATACATGAATGATAGACCAGTAAGCTAAGTTCATCCCTTTGTCCATCTCTCTGTCTCACAAATTTTTATTAAAACTTGATTAAAGGATGTGCCTTAGCATGTAACTTTCCATAAGATTATGCCATCTAAAAGATACTCGCACGTACCTCTGAAACTGAAAATTGCAACCTAGACCACAGGACCTAGAGTCACAAACAATATAATCAAACCTGTAAACAAATAATGCTTCTATATCTTTCTAATTTCAAAGCAACATAACAAGGGAAAGTAACTCCAAAGAGGCTAAAACATAGGAAAAAAGAGAGATGAGTTGATTTACTTGTCAACAACTATTCCATTTCTACCATTTGCAACAATATCATACAAGAAATGGTTGTGCTTCATACTCTGCAGTATTAGAGCAAAATGAAATAAAAGTCCAGTGATGAAAACAATATACCAAGGCACATATCTAGAACTATAAGCTTAAAGGTTCAGAGAGCCTAGGACTGTCAAATGACTTACTTTCTGTGAAGCATGCTCAGAGCTAGCAATGATCATTTCCTGCCAAGAGAGCCAATATATCATGTCTGTAAATACTTATTTGTACTAAATTCACGTACATTTTCACAAGTCAAAGTGAACTCCATAGCCAAAGGAAAAGAAAAGCAAACAAGAAAACATTGTCAATGGTTAGACAAACATTTGAAAGCATTATACCAGTCTCATTATGAAAGAATACAGTTGGAGGGGGGTTCATCACAAATGAGACTTAAGTTCAAAAAGGTGCTTCTGCAGTGGAAGAAGCTGCACCTCTCTGTGTGATGATGGAACTTCCAGGTGTCAGAAAGCACTTGATTATTAAAGAGGAAAAAAGGAAGAAAAAGTGAACCTTCACTTTCTTAAGCCTTTCAGAGTCGATGTCAATACGATTCTCATCAACAATGTAGTCTACCATCTTCAGAGACATGTCCTCGTGAGACCTGAAAATATTCAATTGAAAACCCAAATAATGGATTAAATTATCTTTCCACAAAAAATATCATGTTTCATAACCTTGAATTAGGTACTTAATAAAACTATAACGAACACATACTGTTTGTTATTGACAAATCGCAAAACAATGATGTGTTGCATATCCATGTGAAACTAGATATGTTGACAGCAGAGAATTAAATAATGATGTTGACACTAAATTGGCTGATTCAAAATATCAGAAATTGGCCAATGGTTTTTAAAAATAATTTCGCCAAGTAAAATTTACCTGGAAAACTGAGTACCATCAACACAAACTCCATCCAATCAAACTGCTTGATTCTATTATTAAACTCCTAAGCATTTTTAGTTCATTGTTTTCAGCTTCTTATTGAAGAAAACTATTCTAATATAGTAACGCCACAGTCACTCCATTTTCAGTATTATATTTGTCACAACATATCTGAGGAGTCATTCTGCCTGTAAAGCATGGAGTAAAAGCAAAAGAAGTAATTATTGGATCAAAATCCTTCTCTTTTTCATATTTTTATTTGGCAGCATAAGCCACTATGGCGTTATACATATGATCCGAAAACGTCAATTCCTACAATGAACTTACTCTTCTAGCTGTAAATTATGTCAGAGTTGGCAAAAACCATCCAGGGTGACAGATGCCTCAAATGTAAAGGGAACAAAAAACCAGATAAGTCAATGGTAGTTCAAACGCCCTGCCACATGTGCCTGTTTTCTATTTGAAACCTTAAATAAGTAGATAAGCCACAAATGCATGCACTTGATAAATGAACCCATAACAATCTCAACACCAAACAAAGAAAGACAAAATATATCAATAGGTATGATTTTTATGAGCATACAAATTCATTACGCTTGCATGACTTATTGCATGTAATTGGCAACATACACATATTGTGATCAAGAAAATAGCAAATTCATTTCCGGAGAGAACAAAGCAAGCTTGAAACCTAAGAATGTAGGGTCACAACTCACAAGCACTATCCTTCCATGGTTTTATAAACATAAAAGTGAAAACTCAATAGTGGAATCACCAATCAGATATTCAGTAATATAAACAGCAATTCAGCAATGAATATATGCATTATTGTTCCAAAAATAGTGATTTTGAAATCTTTAAACATAATATCTTTATCCAACTACATCAGATGTAACAGGAAACAATAAAGATATGAAGAATTCAAATTTTCCTCATCTTAAGGGAAGACTAAATAATAATTAACATAAGCATCACCATTTGGAGCCATTATGAACCCGGGGAAGAAACTTGCGCTTATACAAGTGGCTGAATGGCCCATGGCCAACATCATGCAGTAGTCCTAAATAGAATAACAACAGAATAACATATAGGTGGAAACAAATGAGCTAAAACCAAAGAACATTTAATGGCAAGCATAATTAATTACCCGCAAGTTTTACTGTTTGTACATCAAAAGGATCAATACCAAGCTCAAAAGCCCTGCAAGCATAGCAGGATGTAAAGAATAAAGATTCATTATGATGGATCCAAAACTAAAACGGCCATACTTTAAGGACATATAACATATTCCTACTTGGTGACTATTAATTTTATGAACAGCTTCACCAGCCAGCCAATAAACCCCAAGTGAATGCTCAAACCGAGAATGTACAGCTCCTGGGTAAACCATGTTTGCTAGACCTGTGCATACAAGAAGAATTTTGTTTAGCACAAAGATTTAAGCATGCACACAGTGCTGGGAAAGCAACCCTCCTGTTCTAATAACATATAGCAATGCAGTAAATGCAGTACTCTCTCAAGGATCATTTGCAGTTGATGACAGTATTGATAAAAAACTTACAACAAATCCTCCACTATAGTGATCAACTTGACAACTTGTTGGACATTAAGCACCTTACAGCACCCGTCAACTTAAAAAAGAGGAAATTTAATATTGCAAAAATAGGTTTAATAACTGTTATACAGAGCTTCTCAGTAAGAAGTAGAATAATCTGAACTCTAGATGGTATGCCTATCACAGAAATCAATGATTCACCATAGTTTGTTACAATTCTGATATTTAAATCATTAAAAGCAGTAAAGATAAGAAAAGTCCTACCAAATAACAGTTTACTCAAGTGATAAAGATTCTGTATTCTGTTCTTCACCTTGCAGGGACAAAAGGGAGTTGAGCATACATGACAAAAAATATATCAGATCAACGTACTTCTGTTTTGGTAAGTGCATAAGTTCATAAAAAAAAATTGTGATCAGTCTATGTCTAATATATTAGATCCATAAATTAAAAAAAAAAATCTTGTAGAATATGATTTGAACTGTGACTGTATTTATTATTGCCCTACTTTTTCATCAATAAAATGTGTTAAATAAGACCTTCTAAGCTCAAATTACACCTCATTCATGCATATCCTCCCACATGTCTAGCAAACATCTCAAGTCTCGACTATGACAACTTAACCAGTTTCATTGTTTGACGCCTTAACAAATAACTTCCAATAAACCGATGCATCAAATAAAGGATTTTTAAGTGTAACAATAACTACATTAGAAATCTTCAATCAGAGCCAAAGCTAGATCTACTGCTTCTGTAGAATATGTAAATTCCAGTTTAAGAAAAGATATAAAATCTGGAATTTATGGTATCAACATGTGACCAACTTTTACAGTAGGTCTTCTTGTTTTCTTTTTTTTCTCTTTTTCCCCATATTAGTGCAATGTCTAACATTAGGACTTGAACCAATATCTGACGGGAGAAAGTGTAATAAATAGAAGTTATACCCGAAGATATCATCAAACTAGAGGTTGAAAAAAAAAACCTTAGCTCATTCAAGACAGTAATTAGCAATCAATTCTTATCAGTTACATACCAAAGGAAGAGGAAAAAGAAAACTATAACTCAAAACTTAAATTCTCTTCAAATTATAAAACTTCCTGTATTTAATCTAGAAAGGTCATTACTCACCAAGTTGCTTTAGATCGCGAAGTCTGCAATATGAAGTAAGAACGTTAAAGGATATCTAAGTTCTAAGTTGCATTTAAAAAGGCTGAGAGATGTTCTGAATAAATTCAATGAAAAAGTATAAATCCCAATTGTAAATCAATGAAAAGTCAAATCCATATTTCAAAGTAAGTAAATGCTATGTGACTATCTATTACTAAGCCAAGCAATGGTGCAGGAAAGCAATCAACAATTTAACCTCATCAAACAGTCAGTCCATTTCATGAAAAGAGAAAGTAACATACTAACAATAATGAATAGAGGTAACAAAAGTCACATGCCCAGCTATATATATAAGATATGTGTAATCTATCAAAATATATAAAAAATTATACTCATCATAACATAATAAATTAATAACCACTAGTAAAAGAGATACGAATCAGAGACTTCCAAAAAGAATTTCTATAGAATATTTAACTCAAACAATACAAGAATTTACAGTCTCAACCATACAGCAAACTGAGGCTCTTGAATCTAAATCCTCTAATTTTTAGCTTTTACTTTTCAAATAATTTCTTCCTCTCTTTTCCTTTATGCCTACACACAGCTCGTACCTTACTCTGCTCTGGATTTCTAGGATTTCAAGTTTTTTCGTTGCTCGCTCGAATTCTCAAAGTAAATTGTTCTATATTCCGCTAAAAATTTGCAAAAAAAACAAAAAGAAAAGAAAAGGCACGATTCTAAATTAAATTCAGTTTCTATCATTCCAAATGCTGTATATTAACATCATTTAGGCAGCGATTCTCAACTTCCAAAACGAAAGGAACCAAAAATGACACTCCATTTTAACGCTTCATTTATCTGTATTTACTAATTCAAATAATAAGAACGAAAACATAAATCAACGATATAAAAAATCAAATTCACAAATGATTCAGAAGAGAGAAAAAAAACAGAGCAAAAACCGAATCTATTACCGGATCCAGATAAATGTTTCCGTTTATCTGGAAGTTGAAGGAGTGGTGGTGGAGTGATGCCGCCGAAAAGATGACTGGTTCGTTTACGTGCGGAGTTTTTGCTCGTGGCGTGTACGGTCCAATCAGGGATCGGAAAACTCCGTTCTTATAGCTACTTTTGATTTTCTGAATTTTTAAAGCGTTTCGTGCTCGCAATGTTATAGTGCTGCTATGCTGATTAGTGATTTATTAGTTTGCAGGGAACTTATGGGGAAGGAATAAGAAAAATGGACATTTGCACGTGCGGATGACTAAGAAATAAATTTACGAATCTCTTTTTAATTGACGTGATTTTCATTTAAAGATGCATTTAAAAAAAAATTCAATAAATCACTTAGGAGGATCTTAATCCTTTAGTTTTACCTTTCTTTTCTTTTGCCACTTGGGCTTTTGGCAAGACGACAAAGATGCTTGAAAAATTGAAATCATTGCTATAGTTGCCAAACTGTTTCCCATGCGTAATGGAGAAGTAGCTTATGATGGTGTGTTTACACACAATGTGCACGCTATATAATTACAATTATAACTATATACATATTGTGTCTGTGAAAACAGTGTTACCAGTAGTATTCATCCATGACATTGACAATGGAAGAGAATCATTGTTTGTTTTATAGCAAGTATTATATTCTATAGATGCATTTGTTTTTTGGATCAAATCCAAAAAAAAATATCATTTGATGCCTTTTAAAGGCTTTGGCAAATTGGCACGGCCACCAATCTAGTCCATCAAATTGGGTGTGAAATTTGAAACATAATATTAGACATGGAAGACACCAAATTGTAGATAACTCTTAGGTCTAAAGGCTTACTTTGTGTTTGGAGCAAAGAGAAATAAAAAAATAAAATAAAAAAAAAAGAAGAGAAAAGAGTAACCATGAATTTTTCAAAATGATTTATGTGTTCATTTCATTTTTTTTTTGTCTCGTTGCTTTAAAGAGAGCCACAAACTAAAAAATGAGAGCCACAATTACATTAATTACTAAAATTCTTGACTCAAACTAAAAAATACATGGTCGTCAAAACATGACGGTCAATATCAAGAATTACAGTTTCTATGTTTAAACATTTTCTCTTTTTTTTCTTTTACATACTTTTAAAAGAAACATTTTCGTCTTTAAAACTTACTGTTTACACATATATAATGTTCGAGTACTAGCGCAACTAATTTTTTTGCCTAACTTTTTTTAATGCTTTTTTCGTCTTAAAAATTTTGTTGCATTTAATTTTTCTAAGTAATTTTAATTTAAATATTTTATTATTTTAAAATTAATAATTTAAAAAATAAATTCTAATTTTATTTATATACATTTGAAAAAAATAATTTGTAATGATTTAATATTTTAAGAAATTAATTATGTAATTAAATAAATAATAAACGTGAAATTATCATGCTATAAAAAAAGATAATGGCAAGCAGTGATAACCATCGCAAGGGAAAAACAAACTTTAGCATGTTAGACATTGGATGTGATTTAATTGAAATTTTGAATTTATTCACCTGCCTTCAAATAAGAAGGGTATTAAATAATATGAATTTGCTTTGCAGGTGTTGTGCCACAGTCGGACATGTCCATGTTTTTTGACACAGACATTTCTTGTCCTTGTCACCAAAATTATGGATGCAGGAGAAGATCTGCTCACATTATCACTTGTTGTATGACCGAAATTCAACTGATAAGCCTCACGCTATGTTTGGTGAGGGATAGAATTGAAACCGAAATTGTAGTCAGTGAAGCTTAAAGCGAAATCATAATTTTTTTTTAAAAAATTAACAAACATTTTCAGATAAATCCCAAACACAAGAACAGTAACAAGACCTTATAATAGAAGTGGGAAAAAAAAAAAAAAGTCATGTGACCATTGCCAGTGACTGACTTCATGCAGATATCACCAAGAGCATTTGTAATTAAGATAAGTCAAAGTTTTCAGGTTATTTGATCAGGTATTTTTAATGTGGGTGGACAAAATTCTAATAAATATATGTAGAATAAAAAGGAAAAGGAACTACGAAATTTTCTGATGTCCAGTTCAGGATGTGTCCAAGGCATGACCATGGTTTTGGAGAAGGCTTCTGTTTCATCTTTGATCTAAGAATAAGCTGTTTGAAATCATTGCTGGCGTTAAACTGTGCGAGTAATCAAGCTGATGCGTTTAAGCCATTTGAAATTGCTCTGGAACACGGAGCAAGGGAGCCTGGATAACACCAGGCTTGC
Source organism: Bretschneidera sinensis (assembly GCA_023935145.1). Taxonomy (NCBI): domain Eukaryota; kingdom Viridiplantae; phylum Streptophyta; class Magnoliopsida; order Brassicales; family Akaniaceae; genus Bretschneidera; species Bretschneidera sinensis. Next base: position 103,197,803 of record CM043701.1, on the reverse strand, counting down.
CAAGCTGACCACAAGCAGCCATCTTGTCATCACCTCTACTGAATCGCAAGAAAACAGTGCAACCACCTTCAGCCAAAATATTACGAAACTCAATCATCTTCTTTTCACTGGTTGGTTTAAACTGGGATCCGCAATGAGGATTGAATGAGATGAGATTGATCTTGAATGGAATGCCCTGAACAAGCTCAGTAAGCCTCTTTGCATCGTCCAAGCTGCAAACAGAGAAATACCAGTGCGATGATTACATTTTCAAACATATAATATGGATCGGCCGATAGGATATATTTATTGAAACTAAATAATGGAATACAAAAGAAAAAGGATAAAAGAATCAAAATATTAAGAAGCAGTAAGATTATTCTAATTGCTAAAGGCTTTCTAACGAAAATACTAAGCCATTTAAAGTGCTGTTAAGACAGTAAAATAGTGACATCTATCACAAATTTCAAAGTAGACAGAGATCAAGTCAATAGTAATACTGAGAGCCTGTAGTTCCACACCATAATGTTCTGACTTCCGAGCAACTTTCTGAAAAAAAAATTACCATAGAAATGAGGACATCACAGTAATACAGATGAAATGGGAAAACTTCATGCATTGCAATTCTAAGATGCTCTTATTCTGATTGCTTTATCGACAGCCAAATGGAAGAGCAAATGAAGGATACAATGGATCCCACCCTAAACGCACCACAAGGATAGCAGAATGATAGATGATGTGGTTTTAATTGCCTATATCAGGGATTGATCCAGGATCATTATCTTGGGGGACAAAGGTGTTCAGTCAGGATTTGTATATTTAAGGCTTAGGTTAGTTCAAAGAACACTAATATAAAATTGTTTAACATCAAACTTTGGTTATAAAAATTATATTATTCTTAGGTATGTTGTACAAAAAATCATAAAACAACGTTAATATAAAATTATCTTAACTCAAATTAATCATCATTAATAATAATAAAGAAGTTGACAACATTATTTAGTCAATAAATAAGAATAGTTTAACCGATAACAATCATAAATGAGTATAAAAAATTTAGTATCTTTAATAAAAATATGTAAGGGATTTACTTATCAAAAAATAAAGATATATAAGAAATTAGAAAAAAAAATATGAAATACAAAATTTTTAGTTTCTTCAAAAAAAATTGAAATGGTCGAAAAATAATAGATGAATATCCAAGCAATCTTTGTTTTCTTCAACTCAACATAAATAACTGTCTCCCTAAATTGTTGGTTTACATAGTGTAATATACAGGAATTAGTGTAGCCAAAAGTTACAGGGCCTAAGTAAAAAACTAATAACTTAATAGAAGTCAAGAGAGTTATTAGGCGTGTGTTGTGCGTAGGAAATAGTAAATGAAACCAAAAAAAAATCTAAAATGGTTTTTGGTGGGTCTTTGGCAAATAACAATAGTCTAGCAAATTTTTTTTTTAAGGTTTAATGGCATGAGGGGTCCAAGCCCACTATCATATCATATTTTCTATGAGAATGAGGGGCAGCATTTTATAAAATCAAAGCAACAAAAAAAAACTAAAACTGTTCATAAAAAACCTTTTCTTTGATTTTTGTCCACGGAAGAGGGGTTGTATGTCTGCATGTCGTAAGATAGGACCAGTGACAAATTCATGGGAGGCACCATGGACTGTTTTAGCTTTTTGTTGCTTTGAGAAGTTGCGGCCTTCCATTCCATCAAATGTCATTTGATAGTAGGTTGTTGACCCCTTATGCCATTAAACCTAAACAAACCTAAGAATTGCTAGCTGTCAAAGACCCATGAAAAAGCTTTCCAACACGCACCACGTTTATAATAACTCTCCTATTACTCTATTATTATTTAGCCCCTGCAACTTTTGGCTATACTAATTAATGTATACCACACACTGTGAATGTACAGTTTCCGGACGAGAGAGTTATAGAGATTGAACTGAAGTAAAAGATTGTTTGGATCTTCATCTATTATTGTTCGGCCTATTCTAATTTTTCATCGAAAAAATTGAAGATACATCATTTAAAATTTAACTTAAATATTATATATAATAAATATATAAATATTTATAAATATTTTTTTTTCATTAGTCTGAGCATGTTGACCATATAGCTTATAAATAATGAATCCGTCTGGATCTCAGCACACCAACTATCTATCATGTCTGTTACCTGAAATCATTTAACATTGAGGGATGAGCTTCACAAGCTCAGTGAATTAAATTTACTAGAAGTATTCAATTTATATAAATAGTCTTTTAATATTCAATTATTTATATCTCATATAACTTGATAATAACATTCTACTTTCACTGCACATATCATAAGCCTCATTCTCTATCAATCTCTTCTTCTTGTATATTTATTCACCTAAAGACCATCAATTATATCTCATAACTACCTCGTTATGAGGTTCACAACATATAGTCTACCATTTAGATAGTTCTTATCATATCATACTTCCATGTTTCTTTCTCACCATAACTGTCTCTCTGTGAGACTCATTCATCTATAAATAAATTTAAAATAACAAACAACACTTTAGCATTTCAATAATAAAATCAAACGCAATGCATGAATTATTATTAAAGAATGTCTTCCCACATGTCGACATGTTTTTATTTAAGACCGGTTGTCTTCCTTATTCTTTTATTTTATTTAGACCGGCTGTCCTCCCTGTTCTTCTATTTCCAACATATATCGGCTGTCGCGGTTTTCATTTATTTCCAACATATACCAGCTGTCACGGTTTTCATTTAGATCGATTGCCCTCCCGGTTCTTTTATTTCATGTATATGTATATGTGCAATAATATAAAAACACACATGTATTCATATATTCAAATTAGTTATTATGCTTCTTCTGAAATCATTATTTGATTAATTTCACTAATTTCTTCTCCTCATATATCATATCAACTCATCATCCATAGTTCGTCAAGAATTTCATTTATTCCTATCATACTTATCAACGAACTTTCATCTATCACCAAATCATAAGTTAATAATATATTCAAATGTTGTCATTATATATTTCATATTTATCTTGATTACTTAAAGTAAATCTAACTCACCACGTAGCACTTAGAGCTACTCATAGATCACCTCCTTACATTTTCTGCTCCTTTCAGCAATTTTCCCCGGTTGCTGATCGTCAACAACTGACATAATATTTATATTAAATTTCTAATTTATTCTTAAATTCCTTCATAATTTACATTATTTGAAAATTCCCACATTGAATTTCAGGAATTTCATGTATGCTAAATTTCAAAAATAAACTTCACATTATTACCTTTGTTTTTCTTAGAACTCCTCGTGACTCTCTATAAAAGTCTCTCGTAAACCTCTTCAAAATTTTACTGTTTCAGTCTTTCTTTCGGTCCGCAAATGTTTAAAGAAAGAGAGTTATTTGAATTGTAGTGGAAAAAAACCAAACAGGATTTAGTAAGTAATAAGTAAAATAAACTATATATATATGTTAACAACCCAACAGTCAGCAACCAATCTTCAAATTGTTGCCACGAATTTAACTGCTGTTTTACATGCAGTAGTTATGTTTCTCTTGGCAACACCTGTTGCCACGATTTTTATTCTTTTTTTTTTCTTTTTCCTTACATGCTGTCCACGTGTCCCCTTTTTTTTTCAAAAGAATTGTTTTATAAAAATCAAATCTTTTGCATACATATTATTTTAAATTCATATCATATTTATTAAATTATTTCTTTACCCTTTCTTTATGAATACGGGTATTACAATTCTACCCACCGTACAAAAATTTTGTAACCGAAATTTCTTTACCTAATTCATGAAAGAGTTGAGGGTATTCTTTCTTCATTCTTGCTTTACGCTCCCGGGCGACTTCTTCTACATCTTTGTTCCGCCATAATATTTGAATCAAATGAATGACTTTATTGCGCAAGACTTATTCCTTTCTGTCTAGAATTTTGACCGGTACTTGCATAAAAGTCAAATCTTCCTGAAGTTCTATCACCTTATTCGAGATACTATGGGATTCATCGTGTAAGTACTTTCTCAAAAGTGACACATGAAACACATTATGTAATTGCTTTAACTCTGGGGGCAAATCCAGTATTCGATATACTACTAGTTCAACTTTCTCAATCACCTCATATGGCCCCACAAATCTCGAGCTCAACTTTTCTTTCTTTTTAAACCTCAATACACTATTCTATGGAGATATCTTCAAAAATACCTAATCACCAACTTGAAATTCAAGAGATCATCTTCTATTATCGGCATACCCTTTATGTTTGTTCTGTGCTGGTCTAAGATTCTCTCTAACCAGTTTGATCATTTTAGTAGTCAAATCTATCATTTATAAACCAAATATCTTTCTCTCTCCAACTTCTTCCCAACATACTGGAGTTCAACACCTTCTACCATATAAAGCTTCAAATGGTGTCATCCCAATACTAGTTTGATATTGATTATTGTATGCAAATTCAATCACAGGCAAATAAGCATCATAGCTCACTGAGAAACTCAATACACTTGTCCTCAACATATCTTATAGTATTTTGATGATTCTCTTCGTCTGCCCATAAGTTTGTGGATGAAAAGCTGTACTAAGCTATAATTGCGTACTTATGCTTCTTGAAAACCTCTCCAAAATCTAGAGGTAAATCTAGAATCTCTATCGGATACAATACTCAAGGGTACTCTATGTAATCTTACAATCTTTGCTACATACAATTCAACCAACTTTTCAGGACTCCAGGTAGTTTTAATAGGAAGGAAATGTGAAGACTTAGAAAGTCAATCCATACTCACATTTTTCTATGGCCACTCAAGTACTGGAAAATGTTGTAATAAACCTACTGGATGTCTATTCTCATACTTCACCTGTTGATAAGTCAAACATCTAGAAATATGTTCCGCTACATCATTCTTCATCCTTGACCACCAATAATTTTGCTTTAATCTCTTGTACATCTTATTATTACCTGTGTGCATGGAATATACAGAATCATGAGCCTCCTTTGGTATTTCGTTTCTCATCTCCACATCATTGGGAACACAAATTCTATTCCCCAGTACCACCACACCATCTTCTCTAATTCTAAACTCAGTTGACTTTCCACTCAATACTTCCTGTTTGATCTTATTTATCCCTTCATCTCTACCCTGCCTCTGTAATAAACGATCAATAATAGAAGACTGTATCACCATATTTGCCATCAATACTCCTCTATCATTGATACTTAACTGTATCCTCATTCTTCTTAATTCTATCATCAAGCTAGTATTATGACTCCCAATAGCGGTTAATTGCCCTATAGCTTTTCTACTTAATGCATCAGCTACTACATTAGCCTTTCTGGATGATAATGAATTATACAATCATAATCACTAATCAACTCCATCCACCTCCTCTGCCTCAAATTCAACTTCTTCTGGGTCGGTAAATGCGTCAAGCTTTTATGATCAATAAAAATTTCACAATTGGCTCCATACAGATGACGTCTCCAAATATTCAAAACAAAAACGATGGTAGCCTTCTAAATCATAGGTCGGGTAATTTCTCTCATGGTTCTTCAATTGCCTAGATGCATAAGCTATAACTCTCCCTTGTTGCATCAATACACATCCTAACCCCTGATGTGACGCATCACTATATACTACAAATCCTTCATCACTAGAAGAAAGCACTAATACCAGAGCAATAGTCAATTTTTTTTTCAACAACTGGAAACTTCTCTCACATTCCTCTTACCACCTTAACTTCATGTCCTTCTTGGTCAATCTAGTCAATGGTCGAGCAATCATAGAAAATTTTTGGATGAATCTTCTATAATAACCAGTCAACCCCAAAAAACTTCTAACTTCAGTTACACTAGTGGGTCTTTCCCAATTCAACACTGCTTCTACCTTCTGTGGGTCAATTGCTATTCCTTCTCCCAACAGAACATGCCCTAAGAAAGATATTTCACTAAACCAAAACTCACACTTAGAGAACTTTGCATATAATTTTTCTCTCATCAGAATTTCCAACACTATCTCTAAATGCTGCATATGCTCCTCTTCATTCTTGGAATATGCCAGAATATCATCAATAAACACAATCACAAATCTATCCAAGAGTGGTTTAAACACTCGATTCATTAGATCCATAAATGCTGGAGGAACATTAGTCAACCCAAAAGGCATGACCATGAATTTATAATGGTCATAACGTGTCCTAAAAGCAGTCTTAGGCACGTCCCCCTCCTTTATCCTTAATTGATGATAACCCGATCTCGGGTCTATCATAGAAAACACTCTAACTCCCTGTAACTGCTCGAATAAATCATCTATCCTAGGCAAAAGATATCTATTCTTTATAGTGATCTTATTCAATTATCTATAATCAATACATAACATCATTGTCCCATCCTTCTTCTTGACAAACAACACAGGGGCTCTCCAAGGTGACATATTAGGTCTAATAAACTATTTATCTAGCAACTCCTGAGCCGAACTTTCAACTCTCTCAATTCAGCTGGTGTCATTTTCTAAGGTGCTATGATATGGGTGCTGATTTTGGAATCACCTCAATAGAAAACTTAATCTCCCTATTGGGAGGCAAATCGAACAATTCTTCAGGGAATACGTTAGAAAAATCTTTTACTACCAAGATTTCTTCTAACTTCCTACTCTTATTGCTAGAATCCATCACATATGCTAAATACCCATCACAACCCTTCTTTAACCATTTACTGGTAGTTAAGGCATAAATAAGACAGTTAGCAAGTATCTTACGTTTTCCCTAGAAATTAAACTCCTTCTGTCAGGGTATTTTGAACACCACATTCTTCCTAAAACAATCTACCCAAGCATGATATGCAGATAACCAATTCATCCTCAAAATTAAATCAAAATCTATCATATTTAAAGGCAATAAATCAGCCATATTAGCCATATTAATCACACAACCTCTATAAATTATCCTGATAATAACCTTATCCCCAGTAGGAACCTCAACAACAATAGCATGCATCAAAGGACTAACACTAGCATCAATAGATTCCATATAAACACTGGATGCGAAAGAATGGGTTGCACCAAGATTAATAAATAATCTAGTAGGTCTACCAAGGATAGATATCATACCCATAACAACATCAGGAGTGGTTTGTACATCCTGTTGGGTCAATGCATAGATTCTGCTGTCTCTGGACTATAATTGGCTATCATGTCCTTTCTCAGCTACTGATCCTCGACATCTTCCCCGCATACTCCCTAATCCACTACATTTTTTCCACTGGTCTTCTTTGAACACTTTTAACGCCTACATCAGCAGATTTCCCTACTGGAAAATCTATAGCAACATGTCCTCCCTTACCACATATAAAGCATATCTGTGTAGGGCAATTCCGAGATAGATGCCTCGTCTGATCACATATAAAGCAAACCCCTGACTCTCGATCATACATCAGATTATCACTTCCCCTTGGTGGCATACTTACTCCTTTACCATAACTCCTAATTCCCATAGCCTGTCTCCTGAATCTAGAGGTCCCACCGGTATTACTCTGAGTGACAGAAGCAACAGATTTTGCTTACCTCTGACTCTGTACTACAGTTCCTTATGATAAGGAACTCCCCCTTTGGGGTGGTCTCCTACCCTACACACTTATATTGCCACCACCTCTAAGTCCCTCAAATCTAGACCTCTTCAGCCACTCCCTCATACCTCTAAACTCCATCAAATCTTTCTCAATTTGTAATATTTTATCCACTAGTATAGCATAATTTCCAATGCCCATATAAGAGAGTTTAGTTTGAATGTCATAGTGTAATCCGTTTAAAAATCTCTTACACTTCATCTCCTCCGTATTCACTAATTCAGGTAGAAACCTTGGCAGAGCTATGAATCTGCTATCATATTCAGCCACCGATAAATTACATTACCTTAGATGAATAAAAGATTTCTCTTGTTATGCTCGAAAGATATCTGAAAAATAATTTGCAAAGAATTCATCCTTAAACTTACTCCAAGTTAAAGGTTGTTTTACTTGTGTGCTCACCTCGGGGAAAATATCCTCCCACCATTGAGAAGCCTCACCTTCCAGCATAAATGAAGCAAAAGCAACCTTCTGTCTATCTGTCACTAGTAAGACCTCAAAATATTTCTCGACATGTCTAATCCACTGTTCAGCTTTTACAGGATTTACAGATCCTCTAAAATACTGGGGTTTAAACTTAAGAAATCTCACAAAACATTCACCTTGCATCTCATGTGCAAACACATCTTCTTCCTCATGAACCTCTTGTCTCACTACATCAAGTTCCATTCTACCCCTCTCATAAAATCTCCTCTACAAATTATCAGCTCTTTCTTCAGCTGCATTCATCTTCTCTAGCACGATCAAGAGTGTCCTTTAATTTCTCTCTCCTAACCTCAGATTCTCTTCCAAATCTACTAGTACTAGCTGCACTATCAATCTATTCCCTTGCAGGAACCAAAGAATCAACTTCCCCCTCTACTTCAGTTCTTCTAAATATTGGGGGTCTACCACATCCCATCTTATTCAGAACTCTACCTCTAGCTTTAGCGCGTCCAAGTGTCAACCTCAAACTCTGCATTCAAATATAACTTATTTAGATCTTCCACTTCTTTAAGTTCTTATGCAGTCTACATAATCATAAAACCTAATGCTCTGATACCAAAATTGTAACAATCCATCCTGGGTTGGCCACTCCCGAGACGGTGCCATCACATTTTGAAAATACCAACACGACACATATATGCAACAATAAAAATTTACCAACTGCAATTATTTACATCAATCCTCAACCCTTAATAGGGGAGATACATCATTCAGATCTCAGCTTAAACATTGTATACAACATAATATACATGAATATTTACAATTTTTTTTTCATTAGTCTGAGGATGTGGACCACGTGGCTGACAGATAATGAATCCGTCTGAATCTCAGCTCACCAACTATCTATCCTACCTACTGCCTAAAATCATTTAACATTAAGGGATGAGCTTCACAAGCTTAGTGAATTAAATTTACTAGAAGTATTCAATTTGTATAAATAGTCTTTTAATATTCAATCATTTATATTTCATATAACTTGATAATAACATTCTACTATCATTACACACATCATAAGCCCCATTCTCTATCAATCTCTTCTTCTTAAATATTTTTTCACCTTAAGACCATCAATTATATCTCATAATTACCTCATTATGAGGTTCACAACATATAGTCTACCATTTAGATAGTTCTTATCATATTATACTTCTATGTTTCTTTCTCACCATAACCGTCTCTCTATGAGACTCATTCATCTATAAATAAATTTATAATAACAAACAACACTTCAGCATTTCAGTAATAAAATCAGTATTTAAAATAAATGCAATGCATGAATTATTATTAGAGAACATCTTCTCATATGTCGACACGTTTTTATCTTAGACCGGTTGCCTTCTTGATTTTTTTATTTTATTTAGACCGGCTGCCCTATCGGTTCTTTTATTTCCAGCATATATCGACTGTCGTGGTTTTCATTTATTTCCAACATATACCGGTTGTCATGGTTTTTCATATATTTCCAGCATATACCGGCTGTCACGGTTTTCATTTAGATCAGCTACCCTCCTGGTTCTTTTATTTTATGTATATGCATATGAATGAAGTATGCATATGCACAATAATATAAAAACACACATGTATTCATACATTCAAATTAGTTATTATGCTTCTTCTCAAATCATTATTTGATCAATTTCACTAATTTCTTCTCCTCATATATCATATCAACTTATCATCTATAGTTCGTCAAGAATTTCACTTATTCCTATCATACTTATCAACCAACTTTCATCTATCACCAAATCATAAGTTAATAATATATTCAAATGCTATCATTATATTTTTCATATTTATCTTGATTATTTAAAGTAAATTTAACACATCACGTAGCACTTAGAGCTACTCGTGGATCACCTCCTTGCCTTTCTTGTTCCTTTCAGCAATTTCCCTTGGTTACTGATTGTCAACACTTGACATGATATTTAAATTAAATTTCTTATTTATTCTTCAATTCCTTCATAATTCACATCCTTTGAAAATTCTCACATTGAATTTTGTGAATTTTATGTATGCTAAATTTCAAAAATAAAAAAATAAACTTCACATTATTACCTTATGTTTTTCTTAGAGCTTCTCGTGACTCTCTATAAAATTTTCTTGTAAACCCAAAATTTTACTCTTCCAATATTTCTTTCGGTCCCTAAGTGTTTAAAATAAGAGATTAATTTGAATTGTAGTGGAAGAAAAACAAACAGAATGTAATAAGTAATAAGTAAAATAAACTATATATATATATAAATAAAATAAAAACTATATATATAGTTTTTATTCTTTAATGCATTTTTAAACCAAAAAGACTTGTCATATGCTATCTAAATGTGTACGGTTGAAATTAATGCAAATGAAAGCATGTGACGTAAATTGATACTAATGCATGTTGAGAATTAATATTTTGGTGCGAGTTAGAGTAAGCAGAAAAAAAATAATTTCAAAATGGAAAGAAATAAGAAATATTAGGGGTGATCATAGAACCCAGTTGACCCGTGGATCCGACCCAAACCGATATAATGGGTTGGGTTGGGCTCGGTCATTTTAGAAGTTGGGTTGGGTTGGGTTGAAATTTTTTTGAACCCGGTGGGTTGGGTCATGGGTTTAAAATTTTTAAACCGACCCAAACCGGTAACCCGGTCAAATATATAATTATATATTATATATATATATATATTGTATTTATTAAATATAAAATTGTGTTTAAATAATTATAGTATAATTAATGAGTAAAATTATACATAGTACTGTCCAAATCTAAGCAGCCAAACATAGCATAGGTTGTTGTAATTGGATAATAAAATGATGGGTATTTTGAAAAAAAATTACAATTTACTAAACTAAACCTAACCTCTAATTGAGAGTTTCAGTTCTCTCTTTCTTCGTTTTGTTTCTGGGGGCTGTGGAGAGGAAGCCAGAGAAAGCCAAAAACTCAAAAAGGTATGCACTATGTAGTACTATAGTTTAATTTCTAGCCAGTTTTTTGCACTTTTATGCAGTGTTGGCATGTATTTGGCACTTTTATGTATTAGATCGAGCTGTCTGATCTAGAGGATAGAACAAATTTTTTTTTTTTTAAGAACATAAGAAAATTTTCATGCCTCTTTAAAGTTTTTCACCAACTGATCCATACAATAATTGAGTATCCATGCTTAAACTCAAATGAATCTCCACCGTACTTCATTTATTCAAAAGGATTCAACGAAACCATCAAACTAACTAGAAAATGTAAATAGAGAAATATATGAACTTTCCATGTCAGAGAAAGGTGTCAACCAAACGCTGGTGAAATTATAATTTGGCATAATTTATAATTTTCATTGACCCATTCACCCGGGCAGAGCACCCGGTAGTATTTGGCATAATTTATAATTTTCATAACAAATTTTAATTTCGATTCTCTTTTATAAAAAATAATATTTTTAGGTTATTTAAAAAATCATAAAAATAAAAAATCTGCCTAATCATAAAAATTATTATATTAATTTATGAAAGCCTTTATAAAAAATCATGGTTGATATTTTAAATATTAACTTTTATTTGCTTATTTTTGATACAGGTATCAAGTGTCAACTGTCAAGTATGGTAGATAACCCCAAGGATTTATCTTCAACTTCAAAAAAAAGTGCAGCTTTAAAGGAAAAGGTGAGTGACTCAAGCAAAAAACCTTCTAAAAGAACATCAGATGTGTGGGAACATTTTACTTTGATTGAAAGTGAGAAATCGGGAAATGAGAAAGCTACATGTAATTATTGTGGACAAATTTATGCTTGTGATAGTAATAATGGTACTAGTACAATGTGGAAACATTTGAATAGGTGTACTAAGTATCCTTATAAAATTAAGTGCAAGAAACAAAAGACTTTGTCAGATTATCAAACTATAGCAAAAGATGGTACTACTACTTTGAATATTTCGGGTGTGGCAAAAAGTTTTGATCATGAAGTATCTAGAACCCTACTTGCTAGAATGGTCATTGTTGATGAATTACCTTTTAAATTTGTAGAACATGAAGGTTTTAAGGATTTTGTTGCCTCATTGCAACCGAAATTTAAAATTCCTTCAAGATTTACGATAGCTAGAGATTGCTTGGCACTTTATTATGCTGAGAAAAAAAAGATAAAGGATCTTTTGCGTAAAGAATCTCAAAGAGTTTGCCTCACAACGGGCACATGGACTTCTGTGAAAAACATTAATTATATGTGTCTCACCATGCATTTTACTGATAGTAATTGGAAATTACATAAAAGGATTTTAAACTTTTGTCCAATTTCTAGTCATAAAGGAGAAGCAATTAGGAAATTGTTTGAGTTATGTTTGCTAGAATGGGGTATTGAGAAAGTTTTCACAATCACGGTTGATAATGCAACTTCCAATGATAAATCTTTAAAGTATATGATGAAAAGAATTAATCATTGGAATGGAAGTGTCTTGAATGGTGAATTTCTCCATCTGGGATGTTGTGCTCATATTTTAAACCTCGTTGTGAGTGAAGGTTTGGAATATTGTAAGGACTCCGTTGATTGGATTCGTGATGCAGTGAAGTATGTGAGGGCTTCTCCGGCGAGGTTGGAAAATTTTAAAACATGTGCGGAAGAAGAAAAAATATCAACCAAGTGTCTTGTATGCCTAGATGTTCCAACTAGATGAAACTCAACTTATATGATGCTGGAAGCTGCACTTAAATTTCAAAAGGCTTTTAAACAGTTGGAAGAACAACAAGAATCACATTTTCTACATTATCTTAATGATAAAAGAGGGGTTCCCAATGAGAATGATTAGAAAAATGCTCATGCATTGGTTAAATTCTTGAAAACTTTCTATGATGCTACTTTGCGTTTTTTTGGTACTTTATATGTTACTTCTAATTCGTTATTTAGTCAAATTGTTGGTATTGAATATCTGTTGATTGAGTGGTCAAGAAGTGAAGACCCACACTTGAGTATGATAGCTTTGAAGATGAAAGCGAAATTTGACAAATATTGGGGGGATGTTGAGAAAATAAATATGATGTTGTTTATGGCAGTTGTTCTTGATCCTAGATATAAACTAACTTACGTGAAGTTTTCTTTTAGTCAAATTTATGAACTTAATGTTGTCATTGGGATGTGTAAAAAAGTGAAAGATACTTTGGTCCAGTTGTTTGATAATTATAGTTTGCTTTCTAATTCTTCATCCTCAAGTAGTAAATCAATTTCAAGGACTCAAATTTCTAGTGAGATGAAAGTTGATTTTGGGGAAGATCCTCTTTTTGTGATGACAAGTCGATATAAAAGGTACCAAGAGGAAAAAACTGGTGTGGATAAATCAGAGGTGGATATGTATTTGGATGATGTTGATGAAAAAGATAATGTGAAATTTGATATTTTGGATTGGTAGAAAATTAATTCAAGTAAATATCCAATTCTTTCTCAAGTGGCAAGATATGTGTTGGCAATGCCTATTTCTACAGTTGCTTCTGAATCAGTTTTTAGCACGAGTGGTCGTGTTCTTGATGTGTTTCGTAGTTCCTTGACTCCTAGAATAGTGGAAGCTCTTATTTGTGCGCAAGATTGGTTGCGAGCTTCACCAATACCAATCCATGTTGAAGAGAGTTTGGAAGAGCTTGAGAAATTTGAATCAGGTAATTAATTTTTATTGTTTAATTTTAATAATTTTATTGGTTACACGGTTTTTTATTTTTCTATGTACTGATGTATCACTTATTTTTTTTAGAGTTAAAAGTTTAACGTTGGAATCTACTTTCCCTAAATACTGATGGAATACTTCCATATTTTGGTAAGTTAGTTTTTTTTTTTGTGTCTATATATATATATATATATGTATATATATATATATTTGTTTACTTTATGGTTTTTATCTGATATATACGTGTGACATTATATAGGAATTAGATCATGAAGAATTTAAGGCTGGTTTACAATCATTCTACAAAATTGAAAGAGTTTTGGTGTGTTGTATGCTGGAAAGTATTTGTTGTGCTTCTAGTCATCTCGTTTGGTTGGCAAATTTTGGTGTGCTGTATGTTGGAAAAGGTATTTGTTAATGTTTGTTTTCATAACAATATCCAAGATGTTAACAAAAGTATTGAATATTAGTTTATATAAAGCTGATGCACACGACTTTTACTTTCAATATGTATGGAATTGGTTTTGGATTTAGTATAATATTTTTTTGTTATGTAATATATATAATTTAATTTTTTAGTAGAAAAAATATATCAACCCGATGACCCAAATCGATCCAAACCGATTAGAATGAGTTGGGTGGAGTTGAGGTTGGATGGGTTAATGGGTTGGGTTGGGTTGAGATTTTTTTAACCCGACATAAATAGGTTGGGTTGAATTTTTAAACTAAACCGATCCATGCTCACCCTTAAGAAATAGTAATCCTTAATAATTTGTGCTCAAGAATTGAGTTTACATTTTTGGATCAACTTGGAATTCGTTCACATAAATATAAAGCATGCATGAAAATTATCTTTGTCCTTAACAACTTGTATCAAAACTTATGATTCGAGTTGAAAAAGTGTAAATGTACGTGGTGAAGTCAACTTGTATCAAAACTTATGATTCGAGTTGAAAAAGTGTAAATGTACGTGGTGAAGTCGAAAGATCCCACGAATGCTGACTTGTGAAAAATGGAATTGTTGATCTTGTGAATGAAGGAAGAATACCATTGTATGGTCCAAACTAATTTTGACTTTAATTATGTTAAATACTAGTTTTTTCAAAAATATAAAATACATTTTTAAAACTTTTGAACCTAATCAATTTATATAAAAATTAATTTAATTTAATTTAATATTAAATAATTAATCATTATGGGCCAAGGAGTATAAGTGAAAATGTTAAATGGTTGGCGGTCCAAAACATTAGGGCCTTAGGGCGTTGCCGTATAGGTTGCAAGTTTGGAATTGCGGCTTGGGCTGCGTTGCGTTCGGGCCTCGCAGGAGCTCCAGCAATAAAAAATCATTTCTCACTAATTCGACTAGTAATGTCTAGAATTAGGATTGTTAAAAGTATATTATCTGATTCTCTTCGTCCTCCGCTTGAAGCTTTTCAATGGATCTTCACCAAAGATACACAGATCTAGACGAAGAGGGTTTAGATGAACCAGAGCAACACCCCAATTCTTACCCAAAATCATCTCCACCTCGTCTCCTTTCTGGCAAATCCTCTGCACCCAACGTTGACGACACGATGCTAACCCTAACGTTGGCTCAAGCTCAGCACGCACAATCGAAGCCCATCGATCCGGTCCAGCATGCCGTTTCCTTCAATCCCACCTACGACCAGCTCTGGGCACCGATTTACGGTCCCGCTCACCCCTACGCCAAGGACGGCATCGCTCAAGGCATGCGCAACCACAAGCTTGGCTTTGTCGAGGACGCCTCTATCGACTCATTCGTTTTCGATGAACAATACAATACTTTCCACAAATACGGCTACGCGGCTGATCCCTCGGGCAACAATTTCATCGGTGATTTGGACGCTTTGCAGAAAAACGACGCCGTCTCTGTCTACAACATCTCGCAGCATGAACAAAAGAGGCGAAAGATTGAGAAAAAGGAGTTGGAGAAGGAAAACGAGGATGCCGATCCGGTGGAGATTGAAAATCCAGCGAGCGATACTTGGTTGATGAAGAATAAGAAGAGCCCATGGTCAGGCAAAAAGGATGGGGTGGAAGTAGAATTAACAGAGGAGCAAAAGAAGTATGCAGAGGAGTACGCTATCAGGGTAGGTCTTGGATTGCGCCACCTAAAGATGCTAAAGCGAAGAATGACCATTGCTATATAGGGCATACAAAAGGTGTTTCAGCGATTCGGTTTTTCCCCAAATCTAGGCATTTGATTCTCTCTGTGGGGATGGATACTAAGGTGAAGATTTGGGATGTGTCTAATTCGGGCAAGTGTATGAGGACTTACATGGGTCAGTCAAAGGCAGTGAGAGATATTTGCTTTTGTAATGATGGGACTAAGTTTTTGAGTGCTGGGTATGATAAGAATATAAAGTACCGGGATACAGAAACCGGGCAGGTTATATCAATTTTCTCAACTGGAAAAATTCCATATGTGGTTAAGCTTAATCCAGATGATGATAAGCTGAACATCTTGTGGGCAGGCATGAGTGATAAGAAGATTGTGCAATGGGATATGAACACTGGACAGATTACGCAGGAGTATGATCAACACTTGGGTGCGGTGAATACAATTACTTTTGTTGACGACAATAGAAGATTTGTCACATCAAGTGATGATAAGTCTCTTCGAGTGTGGGAATTTGGGATCCCTGTGGTTATAAAGTGTATTAGTGAGCCTCATATGCACTCTATGCCTACAATATCTCTTCATCCCAATACAAATTGGCTTGCCGCACAGAGTTTGGATAATCAGTTTCTCATTTACAGCACCAGGGAAAGGTTTCAGCTAAATAAGAAAAAGAGGTTTGCTGGGCATATTGTTGCTGGTTATGCTTGTCAAGTCAATTTTTCACCGGATGGAAGGTTTGTTATGTCAGGAGATGGTGAGGGTAAGTGCTGGTTTTGGGACTGGAAGAGCTGCAAAGTCTTCAGAACTCTCAAGTGTCACGAGGGGGTATGCATTGGGTGTGAGTGGCATCCTCTGGAACAAAGCAAAGTAGCAACCTGTGGCTGGGATGGTTTGATTAAGTACTGGTCAGTAATATCTTATATGATGACATTCTTAACTATGCAAATTTGCTACTGCACTTATTCACATTTATTTTATTTTATTTTTTTGTGTTATCCCTTGCCTTACTAGTTTCATTCATGATAAGCTATGCAATGAACATGTAAATGTTTTTGTTTAGGGTTTAAACAGTTTCGAGAAAGAAAGAAAATAAAGAGATAGTAAGTAGTAAATTGGTTACTAACCGATAGTAGTCATATATATAATGAAATTATATCAATACCCTTAAACTCTAATACTCTTAACACTATCACTCTCCCTCGAGTTGGAGTATACTCCAACTTGTTACAACAATACCCATCTAATATGTTACAAATAAATTCAAACCCAAATAACAACGAAACTCATAACAAATCGGGGTAACTAGGCCCAGTACAATAGTTAAGTCACCACATTCGTACCGCCTAACGATACTGGATCAACATAATCCATCAACAAGGTTCGGGGCCATCGGACAAACAATACCCTCAATTTAGGGGTCAAACAAGATAACAAGACAGACTGAAACGAACTGTTTCACATGGGTTGAATCTACGAAACGGGTTGGATTGGGTCGAGGGGAAAATCAGATTTGGATCTGGATTAGGTCAACACATAAACAAAACCTAAAAACTTTCTTTTCTTCACCACGCAGCATCACCACACATAACAGAGGACTCATGGCCAACAACAAGATGTCACGATCTCACTTGAAAGAAAGAAAACAAAACCTTCCGGAGACGAAACAAAAGTTGCTGGAGAACACCAAGAAATTCGTCGGAAAAACAGAATAGAAACTAAAAGTAGAATCTAAACCTAGCTATATATTTTTCTTCTTTTTTTTTTTCTTTAGTTTACCTAAGAATACCTGCTCTAATACCATGTTAATATGTTTAGGGTTTAGACAAAGATTAAGGTTTCGAGAAAGAGAGGAAATAAAGAGATAATAATCAGTAAACTGGCTACTAACCTTAAAGTTAGTAGTCATATATATAAAGAACTTAATATAATGAAATTACATCAATACTTTTAAATCATAATACTCTTAACAATATCAGTTTATTGATCTAGCAAATTTAAATGTGGGTTACTTTAATTATTGTGAAGATTATCTACTTATTATTGTATGCAATGACAGCCAGATACACTTAATAACAAGAAAAAAGATTGGATTTTTAATTCAATGATCATGTGCATTTTCATCATCATTTCAATCTCCCGCCAGAAACCAGAGAGAAAGGTAGCAGGAACAGAAAGGGAAGAAGAGCGGTGAAGGATATAATTGTGTATGACCATTTTAAAGAATCTAAACTGTCATCCCTTTCATGCCTGTCATGTTGTGGTACTGAGTGCAGCTGTGTCCATGCTCTTGTAGGTCTTATCAGTTTAGTTATTTACTTTTTTGGCTAGGCAAGTTACAAACGAAGTTATTTATTAGGGAAAAAAGAAAAGAGAGAGATTGGACTAAAAGTTGTACCTAATATCTCCACCTGTTCAAAGATTAGTGGTTTTGGCTGTCAGTCTATTATTTTTGTTTTTACTTGTTGTTTTTTCAAAATCATTTTGATGATTCTATCTTTCACAGCATTTCTTCTTGCCCTATCCCCTCCCTCAATCCCTGCCCACTTTTATTCTCGTTTGGTGAATTGATTTGTAAATATCCATGAAGTATCTAAGTTTGTTCTTCATATTTGTGATATCAATCTTATGCATGCGGAGCCATCTAGTTAGATATATAACTCTCATATAAAAAAAGAAAGATATAAAACTCTATGGGACAGTTAACAGTTTATGTCCATGAGATCCCAAGGGCGTACGTCTTTATGATTATCAATTGTACACAACCTTGGACTGATGCAATATAGCTTCATGCTGTTTCTTTTATAAGTAGTTTTATTGTTCTATATATATATATATATATGTGTGTGTGTGTGTAATCAATGAACCCTGTTATGACGGTAGAGAGCTGACCTTTTTTACATCTGGTTTGCAGGGACTAGTCTTTTCAGTTCCATATGCTAGGTACTGATACACGTCGAGCAAACATTTTGGACATATCCAGCTATAGTAGAGAAGCCATAGCATGTTCTTGAAGTTCAAACGATATGCAGGGAAAATTGAAACAAGTTTATTAGGGTGAGTTTGGGATTGCTGTAACATTTAGAAAAGTGTTGTGGGACAAGCACAATGTAATATTTGGTAAACTGCATTTTCGGAGTTAATTTTAATAATCAATCTATTTGGTAAAATTTGTTGTATAAGTGTTGTGGTCATGTAAAATGTCTTAAATAGATACAGTAATGGAAGACAAGTCGGACTTTTTGTTCAAGTTTCTAAATTATTGCTTTGAATCATGAAAGTCAACATTGGGATTCACTTTTCGGCACCCAGCAGCTATTTCTCAAGGATCAAATTGCCCCCCTGGATTATGGATTTTGGGTCTGATTCAAACGGGTTGTGAACAGACTATTTTTTGAGCCTTCTTGCTGGAATCCTAAAATTAATCCATAGGATCTCGTTTTCGAAGTAGCTAATGGAAGTGGAAAGCCATGGCTTTGGTAGGATTATGTCACTGAGTTTGCAATTTGCTGCCCAATAATGGAGAAGTACAACAAAGGGTGTGCAGATCAAGTCATCCAGTCTCTTGGTAAATCAAAGGCTTCATAGTTTCTGGATGGTCAATTTATGCTGTAGATAAATCTATACTCTTTATACTAGGCGCTTAACATGCTGTAGAACATAAACGATTCCCTCTCTCTCCTACAACCCTTTACTTGGAGAGACAAGCCCACCTTATGAAAGTACAACAACTCCAAATCAATGCTTCATCTTTTCTTTATCTATTATTCTCTATCTATTTCTAGATTACATCATCTCTTTCCCAAAATAGTTGCAATCAGATATAGGGTTGTATTGTGATTTGGTATTTAGAGCCATCCATGGATGCCCTAGATTCAGTCATCAATATTCTCAGAGACTTCACTGAGAACAGCGCCTGCCTTGTCAAGCACAGCGAGAAACCTAATTGCAAAGGTATATTTTATGCATATATATTTATACGTAAGAAATTAAGAATATGTGTATAAATATAAAAAGGTATCTTAGATGTATTTGGCTATGTTTATTTTTGTTTGGATCTGTGAGGATTAGGATTTGGCATCAGTGATTATGGTTAATTTGTCTGGTTCTTTGTGGATTTGATGGTGAATTTTGCGATTGTGATGTGTAAAGTTCACCAAAGGTGGTATTTTGTATGCAATCAGATTCGTGATGATGGAATTCGCTGGGTTCTTATTGAATCCGATCTTCACTTCGAATGTCTATCTTTTTCTTGCTTTATTTGTTAAATTTTAAGTTTATTTTTGGTTGTGTTTGTTCAGATCTTCTTTACCACCATCACCACCATGCCTATGTACTCTCTCTTTTACATTTATTCCATCTCTTCACATGGATACATATACCTATATATGTGTGTATAATTATGTGTTCGGTTTTCTGGAATATGTTTTTATAATGTTTTTTGGAGTGATGATTCCATTTGGAGTGTCGGTTTTCCATCTGTTGGTTAGGGTTCATGCTTTGGTTATTTTCTTTTTAAAAAAAAAAAATTAATTATGGGGATTTTTTTTGGTTTTACTGGACCTCATTTGTTACTAATGCAAGTTTCTGGCTCTTTTGAGCAACTGAGAGGTGAAGGAAAATCAAATCATGATATTTTGAGTTGGTTGAATTCAAAATTTTATCATGGATGCAGTAATGTAAGCAGCAAGTTTACAAGTAAGGATATCTGCATATGTCTATTTTGATTTTTCTTCGGTGTATGTCTATGAAATTATTTTGAGTTGGCAAGCAGCAAGTTTACAAGTACGGATATCTGTGTATCTGTATTTTGATTTTTCTTGTATATATCTATGTAGTTCTTTTACTTAATGCAAGTTTGTCTTTTTTAGCAACTGAAAGGTGGAGGAAAATCATTTCATGGTGAAATTTCAAATTATATCTATTTTGATTTTTTTTCGGTGCATATCTATGTAATTATTTTGAGTTGACAAGTATGGATATCTGCATATCTCTCTATTTCATTTTCTTCTGTGTATATCTATGTAATCATGTAATTCTTTTACTGAATGCAAGTTATAGTCCTTTTTGAGCAACTGAGAGGTGAAGGAAAATCATTTCATAATATTTTGAGTTGGGAAAATTCCATATTATTTCATGGATGCACTAATGCAAGCAGCAAGTTTACAAGTGCGAATATCTGCATATCTCTATTTTGATTTTTCTTTTATCTGTTACTTTTCGGTTAAGTTTATTTTTTAGTTTAATTTATTGACAACTACTTTCTATTGTTTGACACGATATTTTCACTTCCTATCATGTTAATTAGCTGCAGAAGAGGAACAAATTTGTTTTGTTGCAATATTGTGGACAATCTGGAAATTCATGAACTCATGTTCTTTTCAGTGTCATAATCTGCAGCCTAATAATCCTGTTACGTGCTTGTTAGCAACAATTTCAGACTGGTTGAAAGCAGCTCAATCTAAACAACACACGTTGATACAGGGACACCTTCAGACCAAGCAAACACAGTCAAGAGTGGATGCAAGCAGCTATAACTAATCTTCTCAAGCATAAAGGGAACGTTTGGAAAATCCAAGCACGTCTATGTAACGTGAAAGCAGGGTTGTTACAGGTGTACCTTCAGAAACAGAAACATAGCAAATCTGTTGGAGTTGGAATTGGAATCCCATCGTACACAATTCATGGATGATGTCTTGCAAAATTATTATCCGTTAAAGTGGTTGAAACTGGAAGGCAACAGAGCTTGCTAGCTCTTTGTTTGGCTACAAAGGTTTCTTTTTACCATTATTTTGAAAGTTAATACAACTCTCATTAACTGCTTACAGTTCAAGCAGCCTGTACATAGGTCAGATAGGCACTTGCAGAACGACATACTCTGCTTAAGGAATGAGATCTGAATTCAGGCTTCTGTGATTACTCCAAGGCAAGATCAAGAGGAAGGCCGGAGGTTGCAACATGGGCTCTCTTCGAACACTGTTTTTTAAAACGTCATGTGCTATGTACTCTTACTAGTGGATCTTTCGGCTGTAACTCTGTTTTTCTAATATATATTGATCGATTAGTGGGTAAAAAATAATATTGATTAAATTTCACAGTTGCATCAATTTTTGGAATTATGACTTTGGAGTTTGGGGTTTAAAAAAAGAAATTTTGAGTGTTATCAATAGCAATTTCCCACTATTTCTCTATTTTTTAAGTTTGTTTCTGTTGAATCTTGTGTAACTTTTTTGGGAGGTTCTTATATAATAAAAATTTGTTTGTACATATATTGCTTTGAAGGTTGGCTAGAGGTGTTTTTTATGACCTCAATTCTCTGTATATTGTGCACAGCCTGACTGTAAAAGGTAATTTTTGCAATGTTTATATTTTGTTTTTATTTTCATAAACAAGACTATATTAGTACTATTGTGTTAAATGTAAAAGAAATCTGAATGTTTAGATGGTAATAACAGTATCCATAATTTTGTTCCTTGTTTTTATTAAAGACGAGCTTCATACCAATTCATTGTTAACACAGTAACACTTTTTTTTTTATTGAATCTACTGATGCAGAATGCATTCATATAGATAGCTTCACTTGGTGTGAGAGAATTAAGGTAACACTTGGATTTGCTCGCCTACTTGAATTTCTGCATGGCCGAGAAAAGCCTAATCTGGTGCACAGCATTCTGCAGCTCATATGGTGCTTGATCAGGTGGGATAATTTTGTAGTCATGATTAGTGGAGCTTCATTTCGTGTGTTTATATTTGTTTCTTTCCCTCTTTTTTGTCTTCTCGCCTTCCCTTGTTAGGGCATAAGATGCTACTAATATTTTTATTTATTGGAGTATTTAAGATCGTTACTACTGTAATCTAAAGTTCTTTGAATTTGGACTGACGATTTGGGGGATTCTTGGTTGACTGACTTTATTATTAGAATATAGATAATCGACTACCACGTGTTTTCAGTTCAGAGCATGACTTTATTTTCGCTATCTTCGAAAAGGAGGAAGACTTACCCTTATAAAAAAATATTTTATCTAAGTTTCCTATCTATTTTTTTTCCTTTTCCCTAGTTCGGCGGTTAATTGGTTGGAGAGTATCCAAAAGAGATTTTTTTGGGGTAATACGGGGGATGATTTTAAGTATAACTTGGTGAGATGGGGTGTGGTTAAGAGGTCTTGGAATTAAATCTCTTACTTTATTCAATAAAGCTCTCTTTGGGAAATGGTTACGGAGATTTTTTTTAATAGAGAGTGATCATTTGTGGAGAAAAGTGGTGAAAGTTAAGTTTTAGATGGATCCTAATGGGTGGATGTCTAAGAAAGGAAGATGGGCCTATGGTGTAGGGGTGTGGAAATGGATTCGGAAAGGGTGAGAGACTATGCTTCCTTGTATTTTGGTGGAGGTTGGCAACGGGAAGAGAACACAGCTTTGGTATGATAGATGGTTTAGAAACACCTCTTTAAAAGACCAATTTCCGGATATCTATGCCATTGTGAGAGATAAGGAAGCTGTGGTGTGTTCGTGTGTCTCTATGACTAATGATATAACCCCTTGGAATGTGTTTTTTATCCAAAATATTAAGAAGCTTTGTACAACTCTAGATTGAACCTATCTAGAGAGGATTTGATCAAATGGAAGGACAACCCGGTTAAAGGATTTGAGGTGACATCTTTCTATTATAAGCTCCTTGATGGGGTTGCCCAAGAAGGTACCTCCAATTTTCCGTGAAAAGTTATATGGTGTCCTAGTGCCCCAAAAAAAATGTGTTTTTTTGTTTATTTGGGAAGCTGTTTGGGAGAAGATTCTCATCGTTGACAACCTTCAAAGAAGAGGAAAAGTGTTGGTTAATAGGTGTTACATTTATAAAGGTTGTGCAGAGTCGGTTTTTCACCTTATGTTGGATTGTCCCTTGAACTTTGAACAGAAGCTTATGGGAGATAGCTTATAGCGTTTTGGGGGTCTTTTGGGTGTTCACCGGATCCGTGAAAGATGAAATTTGGGTTTGGAGTGGGCTTCGTGGATCTAAGGATCTCAAGAAAGCAATAAAAAGATAGTTAGTTCTATTATAAGCCTCTTTTTATTTTTGGGATCGTATGGAATGAAAGCAATCGTAGGGTTTTTAATGACATTAAAAAAAACTTTGTTGTAATTAGAGATAGTTAATTCAATACCCTTAACTTTTGGTTTAAAAAAACATTTTTTGTTAACGAGATGGATCTTTTAGATCTTATTGAGTTTTTATCTTATAAAAATTCATTGTAGTGCCTTTTTTTGTTATATTATACTTTTACTTATAAAAAAAAATTCTCTTTCGTTGTTGTATGCCTAAGGCTTTTCCAATGAAGTCAGAACATTAAATTTTGAAAGTGATCTTGCGTACACTAAAATTTTCTTCATTTTGCAAAAAATTATTTTACATTGATTGAAGCTAGATTAGAATATACTTTGTATTTCAGCTACAGCTGCCATGGTGCTTGCTGAGTTTTGGGAAGCCCAAGAGAAGTTGCCGTCCAAGTTGAACGATCAAGCTGCAAGATCGCATCCACCTGACGCTGGAAGGCTTAAGGTGAATGTAGATGGGGCCACCAGAAACGAGCTGCAAAAAGGGGATGAGGGTGTTGTGATCAGAGACAACGAGGGCTTTGCTAGCTGTTCGTTCTACTACTTTTTCTTTTAGGCCAGTGTTCGTTCAACACCTTGGCCCTTTACATGTAAGCCTTGATGCCAAAGCACTTCTTGAGGGTCTTTTGCTAGCAAGAGGGTTGGGCGTTGAGGGAATTATGGTTGAAAGTGATTGTTTGCCCCTTGTCAAACTGTGCAATTCCAGTGAAGATGTCCTTTAACTATATTCAACAAAAAGCACGCTAATTGAAAGTCTTTATCATCCGCTTATTGTTTGTGCAAACTTGAACAAAGAATTTGACTTTTAAAAAAAATTTAACACTTTTAATATGATTATGCTGGTAATATATTCAAGACACTGCAAGGTCTAGTAAAATTATGTATCGGTCTATTCACTTTATCTGACCAACACTGCACTACGCACCAAAATTATAGTAGTGCAGTGTGGTTTAATGAAATTAAATGGAGAAACAAGTAATTTTATTGAAACTTGACCTCGAGACCAATTCTATTCAAATAAACAAAAAATGTTGAAACTAGAAAATAATATGTTTTGTCTAACAATTTATATTAGAATACATTGAAAATTAGTTTTTTATTCATCCGTAAGAGATAAACGTGAAATGAAAGAAAATGAGGAGATCTACACTTTCCCATGTGAGTTATAATTATTAACCTTATAAAGGATGGAGAATGAAAAGTGAAATGAATTAATTTTTTCTTTTTACTTTTTCATTTTCTCTACTTAAACATATAAAAGAAATCAAATAAGTTATTTTCTTATTATTATTTCTCTTCTCCTTCCTTGGCACTTTTCTTTCATATTTATTGTATACCAAAATATGGAGTAAGCTGTAAAAAAAAGTCTTCACCAAAAATGCTTAGGGGGTGGACTCAATAATTACAATTTTGACATTCAAGTCTTTGAGTAGCATGCAATTGTATTTTTTTACCATTCATTGGTAAGAGAGAAACATGAATTGAAAGAAAATGAGAACATCCTTATTTTCTTAAGTGAGTTATAATTACAACTCCAAAAGATGAATATTGAAGAGTAAAACCAGTTTTTTTTTTGTTGCTTTTTTTTTCTTTTTCCTTTTTACTTTTCCATCTTCTATACTAAACGTATAAAAAAATCAAATAAATTATTTTCTTTTTATTGTTTTCCATTCTTTCCTTTACACCTTTTTTTTTTCCTTTCAAATTCATTGTATACCAATTTATGGAGTAAGCTGTCAAAATAATGTTGACCAAAAATTCATAGGGAGTCGACTCATCAAAAATAGTGCTCGAGAGAATTTTACTTCAACCCTGAGAACACATAACTGCCAATCCGACTCTTTAAGGATTGAGAATAAACCAAAAGTTGTGTATTTAATTTAGCTAAGGTAAAAGTGGTCATGATTAAATGCAACTCACGTAGTGGAGTAAAAGATTTGAATATGTGGCATGCTTGGCGTAATTAATCCAGAGAAGGTGAAGAAGTGAAAATGTGGGAGACTCTTTGGAAACATCAATACAACTGTCTAAGCCTAAAACATTAGAAATAGTAGCAGAATCAATCATTAGGGACATACGAACAATCATCCAATAATTATTATCTAGCTATCCAGCATTTACTTTCAAAATTTCCTTTACTTTACTTTTCAGTCTTTTACTTTCCATTCAAATAGGAGTAGTTGTACTGTAATTATAGCTGTAATTCATTTTCTTTATTCCCTTCTTGTGTTTGTTTTGAACTCAAGTTAGAGTTACATTGAAATCTCAGCATACACTACAAAAAGCTTGAGGTTTGCATATGGTATTTTGAGGTTTCAACTCTGCATCTAGTACTCTGAATTGAGGCAATACCAGACTCATCTAGAGAAGTATTGCTCCAATCGAGTCCACTTCAACCTCAATTGACGCATAAATTAAATCTTGCACTAACAGTTACACTTATCTCATCTAGTTTGGAAATTATACTTTTAACTATCTGTCGTTAGTCGCCCATTAGTTTCTAAATTATACATTCGAGGCTTCAACCTTGTAAACCCATTATATCAGCACTGCCTTCAATTTCTCTTTGTGTGTAAAAGGTCTTTCAATTTTAAATTAATTATATTTCATACAATTTAATACTAGCATTCCACTATCACTACATACATCATAAGTCTCATTCTCTATCAATCTCTTCTTTTTATTTATTTGTTCACCTTAAACCCATCAATTATCTCAACATTACCTCGTAATGAGGTTCACATCATAAAATATACCATTTAGATGGTTCTTATCACCATAACTGTCTCTCTTTGAGACTCATCCCCATCTATAAATAATTTCACAATAACACACCACACATCAGCATTTCAATAATGTAAGCAATAATTAAAACAGATGCAATGCATGAATGATTATAATGGGAACGTCTTCCCACCTATCGAAAAGTTGTTATTATCTTAGACCGGCCCCCTTTCGGTTCTTTTCTTTCTCATTTAGACTGGTTGCCTTCCCGATTCTTTTCTTTACAACTTGTCCCAGCTGCTACAAAATTCATTACCAGCATATACCGGCTGTCATGGTGTCCATTTTACTTCCAGCACATACTTGTTGTCATGGTTTTTCAATTAGACTGGCTGCCTTCCCGATTCCTTTCTCATTTAATGCATATGCATATGAACAATGATATGAATTATGCATATGAACAGTAATATAAAAACAACATAAATTCAAAACACTTAAATTAGCTATCCTGATTATTCTCGAATTTATATAACAAAAATTCCCCTAAATTCCTCTCATCCCAAATCACATCAAATCATCCATTAAAGCTTATCAAGATCCACTAAATTTCATCTCAAATCACATCAAATCATTCATCAAAGTTTGTCAAGATCCACTAAAATTCATCTCCTCAAAATTCGTATAAAAACATCAACCATAGCTCATCAAGAATTTATTTATCACCATCATTATTAAATCAACATATTATTCTAATAATATTTCTTCTCACATAATAATTTTTCTCTATGTCCAATATTCATATCATATCTATCCAACAAATCTTTATCTATCACCGAAACATAAACTAATGATTTATTTTGATATTATTTCTAGATATTTGATTTTTATTTAGATTACTTAAAGTAAATCCAACTTACCACGTAGTACTTAAAGCTACCCGTGGATCACCTCTTTGCCTTTCCCGTTCCTCTCAGAAATTTCCCTCAATTGTAGATCGTCAACACTTGACATCGTATTTATATTAAATTTATAATTTATTCTTCAATTCGTTATAAATCACACCCTTTGAAAATTCTCACTTTGACTTATTAGGAAATTTCATGAATGCTAAAAATTCCAAAAATAAACACTATGTTATTACCTTTTGTTTTTCTGATTGCTTTTCCTAATTCTCTATAAAATTCCGCGGTAATTACCTTCAAAAATTTGCACTTTTAACATTTCTTTGGGTCCCCAAGTGTTTTGAGAAAAAAACAAGAAGTTAAAAGAAACTATGTGAAATCTTAATTTGTAAAGTAAGAACAAAGAAGTAATTTAATAAATATGACATGAAGTTTAAATAATATAGTTACGCGAAGGATTTAGTATCTAATAAAATAATTCTTTTGAAAAAATTTGGGACGTAGATGTCATTAAAAAAAAAGAAGTGAAAAAAAAAATTGGACATCCAGAACGTCCAAAGAAAGGAAAAGAAAAAAAAATGTATTAAAAAAATAAAATCAAAAAGTCAAAAAAGGGTGCGCAACAGGTTTAATACCTACTGCCAATTTTCCTAAAGCTTTTGAATTCAAAAGCGTGGGCAGCAGGTGTAATACCTGCTGCGAATTTCTTAAGGAATTTGTAAATGCCTTACACGTTTCTACAACGTGGAGACTGTGGAGACCTTTGGAGGGAGGCTGCTGAAGTTTTCAGCCCAAACTTTCATATATATATATATATATATATATATATATATATATATATATATATATATATATATATATATATATATATACAATAGGTTCAAGCAAGCTCGCGAAGGGAGTTCGTTTAGTTTCATATAATTCATCTGTTTTCTTAAAACATTTGGGAGCTCAAAGAAATGCTGAAAGAGCAAAATTTTGAAGGAACTTTCTGTGGAATTTCATAGAGAATCATGAATAGTATCAGAAAAGTAGAAGGTAATATTATAATATTTATTTTTGAATTTCATAGAGAATCATGTATAAATTATGAATATAATTAATGATGGTTGAGTCTCACAGAAAGAGACAGTTATGGTGATAAGATTTGTGAAATACTGAGGTGTGGTGTACTATTGTAAATATAATTAATGATAGTTGAGTCTTATTGAAAGAGACAGTTATGTGATAAGATTATTGAAATGCTGAGGTGTGATGTATTATTGTGAATATAAATATAGATGGATGAGTCTCACAGAGAGACAATTATGGTGATGAGATTATTGAAATGCTAAGGTGCTGAGGTGTGGTGTGTTATTGTTATAGTGATAAGAACAATCTAAATGGTAGATTTTATGATGTGAACCTCCTTGCGAGGAAATCATGAGATAATTGATGGTCTTGAGGTGAACCAATAAATAAGATGAAGAGATTGATAGAGAATGGATATTTATGATATGTGGAGTAATAGTAGAGTGCTAGTATCAAGTGTAGGAAATATAAATTGATTTAAATATTAAAAGACTGTTTATACAAATGAGTACTTTTAGTAAATTTAATTCACTGAGCTTGTGAAGCTCACCCCTCACTGTACAATGATTTTTCAGGTAGCAGGCTTGACAAATAGTTTGGTGAGTTGAAGTTTAGAGGAAATCATTTTCTGTAAGTCACGTGCGTGTCATCATCCTCAGACTAATGAGATAAATAAAATGAAAAATTTATTTGTAAATATTCATGCATTTTACATTGTATAGAATGTTTAAAGATCGGATTGATGTAAAATTTCTTTTGGTGTTATTCATTTTTGTTGTTGCATATATGTGTCGTGCTGGGATTCTCAAAATGTGATGACACCGTTTCGAGAATGACCAACCCGGGATGGGTCGTTACAATTTTGGTATAAGAGCATTAGGTTTTTTCAGATTCTATAGACTGCATAAAAAGTAAGAAAGTGGAAGATTAAAATAAATTATAATGAACAGTCTGAGGATGACACGTGGACGTGCTAGAGCTAGAGTTAGAGTTGTTGATTGGAGAGGGGGTGGTAGGCCCCAATATTTTTGACAAGTCGAGGTTAAGTCTGAATCTATGGTTCCTAGAAGGAAATGTGCTGATAGTAGGATTGATTAGTAAAGGTGTGAGAGAATCTAAAATTTAAGGAGATGAGCTAAGATAAGCTCTTACTCATGCTCTTGAGAAAATGAATATAATAGAGTTGATAGCTTATAGCATAGACTTGATGAACAGGCTAGAGCAATGCCTAAGGTTGTAAATCCAGTAATGATGAACGTTTAAAAAGGGAGGAAAAGTGAGTTTATGCATAAGATGCAGTGAGATTGTTAAGTTGAATGCGGTGTTGTTGAAGAGATCTATAAATTCTTTTACGCCTAAGTTTTGGGAGAAACATGTAGAGAGATTATTTGGTACTTTACCAGTGACTGATAGGCAGATGGTCATTTTTGTTTCATTCGAGTTAGAAGGAGAAGTTTTAGAATGATTAGAGGATATTCTCCCCAAGGTAAGTGCATATGTTGATAAATCCTTAACTTGGAATAGGTTTAAAGAAGATTTTCTTGATAAATACTTCCCTTATACCTTTAGAGCCCAACAAGAAAGATATTTTATTTATTTGAGGCAACTGGGTTGACTGTGGCTCAATATGATTGGAGATTTGTGGCCTTGTCAATGGTTGTATCAAAAAGGGTAAACATAGAGGAGAATAAGTGTAAGAAGTTCATAGATGATCTAAGTTGTAAGGTTTGATCAAAACTATCTTACATAAGGCATATGAATTATGTAAGATTGGTGAATACAACACTTCAGATTGAGAAGGATGTGATCATCTAGTTTGTAAATTATACTTTTAACTATCTGTTTTTAGTCGCCCATTAGTTTCTAAATTATACATTCGAAGCTTCAACCTTGTATACCCATTGTATCAGAATTGCTTTCAATTTCTGTCTCTGTGTGTGTGTGTGTATTGAGTTTGTTACTACTTTGCACTTGTTATTTATTCTGTTTATTAACTACTGGATTAAGTTATTTTTTTTTGAATTTATAACGACATATCAATCAAACCTTATATCAACTCATCAAAACTTATCGTAAACATAATTTTATCCTTAATAATTTTAAAATTCAGTCAAAGTTTGGATGCTCTTGAGTAAAAAATTTGACTAGATTTTGAACATTTAATTAACGAAAAGCTAATGAAAAATTAACGATATATAGATAAATATAATTTTAAAAATAAAGTGAAGTAAATGTAACCATAAACTTAACTTGTGCGTTAATGTTTTTTTTTTGTTTTGGATGAAAGAGACTTTAAACTGAAAAGAAAACCGATAGGATTTTAAAATAAGGTAACAAATTGTTACAAATGTCAAAATTCTAGAGACAATGTTGATATTAGAAGAAAAAAAATAATAATTTCCCTTTCACAAGTTTCATTTAGTTTGACTTTTGGGGCCAAAAAAGGAGACAAGTTTCTGCTTCATTTGTCTTTTTTTGACACATTTTCTTCTGTTAACATCAATGCTATTTACTGCCATTGACTCCATAATCACAAAAGCCTAACAAGTGAGTGGAATATACAACAAGTTTGAATATCGAAGGAGCAAAAGGGACGTTTTAACAAGAACTAGACTTTTGTATTGAATCATATTCCAGCGAAGCATTCAACAATTTTATTCACTTGCAAAAGCAAAGTGCAAAACCATGCCTCAAAACTTCGGCGCCAAATTAAATGAATTATATAAATTTTATTTATAATTTTATAGATGATGTAATATTTAGAAAATTAATAAATTTATAATTAAATTGAGTTAATTTATAATAAATTCTATTAAAATTAATGAAATTTTTATAATTTAATATAAAAAAACACATAAAAAATTTATTTCAATTAATTTTTAAATGATTTTTTTAATTTATTTAAAAATAAAATAAAACCCTTTTACATGTGGTTCCAAACAGAATTGTTATTTAATAAATATAAAAAGATTAAAAAAATTACGCATATGAAAATCGATAAACAAAAACCCTAAATAACCCATAAAAACCAACTATACAAGAAACAAAATAAGGGTAAAACTAAGGCATCAAATGCCGATGAAACTCTATACCTTCATGTGTTTGGATTGAGGGAGAATGAAGGAAAAGAAAATGAAAGATACTTGTGTGTCTTTATAAAATTTTAAAAAATAAAAAAAAAAGATAACATCACACAGACGGAATAACCCCAAACAATAATCATTTAAAATAATTTAGATATCATGATTGATCATTTAGTGTGTTACTTGCAAAATTTTTATAATTAACAATTCGTTTGTTAATATGATCTATGAGTATTGTCCGGAAGAATTTATGAGATGATTTTTGTTTATTATAAACAAAAGTTAGGTTAAGTACGTTTATAAAAAATTAAAATATAAAAAATAGTTTCTTAAAAACTGAATTTGTGATCATAAAAACGGTTTTCACTACTATTTTAAAAAATACTAAACTTTTTTTTAATTAAAAACTATTTTATAAATCATAAAACGAAACTACTGCTTAGACGATTCAAATAAAAACAAATATCATAATTCAAGGATAACTCCCTAAAATGATGTTATAATGCTTTTTAAAAATTAAAAAGATATATTACAAATCAAGCTTTGACATGTGTTTTTTCTGTTACTAGTGAACTACCTAAATATTAAAAAGAGGTGTAAAAAATATTTGTCGATACGTAGTTTTCCTTCAATAGGTATATATATTTTTTTATGTGAGATATTAAAAACTTTTTTTTATCCATTTACATATTTTATAGGTTATAACTTAATTATACTAAGATACGATTTTCTTTGGTGTTGTCATATCAATGAAAAAGTCACGAAGATTCATCGTGAAAGTGTCATGAAGCAAAATCAGGCCGTGCACCCTAGACCCTACCACCGTTTGTCGCACCTTGCCGACATGGTACGTCTTCGCGGCTTTTCCATAAAAAAAATCTTTATATATAACTATCATTAATGTAAAAATCATGGAATACTATTGTAAATCAATAGACAACGAGGGGTAAGAGAGGATAGGATTGAGGGACCCAGAAAATATTTTCTATTTACTATCACATAATTTTATTTATATCAACAGTGACACCTTGCCGAATTTTTCGCTCAAGAAGATAAAATATATAGATAAATAATTAATTTTTTGGTAATACATAAAAATAATTAGATATTTAAATGAAAATATAAAAAATAATATAAAGAGATGGACAAATTTACACGTCATTTTAATTGAGACCATGATCCTATTTATTTAATTAAAAATTAAAATAAAGGTCAAGTTGATAATAAAATTAAATAACATATGATAAATTTAAATTTGAATATTTTACATTTAATGATGTGACATTCAATTTTACTATAAACTTGATTTTATTTTAATTTTTAAATAGAAATGATCATGATTTTTTTCATTGACACCTGTTACAGTGCGTACCTATCGATGTAATCGATAATTCAAGATTCATCATTCATGATATTAACTATTTTATTGAAAGTAAAAAAAAAATCTTTATATATAACTATCATTAATGTAAAAATCATGAAATCTTATTGTAAGTGAATAGACAACGAGAGGTAAGAGAGGATAGAATTGAGGGACCCAGTAAATATTTTCTATTTACCATCACCTAGTATTCTTTGGGATTTATCATATCAACGAATAAGTAACGAAGATTCATCGTGAACGTGTCATGAAGCAAAATCAGGCCATGCACCCTAGACCCTACCACCGTTTGTCGCACCATATAAAATCAACATAGTCTTTGCGGCTTTTCCATAAAAATAAAAAATAAAAAATCTTTATATAAAACTATCATTAATGCAAAAATCATGGAATGCTATGCAAGTCAATAGACAACATTTTAATCTTCACCACTTTGTGAATAAAAACGTCAAATTTATTACGTAATAATTATCTGAAAGGTCGGCCATGGAGAGAGAATGAGAAAACGAGAGGATAAGAGAGAGGGAGAGAGAGAGAAAGATGGTTTGACGCGATTTGGAAACAAAATCTACTAATTTCTATCACATAACCGTTGGAATTGTTAAGTAACAGGTTACATGTTACCCCTTAATGTCTTATATATTCATCTAGAAAAAAAAGAAAGAAAGAAAGGTATCCCTTGATATTTGTTTTTATAAAAAATAATGTGTGAGGATATGAGAAAAAATACATTTTAAATATTATTATGTTAAACTATACATGCAAATTTTATAAAATAACTGTTGATGCAAAAAATGTGTTGTGCTGAGCTGGAGGCTAGGACTCAGACGTATCTGCACAGGGAGAGGAAGGTGAGCTAAGGGGTCGCCGGAGGGGGTGCCTCCGGGGATGCTTTGAAACTTTAGTTAGAGTCAGAGCAAAAATATATAGGGGATGAGTGTTCCCTTTTTAAGTTGAGAAAATGTTGGATCGTTTGGAATGCGTACCTAACCCTTTTTATAGGGCTTTGGATGCGGCATTTTGACCTAAGTTGGCAGTGATATGATGCCCCAACTGGGTTGGGTAATGACGCCTAGGAGGTCTAGCTAGGTGGTTGGGAGCCGTCCGCTAGGGCTTTGTCTTGTTGGCTTGATCAGGAGCCATCCAAGTATAAGGGCGGTTGGTGGCTTGACGCCCCAACTTGGCTGGGCAATGATGCCCATGAGGCCCAGCTAGGTGATTGGGGGCTGTCTGCTAGGGCTTTGTCTTGCTGGCTTGATTAGGAGCTGTTTGTGTCTAAGGCAGTCTGCCGACCTTACACACCAACTTGGTTGGGCAATGATGGCCTGGAGGGCAGTGGTGACGTGGAGGCCCAGCTGGGGGCAACGGAGCCCTGAAGGGCGGTTATGACCTGGAGGCTTAGCTGTCCGGTCCTAGGTCGTCCACGTGTGTTCTTATGACCTGTTGTCAAGAGGATCCACGTGTTGTCTTCTTATTGGAGGGGTATTTTTTGGCAGTATCAGAGGCCCCCCATTTTTTTTTAGTATATTTATGTGCTTAAGGAAGTATTGCAGGGATCAGTCTTCAATGAAAATGATAGTGTACTGTGTTATGCTAGAGTCGAGCAGGTGTGGAACAATCCATCTGCTCAGCCGTGGATGAGAAAGACATGAATCCGAGCACATGTGGAGTAAGTCCGGCTGCTTGGACCTTGGAGGGATGAGCTCGAGGCTGAGGCCGAGGACAGTGGTTCATGACCATCTGCTCGGACCCTTAGAGCTTGTGGCCGAGGCCAAGGACCATGGGTCGAGGCCAAGGCCGAGGACATGGCCCCTGAGAGACGAGTCCGACGACAGATGGAGCAATCAATTTGCTCGGACCTTAGAGCTTATGGCCGAGGCTGAGGACCGTGGGTCGAGGCCAAGGCCGAGGACATGGCCCTTGAGGGATGAGTCCGAGGACAGAAGGAGCAATCCTTCTGCTCAGACCTTAGAGCTTGTGGCCGAGGCCGAGGATCGTGGGTCGAGGTCAAGGCCGAGGACAGTGGTTCGAGGCCGAGGACAATGGTTCATGACCATCTGCTCGGAACCTTAGAGCTTGTGGCCGAGGCCGAGGACCGTGGGTCGAGGCCAAGGCCGAGGACATGGCCCTTAAGGGACAAGTCCGAGGACAGAAGGAGCAATCTATCTGCTCGGACCTTAGATCTTGTGGCCAAGGCCGAGGACTGTAGACATGGCCCCTGAGGGACGAGTCCGAGGACCGATGGAGCAATCCATCTGCTCGGACCTTAGAGCTTGTGGCCGAGGTCGATGACCGTGGGTCGAGGCCAAGGCCGAGGACATAGTCCCTAAGGGACGAGTCCGAGGATAGAAGGAGCAATCCGTTTGCTCGGACCTTAGAGCTTGTGGCCTAGGCCGAGGCCGAGGACATGGCCCCTGAGGGACGAGTCCGAGGACAGATGGAGCAATCCATCTACTCGGACCTTAGAACTTGTGGCTGAGGCCGAGGACATAGCCCCTGAGGGACGAGTCTGAGGACAGATAGAGCAATCCATCTGCTCGGACCTTAGAGCTTGTGGCCGAGGCCGAGGACCGTAGGTCAAGGCCGAGGCCGATGACATGGCCCCTGAGGGACGAGTCCAAGGACAGAAGAAGCAATCCATCTTCCCGAACCTTAGAGCTTGTGGTCGAGGCCGAGGACATGACCCCTGAGGGACCAGTCCGAGGATAGAAGGACTAATCCATCTGCTCGGACCTTAGAGCTTGTGGTCGAGGACAAGGACAGTGGTTCAAGACCATCTGCTCGGACCCTTAAAGCTTGTGGCCGAGGCCGAGGACCATGGGTCAAGGCCGAGGCTGAGGATATGGCCCTTGAGGGACAAGTTCGATGACAGATGGAGCAATCCATCTGCTCGGACCTTAGAGCTTATGGCCGAGGCCGAGGCTGAGGACATGGCCCCTGAGGGATGAGTCCAAGGACAGAAAGAGCAATCCATCTGCTTGGACCTTGGGTGTTCGCAACTTGGTTTGGCCGTGCGCATTGGTGCGCACTGATGCTCGGCCAGTGTGCATTAGTGTATACTGACGTTGGACCCCGTCCGAGGAGTGTGCATTTCATTGGCTCAGAAAGGGGCATGCGCACTATGACACTCGACCGTGTGCGCTATATGATAGCTCAGACAGGGGCGTGCGCACTACGGTGCTTAACCGTGTGCGCTATGCGATAGCTCAGACAGGGGCGTGCGCACTACAGTGCTTAGCCGTGTGCGCTATGCGAGAGTTTGGACAGGGGCGTACGCACTACGGCTGAGGAACTTGACCTAAACAGATGGGTGTAAGTACTGGCCCTTACTGCTATTTGGGCGGCATGACAACAGATGAGTTCTTTAAACTTCTTCACTGTTACCGCCAGCGAGATATGGTGGTTTCCCATGGATGGCGCCAATCTGTTGATGCCAAAAATGTGTTGTGCTGAGCTGGAGGCTAGGACTCAGACGTATCTGCACAGGGAGAGGAAGGTGAGCTAAGGGGTCACCGGAGGGGGTGCCTCCGGGGATGCTCCGAAGCTTTAGTTAGAGTCAGAGCAAAAATATATAGGGGACGAGCGTTCCTTTTTTAAGTTGAGAAAATGTTGGATTGTTTGGAATGCGTACCTGACCCTTTTTATAGGGCTTTGGAGGCGGCATTTTGACCTAAGGTGGCAGTGATATGATGCTCCAACTGGGTTGGGTAATGATGTCTAGGAGGTCCAGCTAGGTGGCTGGGAGCCGTCCGCTAGGGCTTTGTCTTGCTGGCTTGATTAGGAGCCATCCAAGTATAAGGGCGGTTGGTAGCTTAACGCCCCAACTTGGCTGGGCAATGATGCCTAGAAGGCCCAGCTAGGTGGCTGGGAGCCGTCCGCTAGGGCTTTGTCTTGCTGGCTTGATCAGGAGCCGTTTGTGTCTGAGGCAGTCTGCCGACCTGACACCCCAACTTGGTTGGGCAATGATGGCCTGAAGGGCAGTGGTGACGTGGAGGCCCAGCTGGGGGCAACGGAGCCCTGAAGGGCGGTTATGACCTGGAGGCTTAGCTGTCCGATCCTAGGTCGTCCACGTGTATTCTTATGACCTGTTGTCAGGAGGATCCACGTGTTGTCTTCTTATTGGAGGGGTATTTTTTGGCAGTATCAATAACCAAAAAATAATTTTAAAAAAATACAAAGCCAGGGGACATTATATCCCTTGGTCCTAACTCCTGGGGTGGTCCTTCCCTGAATACGTAGCAGCGGCCCCATAGTGATCGAGAGCAACACATGGAGAGCTGCAATAGATATTTTCTTCCATTATTGGAACTTATAATTCAATTATTGTCTCTTTTTTCTCTCTTATTCTCTCATTTTCTTCTATTATATATATATATATATATATATATATATATATATATTAAGATTTAATTAACGATAATTTGCAGTCAAATTCATCTGGCTCAATGCTAAACTAACGTTAAGATGGAGTTTCAATAAATTTTTAAGCTATAAATCGATGAAAATGTCTAATTGGATAACTAAAAATTGTTTGAGGACCTCATTAGAATAATTAGTGAATTTATGATAATAAAAAAAAGCGATCAATAATTGTAGAACAAAAATAGACATATAATTAGCTAAAATAAAATAAGATTATTATATTCAATTCTATATTTAACACAAAAGGTTAACATAAAAATGATAATGTCTCACTAATTATTAGGTACTATTTTTTAAATGGTTTTAAGTTACAAGAAACGACATCAAACACGTAAAAATAATGTCTAAAAAAATCAAAAACTGAAAATACATATTATGAAGCTGTAATATGTTTAAGATAATAAGTTCTGCAGTTGTTTTATCAAACGTTAAACAATACTGTTTAACCTGTTTTATTAAAAAATTGTTTCACAATCCCTTTTGACATTAAAAAAAACTCATCCGCATGCCAAATAGATTCAAATGCTAGTTCTTCATGATCGATCGGGCAAACAAAACCTGAACGAAATCCAGTTCAAAATATCATATCGTTTAATCTCTTGTGAACTTTTGATGTCTCAATGTCGATTCGAGAACTAACAGCCTGCAAAAAAAAAAAAAAAAAATCATTTCCATATACTTGAGGCATTATTAATCTAAGTATCATAACTTTTTTCAGTAAGGATTCAAATGCAGGTGGTGATGAATGCAAAACTTTTTATCAGTATTCAATATATTTAAATGTGTATGACTTAGGGTGGTATACATTTTGTTTCTTATAATCAATATATGGCTTAGGGTAGTATACATATGACTTAGGGTAGTATACATGGTCTTTGCAACTTTTCCATAAAAAAAAAAATCTTTATAAGCCATGGAATACTATGTAAGTCAATAGACAACGAGGGGTAAGAGAGGTTAGGATTGAGGGACCAACAGTGACACAATTTTATTTATACCAACAGTGACACCTTGCCGAATATTTCACTCAAGAAGATAAAATATAAATTGTTGATGCCAAAATGTGGTGGGTACTGACGAGGCTGGAATACTGACGTGGCCTGGACCCTGCACAGGAAGCAAAGGTGAACTAAAGGCCCTCGAAAGGAGGGGAGGGGGAGACCCTCGAGGACGCTCCGAAGCTTAAGTTAGAACGAAAGCTTAAAGAAGGGGCCAGGGAGCCGAGGGCTAGGGCTAAAATGAGCTTGGGGTAAGTAGATTTTTTGTCTAAATGCCTTATGAAATCCATACCTTGGCCTATTTATAGTCGTCTATCGATGGGGATGCATTGATTACATGCTCAGGAGGCGGCATCTTAGGGTGGCTGTGGCGTGCCATAGGGTGGCTGCAGGGTTGCGCGTGCAAGCGGCTGTAGGGTAGCACGTCATAGGGTGGCTGCGTGTGTAGGGTTGATGAACCGTTTTCTATTTTGGCAGGAGTACTCATTGGGCCAGAGAGTCTACTGGGCCGGAGTGCTTTTTGGGCTGGAGAGTTCGCTGGACCAGGATGCTCATTGGGCTGGAGAGTTCGTTGGGCTTCTCATTGGACCGGAGAGTTTGTTGGGCCTCTTATTGAGCGGGGATTTTAATGGGCTGCTCATTGAGCCGGAGTATTTTGGGCCACATCACAGGCCCCCCACTTCCTTAAGTGCATTCATGTGCTTAAGGAAGTATTATGGGCTTTTGATGATTGGGCTGGGTGTTGATGGAGCTAGGGACGTACGTGGCAGCTTGTGAGTCAAACTCACGTTAAATGGCCGGCTTTGGGAGCAGGTCCGTTATCTTCGGAAAGCGAACAGTCGTCTGGAGAAGCGTGAGTGGCCTTGAAACCTTAAACATCTATTCTTTTCTCGCGTTAGCATTAAATACTCTCATTGAACGCATTTTCCCTTCTTATAAAAAGGGATCTTTGACACATTTTCTTATAAAAGGAAAGGGTTTAGTTTTCTAAGATGAGTTTGTCTTTA
Organism: Bretschneidera sinensis; assembly: GCA_023935145.1. NCBI lineage: Eukaryota > Viridiplantae > Streptophyta > Magnoliopsida > Brassicales > Akaniaceae > Bretschneidera > Bretschneidera sinensis. The sequence continues at coordinate 103,158,246 of CM043701.1, read as the reverse complement.
CTCTCTAACTGAGGGGTTGCACTTTGACTTAGTAGATTCTGATGGTAGTAATCCAGGAGAGGGAGGGGAGTCAGCAGTTTCTTGAGGGATTTATGGAAGCCAAGGTAGAGGAAGAGCCTACTCCGGAGGGGAGATGCTCTTCAACGAGCGGAGATTTCTTCTTGATTCCAGTGGGAGTCAGGACCTCTTTCAGATTTCGAGTGGGGATAAGGATCTCTTCCAGATTTTGAGTAGGAGCGGTTGAGAAGGTCCTTTGTGCCAGGAGCTTTTCAGGCTGAAGAGGGCGCGGAAGCTTGTGCCCTGGACTGCCTGAAAAGCTTGGTGTTTCGGTTTTCCCTTTGTACTTCGAAGCCGTTAGGGCCATATTTTCCTTGTACTTCGAGGTCGTTAGTTGTAATTCTTGGAATTAATAAAATATATTTCTTTCAATCTTTGCCTTGCATGATATCTTTACCTTTCATACTTGTTCAATAAAATGAACTTGATTTTGGGCACAATGTAGGAGAAGCTTCAAATGATTGAACTAGGAGAAGTCTTGGCCGAGCGTTTAATAAATGCTCAGACTTTGGCGAACATGGTCGGGCATTTGGAAAGTAGCTCAAATGCTCAGACTTTGGTGAATCATGGTCGAGCATAGTTCAAACGCTCGGACTTTGGCGATCATGGCCGAGTGTTTGCAGCGCAACTCAAACGCTCGAACTTTGAAGAACTGGTCCGAGCGTTTGACAAGGTGCTCAAATGCTCGGATTTCGACGAACATGGCCAAACGTTTGCGACGCAGCTCAAACGCTAGGACTTTGGAGAACTGGTTCGAGCATTTGACAAGGTGCTCAAATGCTCGGACTTTGGCGATCATGGCCGAGCGTTTGCAACACAGCTCAAACACTCGAAATTTGGAGAACTAGTCCGAGTGTTTGACAAGCAGCTCAAACGCTCGGACTTTGGTGATCATGGTCGAGCGCTTGCAATGCTTGGAGAAATTACGTTCACGTGGTTTCCTTCTCTTTGCATTTGTGGGCTTTTCCTCCACTTTGGGCTTACTGGGTTTTCCTTTTTGTAGGCGCGACAAACGATGACAGCTGAAATTAAATGGCGGCGCATCAGTGACAGTAGAGGGCATGTTTTAGCGACAGTTGGCACCTCGGTGTCTGGAAATGACGCCTGGGGGGCAGCAGAGGGCACGTCCTATTGTGCTGAGTTAATGCTTCTCGTTATTGCTGCCAAAGTCTTTATATAAGGGAGTTCCCCATCACTTCAATCCTCACTTAGCATTTTTTGAGAGTTCTCGAAAGCATAAGTTCAGTAAGAGATAGTTTGAGGGCACTCGACCTTCTTAGGAGTCTTCCTCGAAAGCTTTTCTAAGTGAGTTAGGATGTCCATGGTAGCGACACTAGTGGGGCTCTATCGAGGGATTTAGGGGAGGCAATGGGTGTCTCTTCTAGTGGCGAAGTCTCCTCTCGGGAGATGGCCTGTAGGGGTAGGGGTCTTGCCCTCATGCCTTATAAAGAAGGTGGAGAAGAGAGCGAGGATGAAGAGTCATCCGGGGAGGAGGATGTCCGAGCGTCAATGATCATTAGAGATGACACCATAGATACTGAGAGAAAAGAGTGGATATTTGAAGCGAACTCCATTCCAAGTGTGGTGGAGGAGGCTAGTCTCGTGAGGACGAGGATTAAGTACAGAATCCCCCTGGATTATCATATGAGGGCTCCGGAGGGAGGGGAGAGAGCCTGTGACGCCCTTCCAAGCCAGGTACCTTACGAGCTGTGTGTTTTGCGAACATTAGCTTAAGGCTGAGCTTAGGCTCCCTCTCCACCCATTCCTCTGTTCGATGCTCAGATACTACGGTATCGCGCTGAGTCAGCTGGTGCCCAAGTCGGTCCGGCTGATCCTAGCATTCATCGCTGTATGTTAGGAGGTGGGAGGGGTGATAAACCTTAATGTGTTCAAGGCCCACTTTTAGCTATCCCGGCTTAGTCATTCCGGGTGGGTTATCGTTAGCTCGAAGCGATGGAAGAAAGTATTAAAGGAGAAGCCCTCTTCCATAAAGAGGTGGAAGGGGGTTTTTTTCTTTCTTTGGAGTGCTGAGAGCTTCGACGTTCCCCTTAATTGGAGTTTGGAGTGTGTTGGCAAGTGCAAGAGGTCGCATTTCCTACAGCGAGAATAGGAGACATTGGAGGCGATGCAGGCCGTGCCCTTGGATATCGAGGTGCTTGGAGATAACGAAGAACTCGACAGGCGCGGCCTATGTCCTCCCAACCTCCCTCCGAGCCTCGAGCATAGTAGCTCTTGGTTTTTTAGTTTTCAAGAGTTTTAGTTTTCTTTTCCAAGTCATTAATGCTTTGTTTTTTTGCGCAGATATGGAGATGGCTGTGAGAGCTAGGCGCATGGCTCGTGAAAAGAAGAGGGTCGCAGAAGCTGGTGGTTCTGGGCTGGGGCAACAGAAAAAAAGGTCCCCGGTTTCTGAAGAGCAGGTGGATCCGGTCGCGCCCACTCCTCCCTTGGGACCATCTTTGTCCGGGGAAGGGTCTTGGTTGGCTACCCTTTTCACTCTACGGTGGGCCTTAAGGGTGGATGACTCCATGTTCGTCCACCCGAAGGTCGCTAGTAAGCACTTGGTGCTAGGGATCCCTCCCTGCGATATGGTGGATATTTCTGTGAGGCCCATCGAGGTGCTTTGCTCTGTTGCAGAGGTCAACTTGTCTCAGATAATGCTTCTTTTCCCTGCCCTTCTTTCCCTGGTTCTCATATTGCCAACTGTTTTTACAAGGCCATTTTTTATTTTAGGCCAGAGTTCTTACTAGGGTGCTTTCTCAGTGCACTATGGATATGACGGATCGTTTGGCCAAGGCTGAGTAAAAATTGGAGGAATCCTAGGGCTTAGTTCATGACTTGTCTCGTGCTCTCGAGACGGCGGAGAAGGATAGGGCAGAGACTATCTTTGAGAGAGACCACCGTCGTCAGGCTGAGGATGTCCTTAGGGAAGAGTTAGACCTGATCCAGTCTGAGCTGGAAGAGTTTCAGAGGAAGGCAACAGAGAAGGACCTGCTCCAATCTATGTTGGATGAGGTCCACCTTCGTGCCACAGAGAAGGAGGAATCCTTGACAGAGAAGGGAGCCGCCCAGCACCTTGAAGGTTTTAATAAAGCCAAAAGAAGGGCTGCATCCCTTTTTCCGGAGGTGGATTTTTCTGGCCTTGACTTGGCGATTGAGTCAGAAGAGTCTGGTGCTGCTGCTTCAGGAGGGGGCACAGAGGATACTGCTATAGCTGGCGTTTAGGAGGAACCAGGGAGCGAGGCTCAGCCAGCTCCAGAAGGCGAGGTCAAGGAGGCAGGAGATAGCGAGGTCAAGAAGGGGGTGAAGACGAGGCCCACGAGGTTCCTGCTTCTCTAGAATAGACTTATGTTTTTGTACCTGGGGCTTATAGCGCCTAAATTTTGTACTTCCTTCCTACCTTAATGAACTTTTGGAATCAAAACTTTGAACTTTATTAATCTTTTACTTTTACATTTCATTGATAAAAATTTCAGAGATTGTCCGCGTTTCAAGTGTGTGGGATGAGCTTGCCATCCATATCCTCAAGCTCATAGGTGCCAACCCGACACACCCTTCGGATCTGGTACGGGCCTTCCCAATTTGGAACGAGTTTTCTCGTGTGGTGGGGATGGGACACTTCACTCTTCCGAAGGACAAGGTCGTACAGCTGGAAATCCTTGTGTCGAACCCTTGAGTTATAGTATCGAGCTGCCCTCTGCTGGTAGGCAGCCAGGCGAATTTGGGCTTTGTCCCGGGCTTCATTGACCAAGTCAGCGTTCATTCGCAATCCCTTTCATTGTCACTTAGTTTAAAGCATTGCACACGTGCAGATGGAACTCCAATTTCAAGAGAAATGATGGCTTCTGATCCGTACGCCATGAAGAATGGGGTTTTTCCTGTCGGTGTTCGTATAGTCGTTTGATAAGCCCATAGGATGTTGGAGAGTTGGTCAACCCACTGTCTATCTGCTTTGTTAACCCTCTTTTTGATTCCTTGGAGGAGCGTATTGTTAGTCACTTTGACTTGGCCATTGGCTTGTGGATACCCAACGGACGAGAACCGATGTTCGATGTGGAGATCGTCGCAGAATGTTTTAAACCGGTAGCTATAAAATTGCTTCCCGTTATTGGTAACCAGTATTCGAGGAATCCCGAATTGGCATACTATTGACTTCCAGACGAAATTCCAGGTTTGGTGATCCGTGATACTGGCTAGTGGCTCTGCCTCGACCTACTTGGTGAAGTAATCAACGGCCACAATGAGGTGTTTCTTTTGTCCAACAGCTGTCGGGAAAGGGCCGAGGATATCCATCCCCCACATTGCGAAGGGAAAGGGACTGGCGATAGAGATAAAAAGGTTTGTAGGTCGGTGCGATGTTGGAGAATATCGTTGACAGTTCTCATATTTTTTGACTAAATCAGTTGCATCATCTTTCATTGTGAGCCAGTAATACCCTTGGAGGAGAACTTTGAAGGCTAAGGCCCGGACTCCCAGGTGATTTCCACATATTCCTTCATGGACTTCTCGGAGAGCATAGTCGACCTCTTGCGGCCGGAGGCACCGTAGGTAAGGCAGGGTCAGGGCCCTTTTGTACAATTTCCCTTCAATGAGAGTGAACCAGGAAGCAAGGGAGATTAGCTTCCTAGCTTGATCTTTTTGCTCGGATACTATGCCCTCCCTCAAATACCAGAGGATTGGGTTGGTGCCAGGCGTTGGGAGGAGGCCAAGTTGGCCAAAGCATTTGCCTTGGAGTTTTCAGCTCGGGGGATCTGAGTTATACGAAATGTCTTGAAGTTGGCGGTGAGCTTCTTTACTTCTTGGAGATATTGGGTGAGCTTCTCCATTTATCTGACTTATTACCAATTGAGAGTCACTGAATGCATCCAGAACCTTGACGGCCAATACTTTGGCCAATCTTAGACTAACTAGGAGGGCTTCGTACTCTCCCTCATTATTGGAGGTCTTTAACTCAAACTTTAATGCGTACTCGATCGTAAATCCTTCTGGACTACAAAAAATGAGTCCTGCCCCACTCCCTAGGGAATTAGAGGATCCGTCTACGTGGAGGGTCTACCTTGGAAGGGGTTCATTAGCCACTGATGATGTAAGCTTGTTTGGATCTATGGACAGAGTTGTCTCTATAATGAAGTCGGCCAATGCCTGGCCCTTGATTGCCTGTCAGGGCTGGTAGCAGATATCGAACTTTTCTAGCTCTATTACCCACTTCACTATTCTTCCAAAAACATTTGGGTTATACAGGTCCTAATCTGTTAGGAGGATGATGGTATGCGCTTGGAAATAGGGTCGGAGCTTACTTGTAGCTACTACTAGGGCGTAGGCCATCTTCTCAATAGGAGGATACCTTATCTCAGCTTCGTGGAGAATTCTGCTGACATAGTAAATGGACTTTTGGATGCCTACTTCTTTCCAGACGAGGACAAATGCCACAGTGCTCTGCTCGGCTGACAAATAAAGGAATAGCTCCTCATCCGGGAGTGACTTAGTTAAGAGCGGTGGTGAACTCAAATATCTCTTCAAGCCTTTAAAGGCTTCCTGGCAACTCTCGGACTAGGAGAAATCTTTTGCTTTCTTGATGGCCTTAAAGAAAGGCAAACATCTTTCCGCAGATTTAGACATGAATCAGTTCAGGGCTGCGACTCTGCCGGTGAGTCGCTGGACTTCTTTCACGGACTTAGGGGGTCATATTGAGGATGGCCTTTATCTTTTCCATGTTGACTTCTATTCCTCTTTGGGTGACCATAAACCCTAGGAATTTTTCCCCGGTTACCCGGAACACACACTTAGACTGATTCAGCCTCATGTTGTGTTTGCACAACACTCCGAATGCCTCTTCCAAGTCGGAACAATGGTTCCATACTTATGTGCTTTTAACTAGCATGTCATCCAAATAGACCTCCATATTTCACTCTATCTGCTCCTTGAAGATTTTGTTTACCAACCTCTGATAGGTTGTCCCAGCGTTTTTGAGCTCGAAGGGCTTGACTTTGTAGCAGTACAGCCCTCGATCAGTGATGAAGGCAGTTTTGTCATGGTCTGGTTTATGCATGAAGATTTGATTGTAGCCGGAGTATGTGTCCATGAAAGAAAGGAGTTCATGCCCTGAGGTGGCGTCCACTATCTGGTCAACCCGAGGGAGAGGGAAGTTGTCCTTTGGGCAGGCTTTGCTTAAATTGGTGAAGTCAATACAAATACTCCATTTACCGCTGACTTTCCAGACCATTACCACATTAGACACCCACTCGAGGTACCTTGTATCTTTGATGAAACTGGCTTCCAGCAGTTTATCTACCTCAGTGTTGATAGCCACCTGGCGCTCGGGGGCAAAGGTTCTCTTTTTCTGAATGATTGGCTTGCACTTAGGGTCCACATTCAGGCGATGCTCGATGGTTTCAGGGTTGATCCCTGGCATGTTCGATGCTGACCAGGCGAACAAGTCTTTGTTTTTCTGGAGGAGGGGGAAGAGTTCTTTCCTGTGTTCTTCAGAGAGGCTTGCACCTATTTGGATAGTTCGGGTAGGGTCCTCCCCGAGGGGGACTAGGGTTAGCTCCTCCACAGGTCGTCCTCTTGGGGTCTTCATCTTGTCCTTGATATCTTCTATTTTGATAGGCAAGGCCTCAATCTTCTTTCCTTCTTTTACAGCGTTTAGGTAGTAGGCCCGGGAGACTTTCTAGTCTCCTCTGATCACTCCCACACCTTTATTGGTGGGAAATTTGACTTTCAGGTGATAGGTGGAGACAACGACCTTTAGTTTGTTAAGGGTGGGTCGACCAATGATCATATTATAGGAGGAGGGCTGCTTGACTACCAAGAAGGTGGTCTGTATTGTGGAGGTCCTTGGTGCTGTTCCTGCAGTTACTGGGAAGACTATACTTCATTTGGTGAACATTGGAGATCCATTTAAACCATAGAGGGGGGCTGGGGCTGGTTCTAGGTGCCCATTCTTCAGCTCCATGCATTGGAAAGCATCATAAAATAATATGTCCACGGAGATTCCATTGTCAATCAGGACATGTCGTATTTCATAGTTGGCTACCAAGAGAGAGACCACCACTGTATCGTCGTGAGGCGTTTGCACGTGTTTCAAGTCTTTTTCTGTAAAGGAGATCACTGGCTCTATTTTCTTTCTCTTGTGGGGACCACTAACGGAGGCTACGACCCTGGTGTATGTTTTACTACTATGTCCTGAGCTGCCTCCCGCTGCCGAGCCTTCGCAAATTGTTTTGATGATTCGGGTGGCGGTTGCCACTTCCTGCTTTTTTTGACTGGGCCTTTCTTGCCCAGTCCTGGGATTCCTTTGAGGGTCCCGCCGCTCTTGCTGTTGGTGATAGGGACGCCCAGCATCTCTTCTTGGTAGTGCAGGCTCATCCCTTCTTCGGGGTTCGATAAACTTCTTTAGGTATCCCCGGTTGATAAGAGCTTCAATCTGCTCCTTCAGATCATGGCATTCCTCAGTGTCATGACCATAGTTCTTGTGGAACCAGCACCATCGTCTCCAGTCCTGTAATACCTGTATTCGTGAATTAAGGGTAAATAAGTAATATGATAATATGTCATAAAATTTAAATAATATATGTGAAGGATTAGAAGTGAACAGTGAATAGTGAATGACAGTTGTGAACAGTGAAGTATACAGTGAACAGTGAATGTCGGTAATGAATAGTGAATAGTGTACAGTAGCAATTGGGGATTTAAATAAATGCTGAAAGAACAAAATTTTGAAGGAATTTTCTGTGGAATTTCATAGAGGATCATGAGAAGCTATCAATATCAGAAGGTAATAGCATAGTGTTTATTTTGAATTTATGATTTTTATGACATTCAAATGAAGTCAAAGTGGGAATTTTCCAAGTGTGTGGTTTATATCAAATTGAAGAATAAAATTAAAAATTTTACATAAATATGATATCAGGTGTTGACAATCTACAATCAGGAAAGGCAATGAGGTGATCCACGACTAGTTTTAAGTGCTACCGGGTGAGTTGAATTTACTTTAAGTAGTCTAAATAAAAATCAAATTGTTTGATGATAATATTAAATTTAATTATTACAGCATGTTTGGGTGGTAGATAAATCTTTGGGTGAATAGATATGGTATAAATATTGGATTTTATGTGAGAAGAAATATTATTAGGAAAATGAGTTGATTTAATAATAGAAGTGAGAAGTAAAATTCTTGATGAGTTATGGTTGAGATGGTGATATAAATTTTGAGGAGATAAATTTTAGTGGAGCTTAATAAACTTTGATGGATGATTTGATGAGATTTGGGATGGAATTTAGTAAATCTTGACAAGCTTTAATGAATGATTGATGTGATTTGGGATGAGAGGAAATTAGTGACATTTTTGTTATATAAATTTGAGAATAATCAGGATTGTCAATTTATGTATTTTGAAATTATATGTTGCGTTTATATTGCTGTTTATATACATACTTTATATCATGGCTCATATACATATGCATTAAATGAGAAAGAAAAGAACCGAGAAGGGGCCGGTCTAATAAAATAACCGTGACAGCCGGTATATGCTGAAAATAAAAATGACACCGTGCAAGCCGGTATATGCTGAAAAAATTCCGTGGCAACCGGGACTAAGTTGCAAAGTAAAGAACCGGGAAGGGGCCGATCTAAGATAATAACAACCTGTCGACAGGTGGGAAGACGTTCCCATCATATGCATTCATTTCATTGCATCTGTTGTAATTATTGTTGTATTATTGAAAAGCTGAGATGTGTATATTGTTGTGAATGATAGCTGAGTCTCATAAAAAGAGACAGCTATGATGACAAAATTATTAAAAAGTTGAGATGTGGTATAGTGTTGTGAATGATAGCTGAGTCTCATAAAAAGAGACAGCTATGATGATAAAATTATTAAAAAGCTGAGATGTGGTATAGTGTTGTGAATGATGCTTGAGTCTCATAAAAAGATACAACTATGATGATAAAATTATTGAAAATCTGAGATATGGTATAGTGTTGTGAATGATAGCTGAGTCTCATAAAAAGAGACAGCTATGATGACAAAATTATTAAAAAGCTGAGATGTGGTATAGTGTTGTGAATAATGGTTGAGTCTCATAAAAAGAAACAGTTATGATGATAAAATTATTGAAAAGCTGAGATGTGGTATAGCGTTGTGAATGATAGTTGAGTCTCATAAAAAGAGACAGCTATGATAATGAGATTATTGAAAGAGGCATTTATGATGATAATATTATTGAGATACTGATGTGTAGTATGTTATTTTAAAATTGTTTATAGATGATTTGGTCTCACAGAGAGAGACAATTATGGCATCTAAATGATGGACTTTATGTTGTGAACCTTATTACAAGGTAATTATGAGAAAATTGATGGTCTTAAGGTGGACCAATGATTGAGAAGAAGAGATTGATAGAGAATGAATCTCATGACTTGTGAAATGATAGGAGAGTGCTAGTATCGAGGGTATGGGATATAAATTGATTAAATATTTATAGACAATTTATACAAATGAATACTTTTAGTAAATTTAATTCACTGAGCTTGTGAAGCTCACTCCTCATTGTACAATGATTTTCAGGTAGCAGGCTTGACAAATAGTTGGGTGAGTTGAGATTCAGAAGAAATCATTTTCTGTAAGCCGTGTACGTGTCATCATCCTCAGACTAATGGGAAAAAGTAAAATGAAAAATTTATTTGTAATATTCATGCATTTCACGCTGTATAGAATGTTTAAAAATTTGATTGATGTAAAATATCTATTTGATTTATTTTATTTTTATGGTTGCATATATGTGTCGTGCTAGGATTCTCAAAATGTGATGATACCGTCTCGGGGGTGGCCAACCCGGGATGGGCCGTTACAATTTTGGTTTCAGAGCATTTGGTTTTAGATTCTGTAGACTGCATGAGAACCTAAAAAGGTGAAAGATCTAAATAAAATATATTTTAAGGAACAGTCTGAGGATGACACGTGGACGCACTAGAACTAGAGCTTGAGTTGTTGGTTTGAGAGTGCGTGGTAGGCCCCTAATATTTTTGACAAGTCAAGATGGAGTCTAGATCTGTGGTTCCTAGAAGGGAATGTGTTGATAATAAGATTAATATTAGTAATATTAGTAAAGATATGTAAGAATATGAAGTTGAAAGAGGTGAGCTAATCTGAAGTTGAAAGAGATGGGCTAAGATAAGCTCTTACACAAGATCATGAGAAAAGGAATGTAACAGATGATAGAATGGATAAACTATAGCATAGACTTGATGAACAGGTTAGGGCAGTGTCTGAGGTTGTTAATCCAGTAATAATGAATGTTTAAAAAGGGAGAAAAATAAGTTTATGCATGGGATGCAGGGAGATTGTTAAGTTGAATACAGTGTTGTTGAGAGAGTTCATGAATTCTTTTAAGCCTGAGTTTTGGGAGAAATATATAGAAAGATTATTTGGTATTTTACCAGTAACTGACAAGCAAATGATTGTCTTTACTTCGTTTGAGTTAGAAAGAGAAGTTTTGAAATGGTGGAAGGATATTCTTCCCAGGTTAAGTATAGATGTTGATAGACCCTTAACCTGGAATAGGTTTAAGAAGATTTTTCCTTGATAAATATTTTCCTTAGACCATTAGAGCCTAACCTGATAGAGATTGAGTTAATTGAGGCATATGAATTATGTTAGATTGATGGATTTATCAATTCAGATTGAGAGAGATATGACGGAGTTTAAGAAAAAGAGAAAGAGTGGTTAAAGATGCTTAGACATAAAGGTTATAGAGGTAGTGGTAGTATAAGTGTATAGAGTGAGAGACCATTCCAAATGCGGCGTTCCTTGTTATAAGGAACTGAAGTACAGAGTCAGAGGCAAACATTATCTGTTGCTTCTATATCTCATAATATTATTGGTGAGACCCTTAGATTTGGGAGACAGGTTATGGGAATTGGAAGTCATGGCAGAGGAAGTAAGTATGCCACTAAGGGGAAGTGACAATCTAATGTATGATTGGGAGACAAAAGTTTGTTACATATATATTCAGATGAGATATTTATTCCAGAATTGTTAAAAAATTGAAATACTTTATGCGTGGAGAAGGCGAACATGTTAATATTGGTTGACCTTGATGCAACCCATTTTTTTTTTTTTGCATCAAGTATTCATATGAAGGTTATTGAAGTATGTATTAGTCCTTGGGTGCAAAATATTTATGTGATAATCATAAATGCTTATAAAGGTTGTCTGATTCATATCAATGATAGAAGAATCTGAAGCGGATTTATTATCTTTGAATAGATATAATTTCATTTAATGTTGAGAATGGATTTATTGTTGACATATTACGCTTGGGTTACTTGTTCCAGAAAGAAGATAGTGTTTAAAAATATGGACATAAGAAGTTTAACTTTTAGAGAGAACATAAAATACTCTCGAACTATTTTATTTTGCTTCGACCACTAGGAGATGGTTGAAGAAGGATGGTGAGAAGTAATTGACATACATAATGGATCCTAGAAAGGAAGATAGGAAGTTAGAATAAATCTTAGTGGTGAAAGATTATTCTGGTATAATTTCTTGATGAGTTGCCTAGGTTGCCACCAAGTAAGGAGATTAAATTTTCTATTGATGTGATACCAAGATCATCACATCTATTTAATAGCATCATACAGAATGACATTAGCTGAATTGAGAGAGCTAAATGTACCATTTAAAGAATATTTGGATAAACAATTTATCAGACCTAATGTATTTAGAGGAGCCTCTGTGTTGTTCGTGAAAGAGAAAGATGAAACAATAAGAGTATGTATAGACTACAGATAGTTGGAATACGAGCAAACATATTTTACTCAGGATAAATGAATTGTTTGCACAGTTGCAAGGAGTGAGGGTGTTTTCAAAGATAAATATGAGATCAGATTATCACCAATTGAAGATAGAGAAGGGAGGCGTGCCTAAGATTGTTTTATGACATGTTATGGTCATAAATTTCTTGTGATGACATTTGGATTGAATAATATTCCAGAAACATTCATGGATTGGATGAATAAGATGTTTGAACTATTTCTTGATAATCTTGTGGTTGTGTTCATCAATAACATCTTGGTATAGTTTAAAACTATGGAAGAGCAGGTAAAACATTTTGAAATTGTGTGGGACACTTTGAGGAGAAAGAGATGGTATGATATAAGTTCTCTAAATGTGAGTGTTAACGGAAGGAACTAATTTTCTTGAAACATGTAATGTCGGGAATAGCATAACAAATGATCTATAAAAAGTAGAGACAATGTTAAGTTGGGAGAAACAAACTAATGTAACTGAGATCAGAAGTTTCTTGGGGTTGGTAGTTTATTATTGCAGTATCGTTGACTAGTTGATCACGAAAGAGGTGAGATTTGTATGGTAAGGCAGGTATGAGAAAAAGTTTTCAATTACTAAAGGAGATATTAACTACAGCTCCATTATTAGTGTTTCCTTCTGGTAATGAAAGATTTGTGGTGCATAGTGATACGTCACAGAAATGGTTGGGATATGTGTATCATAGGATCGTTGGGGGCCATACTTATAGACAATTGAGGATTCATGATAAAAAAAAAAAATTCCCTACTCATGACTTAGAGTTGGCTGTTATATTGTTTACTTTAAATATTAGAGACATTATCTGTATGGAGTCGCTTGTGAGATAGTCATGGGTTGTAACAGTTGGACATACTTACTTACCCAGAGGAAGTTGAATTGGAGGCAGAGATGGTGGATGGAGTTGATAAGTAATGATGATTATACAATTCTCTATCATCTAGAAAATGCGAAGATGAGAGTTAATACATTGAGTAGAAATCCTATAAGAAGTTTAACCACTATGGGGATCCTGATGTGAAATTGATGATAGATTTAAAAGAGATAAGAATGAAGTTGAATCTCAGTGATAGAAGATTTTGAATATAGTTGTAAAATTGTCCATAATAAAATGTTTTAGAGAGGTAAGGTTAAGATGAAGAGATAGAAAAGATTCAACATTGAGTGCTTACTAGAAAGCATTTTGAGTTCAAAATCTGAAATGAAGAAAGTTTGGTGTTGATGCATGGATGGTGTTCCCACTAATGCAAATAGTGAGAACAAGTAGCAATAAGATGTATGTAGGATTGAGATAAAATTTTCTGATGGACAGGATTGAAGAGGGATGTAGCTGATGGAAAGAATAATTACGATACTAGAAGATATATTAAGGGCAAAGGTGATGAGTCTCTTAATAAATTATGATGCTTACATGCCATCAATTGAAATTGCTGATAATAATCAGTAACAAACTAATATTGGGATGACACTGATTTAGGCATTGTATGGTTGGCAATGTAGAATTCCTTTATGTTTGGAAAGAAATTGAAGAGAAAAATATATCTGGTCTATCTATTATTGAGCTAACAATAGAGATGATCAAATTTGTTAGAGAGAACCGTAAAGCAGCCTATAGTAGACCTCTTGAGTCTCAAGTAGGTGATTGAGTGTATGAAAAAATATCTCAATGAAAATATGTATTGAGAATAGAAAAGGAAAGTTGAATCCGAGGTATGAGGGACACTATGAGGTTGTTGAGAAAGTTGGATTAGTTGTGAGTAACCTGAAGTTGCCTCCAGAATGAAAAGATTCATGATATTTCGAGCTAAGTTATAGAAATTCAGAAAGATTGGGCTTATTTATAAATACCAGCGAGAATTTTAGACAAAGAGAGCAAGTCCTGTGTAATAGAATAATTTCACTAGTTTAAAGTTTGGTGGTGGAATAAGTGTGTTGAAGAGATTTTCGTGAAAGCGTAAGGCAAGTATGAAGAAATATTATTTATATTTGATTCTGAAGTAAAGTAAAGAAATTTCGAGGACGAAATTTTTGTAAGGTGGGTAGAATTGTAATACCAGTATTCGTGAATTAAGGGTAAAGAAGTAATATGATAATATGTCATAAAATTTAAATAATATATGTGAAGGATTAGAAGTGAACAGTGAACAGGGAATGACAGTTGTGAACAGTGAAGTGTACAGTGTACAGTGAATGTCGACAGTGAATAGTGAATAGCGTATAATGTATAGTGAACAGTGAATATGGGCAGTGAATAGTGAATAATGTACAATGAATAGTAAATAGTGAATAGTATACAGTGAATAGTGAACAGTGAATGTCGGCAGTGAATAGACTGTGTTGTAAATGCCCTAGTTAAACCTATTTATGGTCGAGGCCCGCTATAGGTATTATTTCAAGATGTTCCCTATATGAGCCTCTTTTAATAAGACTTATTGCTATTGATTTGATGATCCTTGAAGGACGCGAGCCTCTTCAAACATGACTTAATATTACCAGCTTTTTTTAATCCCTTTTATTTTATCCAATGTTAATCCTAAACATATTCCATTATAATCCTGTCTGTAGATCAAACGGGTCCATACATATTTTGTGGGTGAAAATAGTAGGAGTACATATATTATATGGATGTATTAGATAAACATTTTAGATCCACTTTTAGTATTGGCCGGTTTTGTACATTAAATGGAAAGAAAGATAAGATAAAGAGGAAGATAAAAGGCAAAATGCTTATTTTTGTCTCATATTATTGACTATATTCTATTTTGATAATACATCTAACAATTATTTTAATCAGATCCTCAAACTATTCGTTACTCAATTAAACCATTTTGTCGATTTTAATCTAAAATCTTACTGGAACTTCACCCAACGCTAGCTGAACGTTGATAACTATCAGGAACGGATTTTTAGAGTTTTTAAAGTTGATTTGTTACTTTAAATGATTTAGGGATTGAGAGGCATATTTCTTATGATAATTCAGTCCATCTCATAGTGAAGAGGGTTGTCTCTCTTTCTCTCTCCCTTCCTCCATTTAATTCTCTCGGCTTCCCAAATTTCTCAAGTTAAGCCCAATTCTGTTCACTTTAGAGGGAAACAAAGCATAAATGTATTTTAGGGTTTAATTAACTGAAATTTTGCTGTCAAATTCATCTGCCTTAATGCTAAGTTGGCATTAAAGTGGAGTTTCAGTAAAATTTCAAGTCATAAATCGACGAAATGGTCTAATTGGATAACTAAAAATAGTTTGAGGATCTTATTAGAACATGGTAGATTTATGAACAAACTAGAACGTGATCAATAATTATAGAACAAAAAGAGAAATTTAACTAGCCAAAATAAAATAAATACTATTACATTCAATTCTATACGTAAAAAACTGAACGATAGTTACATAGATTCAAATGCTAATTCTTCATGATCGATCGGGCAAACAAAAGCTGAACGATCCAATTCAAAATATAAGATCTTTTAATCTCTCGTGAACCCTTGATGTCTCAATGCTTATTCGAGAAATAATAGCCTGGAAAAAAAAAGAAGGATTATATCAATATACTTGAGGCATTAATCTATAAGTATCATAATTTTTTTTCAGTAAGGATTCAAATGCATGCATGCAAAACCTTTTTTTAATCAATATTCAATATTTAAATGCATATTAAAATACTTATGTTTTGAATAAATCAAAACTATATGATTTTCTTTTTTTTAAATACCCCTTACGTTGTCTTTGGTAGTATAAAATTAAAAATTGAAATTGGAATTAAGATAGAATCACCACCTCAATTCCAATTTCAAAGCTCAATTCTATACAACCAAATATAACGTTCGAAATGTATCTTTTTTTAATACCAAAGTTGAATATCTATATATAGAACCAACACAATGAAATTTATTAAGAAGTTATGAAAAATGGGATGTCCAAAACAAGGAATACAACATGAGTAAATATGGCTTAAGATCTGTAGTTGTCAACAAAATTTATAATATAAATTTATTTTATGGATTTTATTAATTTGTAAATTCCATTAGATTCGATGAGATTTGCAATAATTTAATTCAATTTGATTCATAGTGAATTTATTTACAAATGAAATTTATTTATTCCAAAAATGAGATTCTGTTTCAGTTTTTGTTAAACTAAAGATGCTGCTTGTTAAGATGTCATAGGACAAAGAAGAAAATAATTAATTAATTACCTGGGACTTAATTTTATAAATGGCTTCATCTCCAGCGTTATGAAGATTAACACTAACAACTTCAGCTCATTCTTCCTGGAGAACACTCATAATTTCATATAACATGAAGTTTTTATTCATCAACCCAGTAGTTAAATTTATTTCCAAAGTAGATTCCCAACTTGTTATGTTCAATAATGGTAATATTCTCGAGCCTCGGCTGGTAATCTCTCCTGCAGCTTCAATGTTTGATCCTCTCATCAATACCGCTTTCCTTTGCTTTCCTTCCTCTACTCTTTCTTCCATATGGTTTATGTAAACACCAGCTTGAGTCACCAGCTCAGGTACTGTCAACTACTTAATTATACATAAAATTCAGTTCATGTTAAAGAGAGGGAGAGAGAGGGAAAGTGAGAGAGGAATGGAGTGAGGGAAAGAGAGAGTACGTACCCTGGGCCTGGAGGGATGGGGGGGAATGAGAGAAGCAAGGCTACCATAGAGATCTCTCATGCGCATTCTCCGTAACCTTTCTTGCATATTTCTTCGTTCTCTAGAAGTGGTAGGCCTCTCCATTAATTTTATATTTCAAAATGCTCTGGTTGCAATTGATTAATTAATTATGTTTGGAACTAAACGAAGAGTTTTGGTTTATGGAAATGATAAATAATGAAGAAGAATGTTTACAGAGACAGACATCGATATATAGCAGTTGAGATGACCCAGAAAGATTAGAGATGAATGCATGTGGCCAAACAATATGATGGTAATGTTTCCAAATATCGGAAGGATCACTTTCAGGGGCAGAGGGAGGGAGTGGGGCAAGGGGAGCCCAGGCTGGGTTGGAAAACATTTCAGATCCACTTGTAGTATTGGCCGGTTTGGTACATTAAATGAAAAGAAAGATACGATAAAGAAAAAGATAAAAGGTAAAATGTTTATTTTTGTTTCATAAATATTGATTATATTTTGTTTTGATTATACATCTAACTATTATTTTAATCAGATACTCAATTAAACCTTTTTTGTCGATTTATGATCTAAAAACTCATTGGAACTTTACCCAACGCTAACTAAACGTTGATAGCTATAAGTAACAGATTTTTAGAGGTTTTAGGGTTTATTTGTGACTTTAAATGATTTAGGGATTGAGAGGCACATTTCTTATGATAATTCAGCCTATCTCATAGTGAGGAGGGTTGTCTCTCTTTCTCTCTCATTCTCTCCCTTCATCTATTTAATTCTTTCGTCTTCCAAAATCTCTCAAGTTAAGCCCAATTATGTTCACTTTAGAGGGAAACAAAGCATAATATGTATTTTAGGGTTTAATTAATTGGAATTTTACTGTCAAATTCATCTGCCTCAACGCTAAGTTGGTATTAAAGTTGAGTTTCAGTAAATTTTCAAGTCATAAATCGATGAAAGGGTCTAATTGGATAACTAAAAATAGTTTGAGGATCTTATTAGAACAATTGGTAGATTTATGAGTAAAATAGAACATGATCAATAATTATAGAACAAAAATAGACATTTAATTAGCCACAATAAAATAAAATATTATTACATTCAATTCTATATTTAAAAAACTGAACGATTGTTACATAAATTCAAATGTTAATTCTTCATGATTGATCGGGCAAACAAAATCTGAACGATCCAATTCAAAATATCAGATCATTTAATCTCTCGTGAACCCTTAATATCTCAATGCCTATTCGAGAACTAATAGCCTGAAAAAAAATAAAAAAGGATTATGTCAATATACTTGAGGTCTAGAGAAAGATTAGAGATGACCCAGAAATACAAGAAGCTCTGGCTTCCAAGAATTTGGCTCATTTTTTCGGAAATTAGAGATGCATGTGGCCAAACAATATGATGGTAATGTTTCCAAATATTGGAAGGATCACTTTCAGGGGCAGAGGGAGGGAGAAGTGGTAATTTTACTTAGTAATTTTTTGTTATTTGCACTTTGTTGTGGTGCTTTGTGGGGTTTGGCTGTGGGATCATTTCCCTTTGGGGTGTTTAGTAATGGACTATAAATTTTAAAACCTTAGGTATTATTTTAATCTAACTTGATTTTTTTTTTGGTTGTGTTTTATATTTTATAAAGACATGTTATTTTTCTGAAAATAAATATTATTTACTCAATTAGAAAATGTTATCATTATTTAAAAGAAAATGTTTTATTCAATAAGGATTCCAATAAATTTTATGGACTATTTGGAGATCATTCAACAATTTTATAAATTTTTTCATTTGGATACTATTTTTGTGGTTTTTTAATTTTTTAAACGTGATAAACAAGAAACAAATATTTTCGGTATAAAAAATATTCTTATATTTTCTTTCTCATGATAAATCTTTACATGTGTACAAAAAATTATTAAATTCTTTTGTATTGTTAATTTTTTAAGACAGTTTGAAATGGTTACATTGCAATTAATTAAAATTTTAAGAATTTTTAAATCTAAATTCATAATTTAAGAGGTAAAATACTATAGTTTTAGAATTTCCAATACAATTATCCTTGGAAAAATTCTCAATTTAGATGCATGTACCATTTCATTTTCATAAAAAGATCGGTCAAATTGTTCGATGAGTTCAACGTAAGTTAAAAGTGCATTCAAATTGTCGATCGACTTGAATTGCCAACGTGGTCAATAATGATCGGTCAAATGTTAATTTTTTTGGTCTATGCATGCTTAAGATCCCAACTGTCACTGTGGTGGAAAAGGAAAGACGGGCTCCAAAAAGTTTTCACTTACTAAGGCTAACCTTATGACCTTGCTTTTCTTAGTAAATCATAAGAAGTGAGAACCTTTTCTGGGTTAGATAAATCTTTGTTGTTATGATCTCGATCAAAAAGTGTATAATTTCGTGATCATACCTATCTAGATCTTATTCTCTGGGTGATCATGAATGTATCAACAATAAGAAGGGTAATTAAATAAGAAAAAAAAGTTTACTAAAAAAAAAGACAAAACAAATCAAAACACTTGATGATAAGGTTTTAAATAAGTATTTATGGGCTGTTTGGTTCAGGAGACAAATGTGGAACAAGAATAAATTAGTCTTACATGAACAATTTAATCTCATGTTTAGTTTGAGAGATTTACTGTTCATCTGGGATTAAAGTTGAACAAAATTAGTACTAATCTCATAAATTATGTCCCACACAGAAATAATCTCATTTCTGTGGAATTAATTTTTTTTATACCCATTCTACCTCTGTAGCAGACCCCTTCTTCATTGTCTTCTTCCCTGTTCTTCATTTCTTCTTTTTCCTCTCCCTCCTCCTCATTCTTCCCTTTCTCCTTCTCCTTCTCTTCCCTCTCCCTCCTCCTCCTTCTCTTCCCCCTTCTTCTTCCTCCAGATCTGCAGATCTGCATGAGGGTCAGAGACCGTAGAACCGTACCGGCTAGGCAGCAGCACCATACTAGCGCGACAACAGCGTCGTTACAACACCATAGATCTGGGTTCACATTTTTTTTTTTTTCGCTTTTGGTTGCCCAAAATTAGAAAAAAAAAGAAGAATGAAGAGGAAGAGAAGGAAGAGGAAAGAGGAAGAAGAAAAAACCAGTGTTTGTCATGAACCAAATAGAGGAAGAAGAAGAAAAAAAGGAAAGAAAGAAAGTTCTGGAGAAAGTTCTGGAATATGGTTTGTGGTGTTATATATATGAAGGATTTATGAAGAAAAAAAAGAGAAGAGTATTTTAATCTTTATATTTGTTATCCCACTTTAGTTCCAATTTAGAATTTTATGAACCAAATATAAAATTAAAATAGTCTTATTTTAATCTCTTTTAATCTTATTCCATTATAATCATAGTTTCATTCTACTGCAATCCTGTTCGTAAACCAAACGGACTCTTAAAAATTTTGGTGAAGCTGCCTAAATATGACAAGGTAAAATTATGAGGTTTGCATGTAAATGGAATCTCCCATCAAAAGAAAAGACAATGTTATATCAGCTTTAGACAACTTAATACTAATCCATTAATATCAATTTAATCCAAAAACTTAAAATCATGAATTATGAATCCAAACCATACATATACAATATTATTTTTTCTCATTATTTTTGATGTATGAAATTGTTTTTTACATCTTACCTTACCCACTGATGTAATTATTTCCAATAATCTTCCACGAGCTTCACATCAATTCATTAGTTACATCAACTCGTTTATATGATCAACATTAGCTATTATAACTTGATCCTAATTTTAAGAAAACAACAAACTCATCTTATTGTCTTAAGAATTTGATATAAAAAAAAACTTAAAAGCAAAAATTTTCAATTAAGATTCATCACATGTGTGTAACAAGTAATTCACATATCATATTATATGGTTGATTGAAATATTTTTTTTTTAATTTTTGCTCTCATATTTCATTTAATAAGTTGTCAATTAAAAATTAAAACTTTTAAAGGGAAATATTGTTTCTTAAAAAGTAAAAACTAAATATAAAGAATTTAATTGTATTAATTTTACTAAAAAAATTCCCTAGTCCGATCTCCCCTAACATATATTGAAAATTGTGTTGAACTCAAATATAAAGAAATTTTTACTCTTTTTGTATTAGGAGAAAATTTTACTGATAATTATGAAATAACTTCATTAATAATATAAATAATAATTATGTAGATATTATTAATAAATATTAATAAAAAAATTACCTAATATAAAAATAATATTTTACATATAATACAAGTAAAAATTTCTAATAAACCGATATATTGATAGAAGAAAGAAGGAGAAACAAGCAAAATGATTCTCTTTTATACATTCGTGGCAATTAGTGATTAAAGTCAACACTATTCTCTCTTTTTGCCCTTTTTCTTTCAATAAGGAAGCTTTAGCCTTATGCCATTTGGCAAGGCTAGCTTGATTGAAACTTTAGATGTGTTAGGAAAAAAACTTGTTTAGTATTGTTTCATAAGAGATTTATGATATAAAAATTTATTTTATTTTTAAATAAATATAAAATATATATATTTTTTAAATGAATTTCAATTTATAACATTTTTTGAGAATATATGACTGTTAATTATTAAACAATTTATTTTATGTTATCCATGGATAAAGACCGACAGCCACAATTTATGGCGTCAATCTTGCTTGATATAGTCGGCGCAAAGACTGATACGTTCACACCAACACGTGCATTACAAGCAGCTTTTTTAAGGCGCAAAGACTAATACGTTCAAACCAACACGTGCATGACTAGCAGCTTTTTTAAGGATCATGACTATCAAGTTCAGATCTTCTTTTATTGTAATTTATTTATTTTCCAAATTGTTAATTTGTGGGTTCAACTTTTGGAGTTCAGAAAAAGAAAAGCCCAAAGAAAGAAAGCAATAAGTTTTCTTTGCTTGAAAATAAAGGAAAACACAAGTATGGCTGGTGGTGTTTTACACACATCTAATTACTTATTGTCACGTCATCAAAGTAGAAAATTTTTTAGATTTTTTTTTTCTCTCTTCCCTCTACTCAAGAAAATAGAATCCAAGAATCAACCTTAACGCACAGTCGATGGCACATGAAGCACATGCTGTTGATTCTAATGGAATCAAGCAGCCGCAGTTTCAGGGTTTTTTAGTTCTAGCCATTTTCGACTCAAAGATGGTAGTGGTTTTTGGTAATATTCACCAAAAAAAGTAGAGATCTAAATTGAGCATTTTTCATTCACACAAGCAACAGGTAAAGGTATTTAGACCGACGAAAAGCGTTGCAACTAGTAATAGATTATAGATCGTCGGACGTTTATTTTAACGATACTGACGATGTATTTTTTTTACCATAAGCTCGTCGATCGTAAATGAGTTTATAAAACTATCTTATAACCCTTGTTTTTACATAAAATTGAATACCCTATACTATTTTTGTCTTAAATAATTGAAGTACAATGTTAATTTGTCTCTTAAGTGTGAAAGTTAGCAGTCCCTATGTGTGTATGTGTATATATATATATATATATTGAAAACCAAAGTAATATAGATATTGGTGATATTTTTTTTTCACAAAACAAAGATGACTTTATGTGCTTCTTGATTCGAATACGTAATTTTTCATACAGTTTAAGATTATGACCTTATTTTTTTTAATAAAAAAGAAAACAATTATGCTAGTTCCATTTATAGTACGTTGATTCCTAAGTGCTTTATATTTTAGAATCGACTTATAATTTTTTTTATTTTCAATATTATAAAAAAATCTCTTTAATATATGTATAACTAATCAATCGTTTAATCGCTCATATCTCATATACGATTGTACATTCAATTATTTAATCGCTCATCTCCCATTTTCTTTTTCTCTTGTGAGTATCAAATTTAATTTTTGACACTTATTTTATTTTATTTAAATAAATTTTTTTTATTGTTTATTGACACTAATTTCTGAAGTTATCTAGCTAAAAAATATTATGCTTGAATACTCTGTTTGACAGCTAAGAAAAACAAGGAAAAGATAGAAAACTTAAAACTCAGATACAAGAAAACTGAAATATATATATATATATATATATATATATTTATATATATATATATATATTTATGCATGATATGATTTTCTTTGATTAGTTTTATTAATTTTTATTGGATATTTTATTGATTGAGTTTTATTATTTTTTGACCTTTATAACTTTTAATGAGTGAGCTTGATGATAATGCTCAGGTTGATGCTCTGATTGATCCGGTGACAAAAGAGGTGAAATCAACAATATCTTCATAACAGTGAAGCACAATAAGCATTCAATTACTCAAATGCTAAATCAACTTAAAGCAAGCATTTGGTTATATATAATTGTAAATTGAAAAATAAACCCATCAAAACGAAGCTGACTACCAATCTGAGTGAAGTGATAATAGAGAAACATATTAGCATATTTTCATCATTGTTTTAAGATTTACTTTAGGCCATATTTTCATCTATGTTTTCATCATTGTTTTAAGGATCACTTCAGGTTATGTTTTCATCCATGTTTTAAGGATGATCTTTTTCCTTTAACAACCTATATTTACCCTTAATTGTATAGAAGAAATCAAGTAAGCATTTGTACAACCCTTTACTCTCTTCAATTCTCACTTCTCTTCACTCTCTTCAATTTTCACATGGTATCAGAGCACTCAAGCCACCAAACTTAAAAACCGATCCTCATATCTCCCTCTCTCTTCTTTTTTTTCTTTCTCTTCCCTCTCCCTGCAATGTCATCTCCAATCAACTTATCAGATTCATCAAACTCCTCAATCTCCGAAACACTGGTTGTTGTATCAACTGGTACCAACCCTTTTGTTCAAACCAACAATCTAATCTCTATCAATACTGCATCCCAAATCCCATTCAAGCTATCCAGAGGTGGTAATTATGCCTCTTGGAGATCTCAATTCTCTAATTTACTGTTTGGTTATGATTTGCTATGTTATGTCGATGGCACACATACCTGTCCTGCATCCACCATCAACATAACTGGAGGAACTGAATCTGTTCCAAACCCAGATCACAAGAAGTGGTTGCGTCAGGATCGTTTAGTACTGCAGGCTATTCAGGCCTCCCTTGCAGGTACCATTGCACCACTTATCTCCACCTGCAAATGCTCTACTGAAGTGTGGAATAAGCTGGAAACAACTTTTGCCAATCGTTCAAATACTAGGATGCTCTCCCTTCTTTCCACACTCATGAGGATCTCTCAAGAAGGCACCACCATAGCCGAATACATGCAACACATCAAAACAATTATTGACGACCTTGCCTTAATTGGGCACCCTCTGAGTGACGCTGAGATTGTCGTTCACACCCTCCATGGCCTCAGTAATGACTATAAAGAACTGAATGCAGCCATACGTACAAGAGAAACAGCTATGACATTCGAAGAGCTTCACGATAAGCTTTTAGATCACGAGGCCTTTCTAAAACGAGAAGAAGGGAAGAAAGTGACAACACCAATCACTGCTCAGTACAACCATCATCGCTCCAACAACAATAAAAACAGGTCAGGTTCTGGAAATTATCAAAACAATAGAATGAGAAACAACAATTATGGTAACAGGTTATTCTCCGGCAATCCACAAACCAACTCTGGAAATCAAGGTTTTCATAACTCCTTCTACCCCCCTTTCAACAACAATTTTTCCTATAATACATGGGGAAATTTTGCTCCAGCAAGGAACTCACAACATCAACCATGGCAACCAAACAACAACCATGGACAACCTAAGCTAATATGCCAACTTTGTGACAAAATTGGGCATACAGCAAAGGTTTGTCGGTCTCGAGCAAGGCCAAACCACAATCCCAGCTGGCCTCAGGCAAATCACTCGACCACAGATCAACAATCCAACCGCAACAATTGGCTAGTTGACTCTGGTACATCGCACCACATTACCTCTGACTTGTAAAATCTCTCTGTTCACTCAGATTACAATGGGAATGAAGACATAATGGTTGGCAATGGTAACGGTATTCCAATATCTCGTATTGGTTCTACAAAACTCACAACTTCAAATATCTCATTTAATCTTAATAATGTGTTATGGGCTCCCCACATAAAAAAGAATTTACTTTCAGTTTCGCAATTTTGCAAATAAAATGCCACATCTATTGAATTCTTTCCTAATTCTTTTATTATGAAGGATTTGAGTACGGGGGCATCCTTAGTGCAAGGCCAGAATAAGGACGACGTCTATGAGTGGCCCTCTATGTCATCATCACCATCCTGTGCATCTGTTCCAATATCATACACAGCCACCACAACAACTACCACCGACCTATGGCACCACCGTCTAGGCCATCCCTCCGAATCCATTCAAAAAAAAATTAGTAACTACATTTTCTCTACCTGTATCTCAATCTCTTTCTAGTCATTGTGATTCATGTCACTGTAATAAAAGTCACAGACTTCCGTTTGGCTTAATAAGTGTGTCATGTACTTCTCCATTAGAAATTTTATATACCGATGTTTGGGGACCATCACCAATCATGTCTTATGACAATTTTTGGTACTATATAATTTTTGTGGATTACTTTACAAAATATACTTTGTTCTATCCTATCAAACACAAATCCGATGCTCCTCTCATATTTGACAAATTCAAGAAATTAGTCGAAAACTTTTTTCAATTGAAAATAAAAACAATCTATTCCGATGGAAGTGGTGAATATCAAAGCTTAGCTCATCATTTATCTCACATTGGTATTCAACACCTCACATCACCTCCATATACTCCTCAATTAGTGGGCTCTGCTGAAAGAAAACATCGTCATCTAGTCGAAACTGGTCTCACTTTACTTCACCAAGCCTCACTACCTTTACGATTCTGGTCTGTAGCATTCCAAACAGCCACCTATCTTATTAACCGCATGCCCACACCAGTCCTTAAGTCCCACTCTCCATTCGAAAAAATATTTCACAAACAACTAAATTACCACAAACTAAAAGTATTTGGTTGTCTGTGCTACCCTTGGCTCCGTCCCTATTCCACTCATAAGCTAGCTCCACGATCAAAACCATGCATATTTATTGGTTATACACTCTCTCACAATTCCTATATCTGTCTTGATCCATCCACATCAAAAACCTTTATTACACGCCATATCATTTTTATTGAGTCTCAATTTCCCTTTCAAAAACTTTCCATACATGAACCACAAATTAACACAAAATCTCTATATCAATGGTGTCCCTCAAATCTCTATAATCCTCTCACAAATCTCGAGTCAACATCTCATGAATCTGTCACTCACAATCAGGCACCTTCATATCCTTCCCTATCTACATTAAATCACATACAATCAAGTTCTCCTCCACCAGCTACCCCCACTAATACACACTCCTCAAATCATGGTGCTGATGAACAAGTGGATCCTCATGTCACGCTGCCTACCTCTGCCTTGCACCAATCACACTCCCTGGACTCCTCTACAAATCGGGTAAGTCATGATTCATCTCCTCATTCATCTCCCTCACAGACTGCTCTATCCAAATCGCTTACACCACTAAAAATAACTACCAGGTCCCAACATAATATCTTCAAGCCACGCAATATACTTGACCTTCACACCACCACCTCCAAAACTGATGAACCTCCTAAACCCACAACATATCGCCAAGCCGAAAAATTCCCTCAATGGCATAAGACAATGAGTGATGAGTATGACACCCTTCTTAAAAACTCCACATGGACTCTCGTACCCCATCACCACACACAAAACATCATTGGGTGCAAATGGATATTTAAGATTAAGCGGAATCCTAACGGTACTGTTGCCCGCCATAAGGCTCGTTTGGTTGCCAAGGGATTCCATCAACGTCCCAGAATTAATTACACAGATACTTTCAGTTCTGTTGTAAAACTTACAACAATTCGCCTTATTTTAAGTTTAGCGGTCTCCTATGGATGAGACTTGTGCCAACTGGACGTTAACAATGCTTTTTTACATGGCACACTTTCTGACAATGTTTACATGCAGCAACCTCCAGGCTTCACTCATCCACAGTTTTCTACTTATGTCTGCAAGTTGCGCAAGGCAATCTATGGTCTTCGCCAAGCTCCCCGTGCATGGTATCATGAATTACGTGGCTTCCTACTCCTTCGCAAATTTGTGAACTCTAAATCAGACAGTTCTCTGTTTAACTTTCACCATGGACAGACCACACTCTACTTGCTTGTGTACGTTGATGACATCATCATTACAGGCAACAATTCTGCCTCCGTCCAGCAGTTCATTAATTAGTTGGCCAACTGATTCTTCTTGAAGGATCTCGGCCCCTTGTCATATTTTTTGGGTGTTGAGGCTCGCATAACTCCAACTGGTTTGTTCTTGTCACAGAGAAAGTATGTACTTGACATCCTGCATAAGGCGAACATGGCTGATGCTAAAGAGGTTAGCACTCCCTTATCCACAACCAAGTCTCTAACACTCAACGACGGCACCCCTCACCATGACACTACTCAGTTTCGCAGGCCTTGGGATCACTACAGTACCTGTCTTTAACAAGGCCTGATATCTCATTTGCAGTCAATAGACTGTCACAGTTCATGCATTGTCCTACCTCACATCATTTGGCCACTATCAAAAGTCTACTGTGGTACCTCAAGGGAACTTTCGATCATGGAATATTTCTTCACAAAGAATCACGTCCGCTGTTGTGAGTTTTAAATTACTTGCAAGCGCACGAATCGTTTGCAATATAGTGTTGTGCAAGTGCGAGGTCGAATCCACAGGGAGTGCGTTGTGAAAATAGCTTTTTATCTAAACTAACCTTATTTTAACCTAGATCTGAATTGTGAATTATATTTTTGCAAAACAAATATAAACTAAACTAAATTGATTTAATAACTAATGATGAAAACACTAAGGTTTTCGAATCCACCCAACCAAAGTAAAGCACATATCTTCATGTTCTATATAAAAATAATCTATCAAAACATTCCATGAATCCAATTTAAACAAAAAACAACGAATATCCCAATTAAACCAAAGCATCCAATGTATCCACTTTTAACAAATCACAAAGGAAATCCAATTTAATCGAAAAGGATTCGATGTATCCATCGGATGAATCACACAGAATATCCAACAGTACAATTAAAAACTATCAATCATAAGAATTTACTCAAACAATTGAAATAGAACATTTAAACTAAACATATCAGAATTGTATAAACATATCTGAAAATATAATGCTAAACAATGGCGAGGCTTCATCTTCAACCTTAGCTGAAGATTTTAGCCACCCATCACCATGAAACTAAATTTCACAATAAAAAGTGCTAAACATTAAAAACTTGAAAATAATTAAAACTGACTGTACATTGGGAGAAATTCCACACGCTGTTGGGCAGCACTTCCCCCGGTGGTGGCAAAAGCCCTTAGGAGATCTACTAGAATGCTAGTAGAAATCCACTAGACTACACACTGAATAATGAGGTGAGATAGTGTTTATATAAGAGAATTCTCGGAGTACAATGAGCTGTAAATTCGATGTGGGATACTGCCTCTTTGCGATCGATCGCAAGTCTGGTGCGATCGATCGCAGCATTGTGCGATGCAATGCGTCAAGCGCACTGTAAGTACTTCCTATCCGATGTGGGATGTACGAGTCAACTGCAATTGATCGTAGCCCTGTTGCGCTCGAACGCATCACAATGCACTGTAATATATATGCAGTATCAAATGTTTCATTTCCAATATGGGATGTGCGAGTCACTTGCGATCGATCGCAAGTCTGGTGTGCTCGAGCGCAGGTGCGATTGATCTCATGCCGTGTGCGCACGATCGCAAGTGCGATCGATCGTACGTCCTGTGGGCTCGATCGCACTAGGCATCCTCAGCTTTGCTCTTTAAGCCCTGAAGTTTCCACATTGCTTCATTTTATTCCAAAACCTATAAAAACACAGAAAACACAGAAAATAGATAAAATAACACGAAATAACATAATTAAGAACTCAACAAATGTAAACTAAGGGGCTAAAACATATAATATTTAGCACTCATCAAATACCCCCAAACTTACATATTGCTAGTCCCATAGCAATACGAAACTAAAAACTAAATGAAAAACAAAGAATATAAAGGTAAGTTCATAACTCATGGTATCCAAAGATTTTAGGAGCACACACGATCATGATAATGATTCATGAGCAAGCTTAAAAAGATAAACCCATCTTCGCAATGAATAGAAATGTTAGAATCTAATTACTTACAAAAGGCAGGCTAATGCATCATAAGTCTGACTCAGTGTGAAGTGAATTAGCAAATAAAAATGAAGCTTTCGAATGAGTCCAATGTGTAAAGTCTTTATGTCTCAAGATTCACCGCATTTCCCATCAGAATGAACGAAAAATGGCATGGTTTTTATTTTCTTCTCTTTTTGTAAGGCTTTGTTATGTTTAGTTTCCTTAAGCTTTCTAATTGACCCATGTAACGAGTGTTGAGTCAATGACTCCCAAACTAGATGGTTTTAGGGCATTAGGTGTACAGACACCCCTTAGGACTTACTAATTCGAGTAAAAAAGGCTACGAAATTAAACTGGCCTTAATACTATTAAACAAAATTTCAACATTTTGACGTGAACACTCACTGCTTACTGAGGCAAGAGGTCCAGTTACTCAGTGGAAAGTTTATTTATGATAATCATTTTCATTAATTTTTTTAATTTAATTTAATTTATATATATATGCCAAAGTGTTAATCCAACAAGTCATCCAGTTTCAGTTAAGACGGAAACATACACATTAAAATCATATGTCATACCTCACATAATGCGTACTAATGTGCTCGTGTTAGATTCGAGATCAAACATGTGAATTCTCAAATGTCTCAAGTAAGTAACTAAATTTTAAAACTTTATCAACAGATCATGTGTTCCAAACTTTAAGCTCACCAATGAATCACATCACAGAAATTGTTTAGATCAACCAAAATTTCAAAATAACATGAGCATGCATTAAAAAAACAACAACAAATTAGGACAAAGTGTGTGTAATGTGTCTCCCATACCCCCAAACTTAAATTACACATTGACCCCAATGTGTGAATAATATGGAAAGAGTTGACTTGGGATACAGAGAACTATCTGGACTGGTATGGCTCATAATATACCCCAAAACTTGATCTGCAGTACGCGTTGTCCCTGAAAAATAAAGATTAGAAAACAAAAAATACTGGAAATAAACATTAAGCATAATTATGTAAAATAATAAACAAATAAAAAGATAAGCTGCGGGGTGCCTCCCATGAGTGCTAAGTTTAAAGTCTTCAGTCGGAATCTCCTTAGTATATGACCCTCAATCAGAATAAATAGGATCCGTCAACAATATTGTCTCAATGTCTAGACTCCTCAACTCCAAGAATGGATTTAGCCTCTGCCCATTTACCTTGAAAGTGTTACCATTCTTTGGATCCTCAATCTCGATAGCCCCATGAGGAAAAACTGACCGAATAATAAAGGGGCCGGTCCATCGAGACTTGAGCTTGCCTGGGAAAAGATGCAGGCATGAGTTGTAAAGAAGACCTTTTTGACCCCGGCTCAAAAGCTCGTCTCAAAATGTTTTGGTCATGAGTCTTCTTAATTTGTGCTTTGTATGACCATGCACACTCATATGAATCATTTCGCAGCTCCTCTAATTCATTCTTCAAAAGATTAAAGTTCAACTGTTTGATAGCCCAATAGACTCTACGCTCTAATTCGATTGGAAGGTGACAGGCTTTTTCGTACATAATACGGTATAAAGACATGACAATTGGCGTCTTGAATGCTGTTCGATATGCCCACAGTACATCACTCAATCGCAGAGACCAGTCCTTTTTATTAGGGTTCACAATTTTCTCCAAAATGTGCTTAATTTCGCGATTGGAAATTTCTACTTGTCCACTCGTCTGTGGGTGATATGGGGTGGTAACTTTGTGTGTGATGAAATACTTCTTCATCAACTGCTCAAAAATCCTGTTGCAAAAATTCTTACTTCCATCACTTATAATTGCTCGAGGCGTACCAAAACGAGCAAAGATATTGTTCTTCAAAAACTGGACCACAACTCTATGGTCATTGGTCTTGTATGCAACTGCTTCCACCAATTTGGACAGATAGTCCACAACAACTAGAATGTACAGATAGCCAAAGGAGTTTGGGAAAGGTCCCATAAAATCAATGCCCCACACATCAAAAACCTCAACAATCAGAATGGGGTTGAGGGGCATCATATTCCTCCTAGAAATACTCCCTAGCTTTTGGCAATGCTCACAAGATACACAGTAAGTGTGAGAGTCTCGAAACAGGGTAGACCAATAGAATCCGCACTGCAAAATCTTTGCAATGGTCTTTTTAGCACTGAAATGGCCTTCACAAGCATGATCATGATAGAAGGCGATGATATTAGATTGGTCATGCTCAGGAATACACCTTCTGATGATCTGATCAGGATAATACTTGAACAAGTACGGATTATCCCAGAAAAAATGTTTTACCATGGCAAAAAACTTTGATTTATCTTGTCGTCCCCAATGCAAAGGCATTTGACCGGTGACAAGATAGTTCACTATATCAGCAAACTATGGCGCGAGATTGTGGGCAAAGTGCATCAATTGCTCATCAGGAAAAGTCTCAGAAATGGGAGTGGCGGCCTCAGTGAAATCCAAAATCAATCTAGGCAAATGGTTCGCCACCACATTTTTGGAACCTTTCTTATCCCGAATCTCTATGTCGAACTCTTGAAGTAGCAAGATCCATCGGATAAGACGAGATTTAGCATCTTTTTTAGAGAAAAGATACTTCAATGCTGCATGGTCCGAGTAGATAATTACTTTAGATCCTAACAAGTAGGATCTGAACTTGTCTAATGCAAAAACGGCTGCTAGCAACTCCTTCTCAGTGGTAGAGTAATTGAGTTATGCGTCGTTTAGAGTTCGACTTGCATAATAGATAACATGGGGAAGTTTGTCAATACACTACCCCAAAACAACTCCAACAACATAGTCTGATGTGTCACACATAATTTCAAAAGGTACACCCCAGTTGGGTGGCTGAAAAATGGGTGTGGACGTCAGAATCTTCTTCAGATCCCCAAATGCTTTCTTACAATCTTCATCAAATACAAATGGGGCATCCTTCATTAATAACTTGCACAAGGGCCGGACAATCTTGCTGAAATTCTGGATAAATCGCCTGTAGAATCTTGCATGGCCCAGAAAAGATCGAACCTCCTTCACTGTACGTGGGGGTGGAAGGTTGAAAATCAGGTCCACCTTCGCTTTGTCGACCTCAATCCCTCGGTGAGATATGACGTGCCCTAGTGCAATACCTTGCTTGACCATGAAATGACACTTCTCCCAATTAAGCACCAGGTTCTTCTCCTTGCACCGCACTAAAACCAAAGTGAGATGGTGCAGACACTCCTCAAATGTTGAACCGAAGACAGAGAAGTCATCCATGAAAATCTCTAAAGAACACTCCACCATGTCAGAGAATATGCTAACCATGCACCGCTGAAAAGTAGCAGGTGCATTGCATAACCCAAAGGGCATGCGACGGTAGGTGAATGTCCCAAAAGGACAGGTAAATGTTGTCTCCTCCTAATCTTCGAGGTCCACGGCGACCTGGTTATATCCAGAATAACCATCCAAAAAACAATAATACTCGTGCCCAGCCAAACACTCCACCATCTGATCAATAAATGGGAGTGAAAAATGATCATTCCTTGTGGCAGCGTTCAGTTTACGGTAGGCTATACACACTCTTCACCCTGACTGAACATGAGTTGGCACCAACTCATCATCCTTATTCTTCACTACCGTTAATCCAGCTCGCTTGGGCACGACATGAATTGGGCTCACCCGTTTGCTATCAGAGATGGGATAAATGATCCCTGCATCTAACAGCTTAATAACTTCTGTCCTCACAACCCTTGCATAGCTAGGTTGAGCCTTCTTTGTGGCTCCCTCAATGGCTTGGCATTCTCCTCCAAATGTATATTGTGCATTACCAACGAGGGGCTGATTTCCTTAACATCCTCAATTGTCCATCCTATAGCTTCCTTGTGTTCTCTCAAAACATCTAATAATTTTTCCTCTTGAGCCTCGACCAAATCTGAAGCTATAATCACAGGCAAAGACTTTGCTGGACCTAGGAACTTATACTGAAGATTGTCTGGTAAAGGTTTAAGATCCTTCTTAAGAGGCTCAAGTTCTTTAGTCTCTTCATTTTCACTGCTCTCTGTAGGAGCAGACTCTAAAATGGAATTTGCCTGCTCAAGTAACTTATCCAAATCCAGATCCTCTCCAAACTGAGCAAAGCATGCCTCCAGGGGGTCCTCCATGCTTGATTCATCCACCGTATCTTCAATAATCTCCTCTATTAAGCATATATTTCTCACTTCAGTAAATTTCAGTGGTTGATTAGTGATATCAAAAATATTCAACTCCACTGTCATATTTCCGAAAGAAATCTTCATCACCCCTGTTCTACAATTGATTAGGGCGTTAGCTGTGGCTAAGAATGGTTACCCTAGAATCATCGGTATCTAAATCCCTATATTCTGGACCGGCTCTGTATCTAGCACAATAAAATCCATGGGGAAATAAAACTGATCTACTTTTATCAAAACGTCCTCAACTACTCCCCGTGGTATTTTCACTGACCTGTCAGCCAATTGAAGTGTTGTCGATGTGGGCTTCAATTCTTTTAACTCTAACTGCAAATAGACTGAATAGGGTAAAAGATTCACACTGGCTCCTAAATCCAATAAAGTGCTCTTAATCTGGTTGACTCCTATCATGCAAGAAATGGTAGGACACCCTGGGTCCTTATACTTGATCGACAGCTTGCACTGAAGGATTGAGCTAACCTGCTCGGTCAAAAATGCCTTCTTCGGGACATTCGTCCTCCTTTTGATAGTGATCAAGTCCTTTAAGAACTTGGCATATGATGGCACTTGCTCGATGGCGTCCAAAAGTGGAATATTGATTTGGACTCGCTTGAACACCTCAAGAATTTCTTCAAACTTCCCTCCTTTCTTGGGCGCTTGTAATCTCTCAGGGTAGGGTGCTTTAGGTACAAACGACCTAGGAGGGTCATTCACAGTAGGAGTGGCTGTAGATGGCTCAGCATCTCTCTTCTCCTTGTTGCCACTTTTTTGCCCTTGCTGCGTAGCAGAGCTCTCTTTCACTCGATTGTCCACTTGTCTCCCAGATCTTAATGTGACAATTGATTGCACTTGTTCCTCCCTGTGCGTAGAAGTTGATGAATTTCCAATCATAAATTGTCTCTTCGGGTTGGGCACGGGCTGACTGGGGAAGTTTCCCTTTTCTCTTTCACCCAAGTGACTTGCGATTTGCCCCATTTGACTCTCTAGATTGGCAATCGCTTGGGTGTTTACTATCGTCGCACTCCTCACTTCGTTGATGGATTGGCCGGTTATCTTTATGAACTCCTTGAAGGTGTCCTCCAATGACTGTGAAACCGGTGTTGGCGCTTGAGTGGGAGTATGGTAAGTAGATACTGGTGTTGGATGGACTGAGTGACCATGACTTGTAATTGGTGGAGGCAATCCAGGAGGGTATTGATTGTGAGCATGATAAGGGGCTCCTCCTTGATTCGATGATTGGTTCTGCTTCCATAAAAAATTAGGGTGGTTCTGCCACCCTGGATTGTAAATCTCAGAGTAGGATCCACCTGATTGCCTCCTATAGTCATTGAAAGCGTTTACATGTTTCGTGGGACACTCAGCAAAAGCCGGCATAGATGAAAAATTCTGTGCTAAATGCATAGGACTAGCACAGATGGAACAACAATCGTCATTAATTGTATTGGCAGCATTGATGGACTTGCCCATAGTGAGAGCGTCAATTTTCTTGGTGAGAGCATCTATCTTTATCTTCAAGTCAGTCTCCTCCTTAATCTCATAGATGCCTCCTTTCCTAAGAGCATGAATAGACTTGTCTCGACAGCTTGAAAAATCCCACTATTGCGAGTTGTTGGACAACTTGTCCAATGCTTTGTATGCTTCATCCCCTGTTAGACTTAAGAATGCCCCCCCCCCCATTCATAGACTCGATCATGCTACGGTTGGGTTGAGTCAACCCTTGGTAGAAGAACTGAACACTCCACTTCTCATATCCATGTGGAGGGCATCTAATTAGTAACTCTTTAAAACGCTCCCAACTCTCAGAAAACTTCTCATCCTCCTTTTGAGTGAAATAACTAATCTCCTTTCGGTACTCATTCACTCTAGACATTAGGAAAAATTTATTATAGAATTTACTCAGCAGATTTTCCCAAGATGTAATAGACCCGGACGTGTTGGAATCCAACCATGCCCTAGCTCTATCATGAAGAGAAAAAGGGAAAAGTCTAAGATGGACTGACTCTTCAGAGAAGTTCTGGAACTTGAATGTGGCACAAATATCTTTGAACTTCTTTACATGGCTGTAAGGATTTTCAAAATCTAAGCCATGAAATGAGGGTAGGAGTTGGATGATATGTGGCTTTAAATCAAAATGGGTAGCATTGGTGGGTGGCAACACGATGCAGGAAGATGAGTTAGTCGCAACTGGTGCGAACAAATCTCTTAGGGACGTGGTGGAGTCCATGTTCTACGCTCCAGGTTGCTCTTGGTTCCTCAAGTTTTCTCCCGTCTCAATTGTCTCTTGTTCAGCAAGTGACTTCTTCTATCTCCTAAGAGTTCTTTCTAAATTGGGATCTAAAGGTGTCAATTCTAAATTCAGGGATCTCCGACCAAGCATACACCAAACATAAAACAGTAAAACAAACTAACTAGCAGAAGCAGCAAAATAAAATAAAACAGAAAGAAAAATTAAACAAAAATGCTAACTAAACTAGTAGAAAAATAAAATCAATTTAGACAAAAATTTCACAAATAAAAACAATCCCCGACAACGGCGCCAAAAACTTGTTGTGAGTTTTAAATTACTCGCAAGTGCACGAATCATTTGCAATATAGTGTTGTGCAAGTGCAAGTGCAAGGTCGAATCCATAGGGAGTGCATTGTGAAAATAGCTTTTTATCTAAACTAACCTTATTTTAACCTAGATCCGAATTGTGAAT
Source organism: Bretschneidera sinensis (assembly GCA_023935145.1). Classification (NCBI taxonomy): domain Eukaryota; kingdom Viridiplantae; phylum Streptophyta; class Magnoliopsida; order Brassicales; family Akaniaceae; genus Bretschneidera; species Bretschneidera sinensis. The sequence goes on along the minus strand of CM043701.1, from coordinate 103,122,625 downwards.
TATATTTTTGCAAAACAAATATAAACTAAACTAAATTGATTTAATAACTAATGATGAAAACACTAAGGTTTCCGAATACACCAAACCAAAGTAAAGCACATATCTTCATGTTCTATATAAAAATAATCTATCAAAACATTCCATGAATCCAATTTAAACAAAAAACAATGAATATTCCAATTAAACCAAAAGCATCCAATGTATCCGCTTTTAACAAATCACAAAGAAAATCCAATTTAATCGAAAAAGATTCAATGTATCCATCGGATGAATCACACAGAATATCCAATAATACAATTAACAACTATCAATCATAAGAATTTACTCAAACAATTAAAATAGAATATTTAAACTAAACATATCAGAATTGTATAAACATATCTGAAAATATAATGCTAAACAATGGCAAGGCTTCATCTTCAACCTTAGCTGAAGATTTTAGCCACCCATCATCATGAAACTAAATTTCACAATAAAAAGTGGTAAGCATTAAAAACTTGAAAAGAATTAAAACTGACTGTACATTGGGAGAAATTCCACACGCTGTTGGGCAGCACTTCCCCCGGTGGTGGCAAAAGCCCTTAGGAGATCTACTAGAATGCTAGTAGAAATCCACCAGACTGCACACTAAATAATGAGGTGAGATAGTGTTTATAAAAGGGAATTCTCAGAGTACAATGAGCTATAAATTCGATGTGGGATACTGCCTCTTTGCGATCGATCGCAGCATGGTGCGATGTAATGCGTCAGGCGCACTGCAAGTGCTTCCTATCCAATGTGGGATGTGCGAGTCAACTGCGATTGATCGCAGCCCTGTTGCGCTCGAGCGCATCACAGTGCGCTGTAATATATATGCAGTATCAAATGTTTCCTTTCCAATGTGGGATGTGCGAGTCACTTGCGATCGATCGCAAGTCTGGTGCGCTCGAGTGCAGGTGCGATTGATCTCATGTCGTGTGCGCACGATCGTAAGTGTGATCGATCGTACGTCATGTGCACTTGATCGCACTAAGCATCCTCAGCTTTGCTCTTTAAGCCCTGAAGTTTTCACATTGCTTCATTTTATTCCAAAACCTATAAAAACACATAAAACACAGAAAATAGATAAAATAACACGAAATAACATAATTAAGAACTCAACAAATGTAAACTAAGGGGCTAAAACATGTAATATTTAGCACTCATCATCTGCAACTCCATGACTTCTCTTACTCTGATTGGGCAGGAAACACTGACGATCGAACATCCACATATGCATATGTTGTGTTTCTAGGTGCCTCACCAATCAGTTGGGCTTCCAAAAAGCAACGCACCGTTGCTCGCTCATCTACTGAAGCTGAGTACCGTGCCATAGCTTCGACTGCTGCTGAACTAAATTGGATAACTAATCTGCTCCAAGAACTACATGCTTCACCTATAGCTGTACCTACAATTTACTGCGATAATATTGGTGCCACATACTTGTGTAAAAATCCGGTGTTCCACTCACGAATGAAGCACATTGCCATTGACTTTCACTTTGTTCGTGACCAAGTTGTTAATCATCGGTTACATGTTTCCCATGTTCATACTAATGATCAATTGGCGGACTCACTCACCAAAGCACTTCCTCGAAAACAGTTCTTGCATCATCGGTTCAAGATTGGCATCCGAGATGGATGTTTCATTTTGCGGGGGCATAATAGAGAAACATATTAGCATATTCTCATCATTGTTTTAAGGTTTACTTTAGACCATGTTTTCATCCTTGTTTTAAGGATCACTTTAGGCCATGTTTTCATCCATGTTTTAAGGATGACATTTTTCCTTTAACAACTTATATATACCCTTAATTGTATAGAAGAAATCAAGTAAGCATTTGTGCAACCCTTTACTCTCTTCAATTCTCACTTCTCTTCACTCTCTTCAATTTTCACAAGTGAGAGATCAGTCATCTGGTGTGGTGGCACTGCAATAAAGATGAAAAGTATGTACACATCTGGTGTGGTGGCACTGTAATAAAGATGAAAAGTATGTACTGTTTGTAAAGGATATCATGTTGAATTCGCTTATCAATGCATCAAGGGGGAGGGGCTGTGTCCAGTACAAGAGATGTTTTGAAAGTATGGATGTCAGTTTGGCATGCACGATCGAGTTCCTAACAAAGTCTCACAACTGGTTTAAAGATAGAAATACATAATATTAACATGTCATTTCAGGTTTGGAAATTTGCAAGTCTTACAACTGATTTACCCCCTAAAAAAATAAGAATAAGAAGAATACAAGTGTCACAACTCACAACTGCAGACATATTATGTAAAGATGTCTTAACGATTTCATCTCCTCTTAACTAAACCTGAACTTCCTAAAAAAGACTCAACCAGTGGAGTGGTTTCTATAGCTGCCTTTGCAAACCCATTGATATTAGCCTGTATTATGTGATCTATCTTTCTGTCGCCGTCGTACAAAACATCACTCTTCTCTCGTTCCACATCTCCTTGTTTGATTATTTCATTACTAGTGTTTGGTAACTCCAGCCTACCATTGGAACTTCATAAATCCTTCAACTGATCGATGATCATCTGTGATGAAGTTACTTCACGACGATTAAGGTCATCAGAATCAAGGAGTGATACTAAGTCCTTGGTTGCAGTTCTTTAATCTACATTGTTGACACTAAAAATAAGTGAAAGGTGAGATAGGCTCAACCAAAAGAGTCTCCTCAAGAGTGAATAAGCCATGGATTTAGCAGCTGCGCTTCTGATGTCGAAGCAGAGTATCAATACTTGTTTACCCAGATTGATTAGGCAATGCTTCCATGTCCCGCTGAAATGAAGCAGGCTGGAGCATTCCTGTCTACAAAGTTCAGTTAGGAAATGTGTGAGTAATCCATTTGCCACATATAATTTCACAAAAATAAATGGGAAACTTACACGAGGAATGACATAAGGGCGAACAGCAATCCCAATTGCCACGCCAAGTAAACATGAAAGTCCCAGTCCTATAACCCAAACTGAAACTGCTCCCAGTACTGAAAAAGGTTAAATGATAATTTTTCCTTTTGTGTTAGTAGTTTAGTACCTAGGACTAGTAACTAAAATGCATTTAATATATGTACAATAGATGCCATTCAACAGAAGAATCAAAGCTCCATTGGACCAAGGCCAATTCCTAGAAGCAAGAAGGAAGTAAAAAGAATATGCAATGATAGGTAGATGAAGCACTGGCATTTTCTCTGAGAAATTAGTTGGATCCATATTAAGACATAAAATGCAATTGCATTCCTGAAGTTTCCAAATGGTCATGTCCAAGAGAACAATTTCCTGCGACTACATTTTTTCAACATGCTATGAAATGAGTACGGGTTTTGTAATTATGTGTGGACACAATATATATATATATATATATATATATATATATATATATATATATATATATATAATGGTTTACAAGTCACAGATACTTTTCCTGGAACATGTGCTGGATTTCTCTTTTTAACAATCTCACGGCTGTCCATTTAGGTATTAACTAACAGAGAACTTTAGAAGTCCAAACCACGTTAACAAAATTACAGAAAATTTACAGCTAGGAAATCCTCAGGTTTAACGAAAAAGCAGAAAATAAAAAATAGAGAAAGAAAATTAATACATTTAGCCACATTTATAGTTTAGTGCAAACTACGATTATATTATTAGTCTCATAATAATCATTGGGCTAAAACACCTTCCATTCACGTGATTTTTATAAAACCTTTTGACCAATTTGAACAAATCATGTCCATGGTCGAGGATTAAGGCTGCAATGGTATACTTTTTTGGCGACAACCAAGTTGGAAAATGAATACAAGGCAGTAGATTGTTCATGGTCCCAGGTTTTGATAGGGAAAAGCCACTTGCATTTAAATAGTTTCCAACACATTTTAATCAGCTTCGACAAAGAAGCAAATTGATACCCCCACCCCCATTCCCAACCTTATTCATTTTTTTTTCAGAAAAAGGGGAAAAATAATACCTAGGTTGACGAGGAAGACCAAAGACAGTAAAGAGAAATGGACAACAGCCATGGTCAAAGAAGTGGTCAGTGCTTACTGCTTAGAGTGGAAGCAAGCAAGTATAATTTGTTTTAATTAAAAATTAAAATAACTTCACCAAGAAGAAAAGGATTTGTTTGTGGCCCTTTGTAGAAAACGTATGTTTATGGCCCACGTGGCGTACTATGCATAAATGCTGTTGGACTTGTATTGGTCCGTAAAGAAAATTCTTTCTTTCTCCCCATCAACAGTTATGAAAGCTCCTTACAGACGAAAATTTTCTTATACCCAAAATATGTAAGAATTTTTCCAAATTCATGTTTATGCTATGAAAAATTATTACTCTCAGAGAAGAAATTAAAATCTATTTAAAAAAAATTGTGCTAGCAAAATACTGTACATTGATAAATTATTTATAATATTAAGGTTATTTATAATTAATCATTAATTGAAAACTAAACTCTTATATTTATTTTTTAATTACATATTATCTCTTTTTTTGTGTGACTTTTAGGTTTAAACTAATCTGGTTGTAGGTTATACTTTTACTTAATTGCAATTACAACTTTTTCTAATTTATTTTGAATCAAAGTTTTTTTTTATTCTTCTTTTTACGAGAATTAATTAATTATTCATAAATTAATTCTCAAGACTTCTACACTCATGAGTGACACCTAGCAACATATCATAATTACTCAAACAATTTCAATTTGGTTGTGAAATCTTGAACCTTTCCGTTATCAGTTACTGTGCAATTCAATATCTCAATTAAGCTAATCAGGGTATGGAATTGTTTTCAAACCATTAATATTAATTGTATATGTCTAGATCTCAAGACTATAATTTTAATGGTGAATTTGTAAACTCCTTTCTAATTCTCACATTGCCTTGACCAATGAATTTCTCAAATTGTATTTTAGTAGATCATAGAGGGTATTCTCTCTTTTTACTTAAGAGTAATAGATCCTTTATTGTACACTCATATACCTCCATACGAAACTCATTATACTCGATTACTAATTATTGATGCATGAATGGAACCATATTAAATAGTATCAAAGTATAATAAGTCGTATACAAGATAACCATGGTGCCTCAGGTCTAAGGATTACATGGACAACTGCAATGTAAGAACTACACTACCTATTAATAGGCAAGTAAAACTTTATGTATGTGCTCTTAAATCGAGTCATGTTCAGTGAACTCATTCCGCAATGAGCATCCACATATTTTATTGCCTCCCACATAAGTGACATTGAGATCAGACACCCTCCTAATTGAACAAACATAATACGTACCAATCTAACTGGATTACTAACGTCTAATTAATATCCTATGACTAAAAACATTTAAGAATAAAGCTTTCTAGAAAATTAGGTCCCATAATTATGATCTCATCATAATCCTATCTCCATTGCTCTTACTTTATGGATTTAATCATGATAATATAATTGAACAAATATTCATATACATAAGATTTGCCACTAATAATGATAGGAATTTGAATACGATTTTTTTACAAATAATATGCTAAGACATCTAATGTCATTGGCTTGTAGAGCATACTATTAACAATCTCTCACTTACACTAAAGCCAATCTCCTATGTATCTCATACCCATGTTCTCCAGATGGCAATCGAACTGTTGCTATGTTAATACCTAAGTTAGTGGATTTGTTGCATTCTCTGTTGACGCAACCTTTTGTATTCTCTCATCTTCTCTTCTAATGATTACACTAATCAAGTGGATGAGGTACTCAATGTGCTTGGATTTATGATGAGACATTGGTTCCTTGGTTTGAACTATCACCCTGTGTAATACCCATGTTCTTAAAGTAATGGTAAAGAAGTAATTTGATATATATAACATGAAATTAAAATAATATATGTATGAAAGATTTATTTTTAAATAAAATAATACTTTTGAAAAAAAAACGCGTGGTGGGGTTTAGTTACGAAGGAGGAAAAAGAGAAAGAAAAAAAATGCGTGGTGGGGTTTAGTTACAAAGGAGGAAAAAGAAAAAAGAAAAGAAAGTGGCGTTAACGGCTGCAGTCCAGGTGTAAAATTGCCAACATGCAATCCTTTGCATGTTGGATAGTAGTGGTGCAAAGTAAATGGTGGGTGATTTTGTGTATGTGTGTGTGTGTGTGTGTGTCTATATATATATATATATATATATATATATATATATATATATATATATATATATATATATATATATATGTATATAGTTTTTACTTTATTTTAATTATTCTTATCAAATCCTATTTGGTTTCCTTTTTCTTTTCATTTTTTTCTTCTTTAAACACCTGGGGATTCAAAGAAAAGTTGAAAGAGTAAAATTTTGAAGAGATTTACGAGAGAATTTTAAAGAAAGTCGAGGAAATCTCTAAGAAAAATAAAAAGTAATAATGTGAATTTTATTTTTGAAATTTAGTGTAAATGAAATTAACCGGAATTCAATGTGAAATTTTTAAAAGGGTATGAATTTTGGAAGAATTTAAGAATAAATTAGAAATTTTAATATAAATATTATGTCAGGTGTTGACAATCAGCAATCGGGTGAAATTACTGAAAGGAGCAGGAAAGGCAAGGAGGTGATCCACGGGTAGCTTTAAGTGCTACGTGGTGAATTAGATTTACTTTTAGTAATCGAGATAAATATGAAATATAAAGTAATGATATTTGAATTAATTATTAAACTATGATTGGATGAAATATGAAAGTTGGTTGATGGATATGGTAAGAATAATTGATATATTAAAGGTTTATTATATGAGAAGTAATATTTTTGAAATAATGTGTTGATTAAATATATAATGAAGGGATAAATGAAATTCTTGACAAGCTATGATTGAAAATTTGATATGATATATGAGGAGATAATATAATGAATATGATAAAAATAATAATTTTGAGAAAGAACTGGATAGCTAAATTGAATGTTTGAATGTATGCTTGTTTTTATATTATTATTCATATGCATATTTCATATTATTGTTCATATGCATATGCATGAAATAAAAGAACCAAGATGACAACCGATCTAAATGAAATAAAAGAACTGTGACAACCGGTATATGCTGGAAACAAAAGAACCGAAAAGACAGTCGATCTAAATAAAACCGTGATAGCCGGTATATAATGAAAATAAAAGAACCGGGAAGGCAATTGGTCTAAATAAAATAAAAGAACCATGACAGCCAGTATATGCTGGAAATAAAAGAACCAGGATGGCAATCGGTCTAAATGAAACTGTGACAATGGGTATATGTTGGAAATAAAAGAACCGAGAAGGCAGCTGATCTAAGCTAAAACATGTTGACGTGTGGGAAAGCGTTCCCAAATAATAATATAATTTAAATTCATGCATTGTGTTTGTTTTAAATATTGATTATTATTGCTCGAGATACTAAAGTGTTATTCTTGATTGTAAATTTATTGATAGATGAATGAGTCTCACAGAGAGACAGATATGATGAGAAAGAAATATGAGAATATGATATAATAAGAATTATCAGAGTGGTTGATTTTATGTTGTGAACCTCATAACGAGATAATTATGAGGTAGAATTGATAGTCTCAAGATGATTAAATATATGAGAAGAAATATTGATATAATTGATGATTAACTTAAGAGGAGATTGATAAAAGATGAGGATTATGATATGAGTAGTGATAATAGAATGCTATTATCGAATTATATGAGATATAGATGAATGAATATTAGAAGACTATTTGAAAAATCGAATCTTAAGATGTGACTGGAATTATACAAATTGAATACTTGTAGTAAATTTAATTCACTAAGCTTGTGAAGCTCACTCCTCATTGTTAAATAATTTCAAGTAGCAAGCAGGACAAATAGACTGGTGAGCTAAAATTCAGAATGAGTCATTATCTGTAAGCCACGTGGTCCACATCTTCAGACTAATGGAATTTTTTTTTTTGGAAATATTCATGCACCATATGTTGTATATAATGTTTCAGTTGGGATCTTAATAATGTAACTCCCCTGTTAAGGGTTGAGGATTGATACACACACACACACATTCAGTTGATGTACTTTTTCTATTATTGCATATATGTGTCGTGCTGGGATTTCAAAACGTGATGACACCGTCTCGGGGGTGGCCAACCCGGGATGGGTCGTTACAATTTTGGTATCAAAACATTAGGTTTTATGATTCTGTAGACTACATAAAAATTTAAAGAAGTGGAAGATTTAAATAAATTATAGTTTAATACAGAGTCTGAGGATGACGTGCTAGAGTTAGAAGTAGAGTTTTAAATCAGAAGGGAAGTGGTAGAACCCTAATATTTGGAAGAGCTGAAGAAGAGAAGGAGGTTGAGTTTGTGGTTCATGCAAGAGAACAGGTTGCTAGTGCAGCTAGTACTAGTAGAGGTGGGAGAGAATTTGAGATTAGGAAGGATGAGTTGAAAAAAGTTCTTGATCGTGCTATAGAGATAATGAATACTGCAGAAGCAAGGGCTGATAATTTGCAGAGGAGATTAGAGGAAAGGGGTAGAATGGAACATGATGCGGTGAGACAAGAGGCTTATGAGGGAGAGGCTATGAGATTTCTTAAGTTTAAACCCCAGTCTTTTAGAGGATCTATAAATCTTGTGTGTAAACCGAGGTTCAAACCCAAGAGGGGGGTGAATTGGGTTTTAAAAACTTTTTGCTAATTAACTTGCAAGTTTTTAAACAGTTTAATAAGTAAAGCACACAATCAAATAATATGCTTGTAAATAAAGGAGTTAAGGAAGAGAATATGTAAACTCCATTTATAGTGGTTCAACAATATCGAAATCTCTCCTACCCTACGTCCACTCTCTTCAAGGAACCTCTTTGAAGTAATCGCTAATCGTTAGTTGAGCAACTTTACTGGTGTTGAACAAACCTTACAAACAATCTCTTCCTCACGAAAGTTACAAACAAAGTGTTTAATCCTAAACACTCTAAGAGTTACACCAACTCTTTCTCTTTACAATAAATTGTATTAACTGTAAAGTAAATGGTAGAGAGATAGCAATGAATACTTTTACAAATAAATAATATCTCTCTTTCCAGAATAAGCTTGAAGAATGACTCACAATGAACTTTTCAAAGCTTTTGAGAATTAATAAGCTATATGATGAATTGAATGTGCTATTTTCCTTATTTAAATGCTCATTGAAGTGGGTTTATATAGCCTTGAACTAATATAGCCATTTGACACTGACTTGGTAGGTTTGAGGCATTAAATACTCAAGTTTCGCGTCTCAAACAGTTATATTTTCAAATTACCAGTCGACTGTGTCTTTGTACCAGTCGACTGGGTCAAGCAAAAAATGTTCACTCTTAGGCTTAAGGAAAGTGCCAGTCGATTGGGTCATAGGACCAGTCGACTGGGTCCTTAGTACTAATCAACTAGGAACTTATTATCCCTTTTTTCTAATCGACTGGGTTGTCTTTTAACCCAGTTTTTATGTTTCAAAACAGTTTTTTGACCTAGAAACTTTTTGTATTTTAGTTTTGTCAAAGTATTTTGTAAATTGAGTCATAGATCAAGCTAAGTAATTAAATTTAGAGGTTTACAAAGTGATTCAATTACCTTAGTGCATATTCTAGGTCTTCTGTTTTCTTTTGTTGTTTGATCATGTTGAGTTCTTGCATCTCGTTTCTGAACTGAGTGTTTTTACCGCTTAAACACTTAGATAAAATTATTAGTGTAATTTAATAGTGTTTTGTCATTATTAAAATCAAGTATGGGTCAATAATCTCCCCATTTTTCATGATGACAAAACTAAAGAGAGAAGAAACAGTTTTTTTTAAAAAAAACTAAGTGTTGTTTTTTTGAAAAATTTGGACAAAGTTTCCTCTATTTATCTAATTAAAACCAAACTATAAGCATTCAAATACAGTTGTAACATAGTAATATCAATCCCAACCAAGCAATGCAAGACTATTTTACACTTGTTAATATGTTCGGAGCAATACTCCCCCTAAATTTATGCTATCTTAGTTTAAAAAAAGCTTTACAACAGATTTTTCTCTTTTTCTCCCCCGTTTTGACAACAACAGAAAATGGGGTGTAAACTGGAAAAATAAGCAATTTAATCACCATAAACATGAAGATAAGGCATAAAAAAAACTTGTGTACAAAAACTAGGCACCAATCGGAGTTACGAAGACTTCCTGGGAAGATTCAAAAGTTTGCACATAAGCTTGAATAGTTAAAGCATATAGATGAACAAGAAGAGCTCAAACTAAGCAACCATATAGCTTAAAAGTAAACCATATACATGAGCTAAAAGCTAAATAAGTGAAAAGTAAGTATGTATATACAAACATCCATACACTACAAGCTTAAGTAAGTTGCCTGAAAATCGAGTACAGTCTAAGCATATGAATGTATACAAGGAAAAGAAATGTTCATGCTAAAATATCCATAGAGCTATATATACATAACAGAAATGATAAAGACAAAAGACTTAGCGAGTGGGAGAGTCAGAGTTGTCCCATATAAGATCTTGAATCTTTGCCAACGAGCCTTCCGAGTGCTCTCGGAGTAACTCAAAGTCATCCTTAAAGATGCTGATGTCGTGACGTATGTGATCAATATCAGTCCGCACCAACTGGAAGCTCTGGCTGATAGAAGAGCTCAAGCTTTGGAAGCCCGACTGCATGGATAGCTAGAGGCTCGTAATAGCCTATAGGATGTCGTTGTGTCCAGCCTGACTAGCACTAGAGCCACCATGTCTAGCATGCTGTGGACTAGGGTCAGTGTCCATAGCAGTAGAAAGAGCTGCATCATCAGGCATCTCGTCATCTTCCTCACTATCGTCATTATCACCGATCCATATATTCTTCCCAACCTTGGAATGGACCATGCCATCCCGGATCGTGTACCCCATCTTCTTCAGTGAAGAGACATTAATAATGTCTTTGGGGTCGTTATCATGGGCTTCGAAGGTAGGCAGGGGGACGTGGAAGTGCTGGAGGATCAGAGTGATGAGCATCCTATATGGGAAGTACCTGGAGTCATGTGCTTCACCATTTATCATATTGGTGAGCAAGAATAGGTAAATATTGAAATGGTGTCTAGTTTTAAGACACCGAATCAATACTATGTCTATTTTAGACATATAACCCCGAATCCCGAGTCTATGGTGGATGGTCCAACTCACGATGAGGTTGAAAATTTTGAATCAAGGGGCATGTCACTACATTGGTAAAATGTAGTAGGTTGAAAAACATAGTTAGGGTTTCACCTAACAATCTGAGATGCCTCCTCATAGTCAAAATTGTCTGGCCATCCATCTAGACTCCACTAGATCCTTCCCACGGGGATTCTCAGTAGATTGACTAAGAGGTCAGTGTTTACTTTAAATTATATGCCCATGACCCTGGTCTCAAATCGAAGAGCCAGTAGGTTGAGTTTGACAAGGTTGGCATAGAATTGATGAATGAGGCGTGGACAAGGGGGGTTAACTGTATTGCCTTAAAAGCGGGAAAAATGTCAAAGTTTGCATGACGAATAGAATCAAAATCGATGAATCTACCCGTCATGATTTTCTTATGGTGAATGATAGAGGTAGAACTTCTATTGGCGGAGGGGTTCCAAAAGAGTGACTCATCGAGCTCGATCCTTATCTGCTTGCTCGATGAACCAACTATCCCCTTTCCCTTAGTGTCCGGTGCCGAAAACTTCTTTGAATGAGGCCTTGTGGGTGTGTGTGGTCCGGTAACCGTTGTTTTTACCCGGATTCTCTAAGACATTTTGAAAAAAATTGTTTGGAGAGAGGATTTAGGAAATGATGAGGTTTCAACCCTGAAAATTGGAAAAAAAAAAGTGATTTGAGGGAAGATTGAAGGTCCTATGGAGTTTATCTGAAGAGATTTTGGTCTAAAATCAAATATTTTTAGAGAAAGAAAGTTAGGGTTTATCAGAAATGGCATAAACCCTGTGAAAAAATGAAGCGACTATATATAGAATCGTGATACCAGTCGACTGGGTTATGGTACCAATCGACTGGGCCTTTCATAATTTGGGGACATTTCAACATACTAGTTGACCGGGCCGGGATACCAGTCGATTGGCTGTACCTTACTAGTTGACTGGGTTATCCAGGATAAATTCAAATTTTTAGCTCCAAATATTTTCTTGTGGTACTAGTCGACTGGGTCAAGGTACCAGTCGACTGGAAAATTGGTTAGTGAGACACCAGTCGATTATATTGACCCTACTAGTTGATTGGGTTCATCAGAAGAAATTTCAAATTTTTGGGCTTTAAGTTTCTCGTGTAATACCAATCGACTAGGTCCTTGTACTAGTCGATTGGTGAAATGGGCAATGAGTTACCAATTGATTGGATTGACTCAACTAGTCGACTGGGTAACTGGACAAAGAGATACCAATCGACTGGATCAAAATACTAGTCAACTGGGTCTTTCATAAAACATAGAATTTTAAGCTCCAACTTGGAATTTAGCAAGAAATGATTTATCTATGCCATCTTAAGTGAGAAATATATTAAATAGGAGTTAATACTTATTCACTAGATGTCAAATATGTATATGATGAAATGTAGATGCAATCAAACACACATATTTTCATAATTTGTTAAGCCCATTAATAGTCTAATCTTGCTAAAGCTATATTCGTTCAAGGACTTAGTAAGAATGCCAGCAATTTGGTCCTCTGAAGGGATGAATTCTAATCTAATATCACCCTTTTGAGCATAGTCTCTTATGAAGTGATGTCTTATTTCTATGTGTTTGGTTCTCAAATGTTGAATAGGGTTTTTGGTCAAGTTGATAGCACTAGTATTATCCCAATGAATTGGTATATGTTTAAATTCATGTCATAGTCTTCTAATTGTTGTTTCATCCACAACACTTGTGCACAACAACTTTTGACTGCTACATATTCCGCTTCGGTGATTGATAGCGCAACCGAATTTTGTTTCTTAGAAAACCAAGAGGTTAACAATGCACCTAAAAATTGGCATGTTCCACTAGTGCTTTTTCTATCTAGCCTACAACTTGCAAAACCAGCATCCAAATATCCAACAAGCTCAAAATTTGATTTTCTAGAATACCATAACCATAGGTTTTGAGTGCCTTGTAAATATCTTAGGATTATTTTTAGGAAATTACATGTGATTCCTTAAGATTAGCTTGAAATCTAGCACACATGCATACACTAAACATTATATTAGGTCTACTTACAGTTAGATAAAGTAAAGCTCTCATCATGCTTCTATAAGTTTTAGTATCTACACACTTACCTTCCTCATCAAAGTCAAGTTTTGTAGAAGTTATCATAGGAGTGCCAATTGAATTTGAGCTTTTCATCCCAAACCTCTTTAATAGGTCATTGGTGTACTTTGATTGATTGATGAAGATGCCTTCTTTCAATTGTTTGATTTGAAGTCCAAGAAAGTAGGTAAGCTCTCCCATCATGCTTATTTCAAATTCACCTTACTTACACTTAGCAAACTCTTGATACATAGATTCATTAGAAGCACCAAATATAATATCATCAACATATATTTAGACTAGTAGTGTGTCATTTTTGTGAACAGGGTTGTGTCTATTTTTCCTCTTATAAAACCATTTTCAAGCAAAAACTTACTCAGTATTTCATACTATGCTCTTGGAACTTGATTCAACCCAAAAATAGCTTTAGAAAGCTTATAGAAATGATTTGGAAGACTATGATTTTCAAATCCAAGAGGTTGCTCAACATACACCTCTTCTTCTATAAAATCATTTAAAAATACACTTTTTATATATATTTGAAATAGATTAAATTTATTATTAATCTATTCCATTTGGACTAGTCTAGCCTTGTTCCTAGTTACTATTCCATTTCATCCATTTTATTTCTATATACCTATTTGCTTCCTATTATTGTGTGATTCTTTGGTTTATGAACTAGATTCCATACTTTGTTCCTTTCAAATTGATTTAATTCTTCTTGCATAGCATTTATCTAATCAACATCTTTTTCGACTTCTACAAAAGTCTTAGGTTCTACTTAAGATAAATAGGCTACACAATTGCAAATATTTCTTATAGAGGATCGAGTTCTTACCCCTTGTGAAGGATCACTAATCACTTGATCGATTGGATGATAATTCATATACCTCCAATATTTGGGAAGACTATCCTCTTGTTGACTTGTAGATGGTTGATCAAGATTGAGAGTATCTACCTCTTGAATTGTTTGAGGTTGGCTCTCATTTGGGTCAACAATGGGAGTAGGTGTTTTCATTCTTGGAATAAAATCTACATCATCTTTAAAATATACTACTCTATTAGTAATTGGGTTAGACTCATCAAAAGCAACATGTACAGATTCTTCAACCACTAGGGTTCTTTTGTTAAAGACTCTAAAAGCTTTACTAGAGGTTGAATATCCTAAGAATATCCCTTCATCGGTCTTTGAGTCAAATTTACCTAAATTAGTTTTATTGTTATTTAGGATGAATAACTTGCAACCAAAAGCATGAAAATAAGAGATATTAGGCTTTCTGCATTTCCATAGTTCATATAGAGTTTTGTCAAGAATAGGCCTAATTAATACTCTATTTAAAACATAGCAAGAAGTGTTTATGGCTTCTGTCCAAAAATATTTTGGCAAACTATTTTCAAAAAGCATTATTTTAGCAAATTCTTCTAGAACTCTATTGTTCCTTTTAACAACTTCATTTTGTTGAGGAGTTCTAGGTGCTGAAAAATTGTGATCTCCATTTTCATCACAAAATTTTGAAAAGCTTTAGTTTTCAAATTCTTTTCCATGATCACTTATAATGCCTGAAATAGAAATGTCTTTTTCATTTTGAACCTTCTTACAAAAGTTCACAAATCCTTTATATGCTTTATCCTTGTAAGCAATAAAAATAACAAATGTATATCTTGAATAATCATCGACAATAACAAGAGCATATTGATGGCCACCTAGACTAATGGTACTTATTGGATCAAACAAGTCCATATGCAAAAGTTCTAATGGTTTAGAGGTTGAGATTATATTTTTTGATTTAAAAGAAATTTGTTTGTTTTCCCATTTGACAAGCATCACACACATTTTTTTTTTCAAATTTTATTTTTGGAAGTTCAATGACTAAATATTTTCTTGAAATAATTTTAAGCAAATTAATGTTCACATGGCCAAGTTTTCTATGCCATAACCATGGATTTTCACTACAAGCGGGAAAACATTTTTCATTTTCAGAATGTAAGGATTTTAAATCAACTATATAGACATTTTCATGTGTATGGCCAACAAACTTGATCTTGTTACTTTTGATAACTTTAACTAGACAATGAGAGGTTTCAAATATGACTTTGTTGCCTTTCTCACATAACTGACTAATACTAAGTAAATTTGGCTTAAGACCTTGCACATATAAAACATGATCAATAGTTGAGAAATAATTGCCAACTTTGTCATGCCCAATGATCTTTATCTTTGTGTTGTCTCCAATGGTGACGTGTCTACCATCCCTTAGAGTTAGTTCTTTGAACATACTTTGATCACCGGTCATGTGCTTTGAGCATCCACTATCAAGGTATACCTTTTTCCTTGGTGTGGAGACATATCTACATTACACAAGGGTATACAATTGCACTTTTAGGTACCCAAAATTTCTTGGGTCCTTTGTGGTTTGTCCTAGAAAATATGGTTCCTTTAGAGACCCATACTTTCTTAATATTATAAGATACTCTATAATTGTAGACATGTTAATGATGCATGATCCTAGGATAATAGTTATTGAAGTTTCTAGGATTTCTTAAATATGCATGTCTATAGTTCCTTGGATAAGCATTCGTAGGATACATGTTTCTATTATGAAAATCTTGAACACACATGTTATCTCTAGGAAATGTATGATGATAATTTATAGGATGTGCACTTGTAGTATGCAAGTTATGAACATACATATTGTCTCTAGGATATTTATGATGGTAATTCCTAGGATGTGAATTTCTAATATGTGCATTCCTTGAACGATTATTCCTAATATTTGCATTTTTTGAGTGAGCATACATATATGCATATATATATTTCTAGGACGTTTATCTTTAGTATATGCATTAGGATTTAAATTCACATTCTTAGACCTACTAGCATATATTGAGGCAGTGCTTTTAATCTTGCTAACGGCCTTGGAGGTGGAGGCTTCATTCACACATGTTGCTTTCATGAACAAAGTCTCTTTTGACTTTTGCTTGCCTAATAGAGAATAATCCAAGCCAGAATTTCCTCCACTTAACCTTTTACAAGATAGCGCTTCATCTAGCTTTTATTTTCCAAGCATAAGTCTAGATATAGTGCTGTAACGACCCATCCCAGGTTGGCCACCCCCGAGACAGTGTTATCACATTTTGAGAATCCCAGCACGACACCTATATGCAACAATAAAATAATACTAAACGAAATTTTTATTTTAATTCTCAACCCCCAATAGGGGAGGGACATAAATCTGATATTCACTTACATATAATATACAACGTAAGATGCATGAATATTTACAAATATTTATTTCATTTTCCCACTAGTCTGAGGATATTGCCACGTACGTGACTTACAGAAAACAAATCCGTCTGACTTTTGACCCACCAGACTACTTGTCCTATCTACTACCTGAAATCATTGTACAATAAGGGATGAGCTTCACAAGTTCAGTAATTAAATTTACTAAAAGTATTCAAATTTCATAAATAGCCCTTTAATATTTAATCATTTATTTTTCCTATAACTGGAAAATAGCATAATGCCTAACATTTAAATAATCACCATATTATCATATTTCTATGTCTTTTTCTCTTTTTCTCACTGTAACTATCTCTCCCTAAGAGACTCATCAATCTATAATTAAATTCACATATCAGAATTTTAATAATGCAAACAATAATTAAAACTAATGCAGTGCATGAATGATTATGATGGGAACGTCTTCCCACCTGTCGACAGGTTATTATTATCTTAGACTGGCCCATTCCCGGTTCTTTACAGCTTATTCCAGCTGTCACGAAATTTATTTCCAGCATATACCGGCTGTCACAGTGTCTTTTTTATTTTCAGTATATACTGGCTGTCACGGTTGTTCCATTAGATCAGCCCCATCCTTGTTCTTTCGGTTATATTATTAAATGCATATGCACATGAACAACAATATAAAATATGCACATAAACAGTAATATAAACACCACATGAATTCAAAATATTTAAATTAACTTTCCGATCTTTCCTCAACTTTCTGCTTAAAAAATTTCAATTTTTCTTCTCTTCGTATATCACATCAATTTATTCACCAATTAGTCAAAATCTCTTTATCACCATCATTAGTAAGTCAACTCATTATTCTAATAATATTTCTTTTCACATACTAATTTTCTACGTGTCCAATATTCATATCCTCGATATCAATTTAATTTTTATCTACCACCAAGCATAAGCTAATAATTAATTTTAATATTATTACTAAATATTTGATTTTTATTTAGATTACTTAAAGTAAATTCAACTCACCACGTAGCACTTAAAGCTACCCGTGGATCACTTCCTTGCCTCTCTCGTTCCTCTCAAGAATTTCCTCTGGTCGCGGTTCATCAACACCTGACATAATATTAGTATTAAATTTCTAATTATTTTCTTAAATACTTCATAAACCACACCCTTTGAAAATTCTCACTTTGAATTCCGAGAAATTTCATGAATGCTAAAAATTCAAATATAAATATTAAGTTATTACCTTCTATTTTTTCGATAGCTTCTCGTAAAAATTTCCACCATAAACCTCTTCAAAATTTTGCTATTTCAACATTTCTTTCGGTCCCCAAGTGTTTAAAGAAGACGCGTAATGGAAAAAAAACTAAACGAGTTTGGTAAGCGTAAGTTAAGTTTATGCATACTACATGTATATATACCAATTGGCTGAAAAAATCTTAAAAATCTCTGCAGCTCCTAAAAACATCTGCAACACTTTACTTGTTACAATTTGCAACATTCACCAACTTTTCACGTTTTGGCTACATGTCCTTCACGCAACCTTCAAAAACAAAACTTGTCACTTCTACAAAAACTTGGCAGCAGGTGCTGCCACCTGCTACCACGTTTTACTGTTCACGAAAAAAAAATTATAGAAATTGTTTTCTTTATTCAAATACTAATAAATTACTTCTTTACCTTTATTTTACAAATATGGGTATTACAATTCTACCCACCTTATAAAAATTTCGTCCCCGAAATTTCTTTATCTAAAATCAAGAAAAGAGTTGGGGGAAATCATTTCTCATTCTTGCTTTATTCTCCCACATGACTTCTTCGACATCTTTATTTTTCCATAATACTTGAATCAAAGCAATGACTTTATTGCATAATATACGTTCCTTTCTGTTTAGGATTCTGTTGGTGCTAGCATAAAAGTCAAATCTTCCTAAATTTCTATTGCCTAATTAGAGATACAATGAGATTCATCGTGTAAGTACTTTCTCAGCAGTGACATATGAAACACATTATGTAATTGCTTTAATTCTGAAAGCAGATTCAAATGATACGCTACTGGTATGATTTTCTCGATCACCTCATACGGCCCTATAAATCTCCGGCTCAGCTTTCCCTTATTTTTAAATCTCAACAGTCCCTTCCACGGAGACATATTCAAAAATATCTAATCACCAACTTGGAACTCGAGATGTCATCTTCTTTTATCAGTATATCTTTTATGTCTGTTCTGCGCTGCTCTGAGGTTCTCTTTAACCAGTTTGATTCTTTCAGTAGTCAAGTCTATCATTTCTGGGCCATATATCTTTCTCTCTCCAACCTTTTCCCAGCTCATTGAGAAACTCAATACACTTGCCCTTAGCATATCTTCTAGTATTATGATGATTCTCTCTGTCTGCCCATCAGTTTATGGATGAAAAGATATACTAAATTGTAATTGCGTACTCATAGCTTCTTGGAAACCCCTCCAAAATCTAGAGGTAAATCTAGAATCTCTATCTGATACAATACTCAAGGGTACTCCATGTAATCTCACTATCTCTACCACATACAACTCAGCCAACTTTTCTGGACTCCAAGTAGTTTTAATAGGAAGAAAATGTGAAGATTTAGAAAGTCTATCCACTATAACCCACACAACATCATGTCCTCTCTGTGTATGGGAAAAATCAGAGACAAAGTCCATACTCACATTTTCCCATGACCACTCTGGTACTGGAAGAGGTTGTAATAAACCTGCTGGATGTATATTTTCAGACTTTACCTGTTGACAAGTCAAACATCTAGCAATGTATTCTGCTACATCATTCTTCATCCCTAACCACCAATAATTTTGTTTCAACCCCCTGTACATCTTATTATTACCTGGGTGCATGGAATATACAGAATCATGAGCCTCCCTTAGTATTTCCTTTCTCATCTCCACATCATTAGGAACACAAACTCTATGCCCCAATACTACTATACCATATTCTCTAATCCTAAACTCTGTCGGTTTCCCACTCGACACTTCCTGCCTGATTTTCTCTATTCCCTCATCTTTACCCTGCAGCTGTAATAAATGATCAATAATAGGAGATTGTATCACCATATTTACCATTAATACTCCTATATCATTGACACTCAATTGCATCTTTATTCTTCTTAATTCTAACATCAGACTAGTATTATGACTCCCAATAATAGCTAATCTCCCGGTAGTCTTTCTACTCAATGCGTTAGCTACTATATTAGCCTTTCTTGGATGATAATGAATTGTACAGTCATAATCACAAATCAATTCCATCCACCTCCTCTGCTTCAAATTCAACTCCTTCTGGTTTGGTAAATGCGTCAAGCTTTTATGATCTGTAAAAATTTCATAATTGGCTCCATATAGATGGTGTCTCCAAATTTTTAAAGCAAAAACTATGGCAGCCAATTCTAAATCATGGGTCGAGTAATTCTTCTCATGGTTCTTTAGTTGCCTAGATGCATAAGCTATAACTCTCCCATGTTGCATCAATACACATCCTAACCCCTGATGTGACGCATCACTATAAACCACAAATCCCTCATCACCAGAAAGAAGCACCAATACTGGGGCAGTAGTCAGTTTCTCTTTCAACAGCTGGAAACTCCTCTCACATTCCTCAAACTACCTAAACTTCACATCCTTCCTAGTCAACCTAGTCAAAGGTCCAACAATCATAGAAAATTTTTGGATAAATCTTCTATAATAACCAGCCAACCTCAAAAAGCTTCTAATTTCAATTACACTCGTGGGTCTTTCCTAATTCAACACTGCTTCTACTTTCCGTGGGTCAACTACTATCCCCTCTCCTGGCACAACATGCCCCAAGAAAGATACTTCTCTCAACCAGAACTTACACTTCAAGAACTTCGCATACAATTTCTCTCTCCTCAAAATCTCCAACATTATCCTCATATGTTGCATATGCTTCTCTTCATTCCTGGAATATATCAAATATCATTAATAAATACAATCACAAATTTGTCCAGGAATGGTTTAAACACCCGATTCATAAGATTCATAAATGCCGCAAGAGCATTGGCTAACCCAAAAGGCATCACTAAGAACTCATGATGGCCATAACGTGTCCTAAAAGCAGTTTTAGGCACGTCTCCCTCCCTTATCCTCAATTGATGATAACCCAACCTTAGGTCTATCTTAGAGAACACTCTAGCTCCCTATAACTGTTTAAATAAGTCATCTATCCTGGGCAAAGGATATCTATTCTTGATGGTGATCTTATATAACTGTCTATAATCAATACACAACTCCAATATCCCATCCTTCTTCTTGATAAATAACACAGGGACTCCCCAAGGTGATGTACTAGGTCGGATAAACTGTTTATCTAGCAACTCCTGAAGCTGAACTTTCAACTCTCTCAATTCAGCTGGTGCCATCCTATAGGGTGCTATAGATATGGGTGTTGATCTTGGAATCACCTCAATAGAAAACTCGATCTCCCTAGTGGGAGGTAACCCAGTCAAATCTTCAGGGAAAATATCAGAAAAATCTTTTACTACCAAGATATCTTTTAACTTCCTACCCTTCTTGCTAGAATCCACTACATACGCCAAATACCCCTCACTATTCTTCCTCAACCATTTACTAGCAATTAAGGTAGAAATAAGACAATTAGCAAGTATTTTACGTTCCCCTTGAAAATTAAACTCCTCTTGTCCAGGTATCTTGAACACCACATTTTTCCTAAAACAATCTACCCAAGCATGATATGCAGAAAACCAATTCATTCCCAGAATTAAATCAAAATTTGTCATATCTAGAGGCAATAAATTAACTTCAAATTCTCTATCAGCAATATTAATCACAAAATCTCGATAGATTGTTCTGAAAATAACCCTATCTCCAGTAGGAACCTCAACAATAATTGCATGCATCAAAGGACTAGCACTAGCATCAATAGATTTCATATAACTACTAGATGCAAAAGAATGGGTGGCACCAGGATCAATCAATGATCTAGCAGGCCTACCAAGGATAGAGGTAATACCCATAACAACGTCAAGAGTGTCTTGTACATCCTGTTGGGTCAATGCATAGACTCTGCTGTCTTTGGACTAAATCTGACTGCCACGTCCTCGCTCTGCTGTTGATCCTCGACCTCTGCCCCGCACACCCCTGATCCACCATCTCTCTCCATCGATCTCCTCCCAACACTCCCCACACCTATATCAACAGATTTCCCCACTGGACAATCTGCAGCCACATGTCCTCCCCCACTACATACAAAACATATCTGCATAAAGCAATTCCGAGCCAGATGCCCCGTCTGATTACATTTAAAGCATACCCTTGCTTCTCGATCATACATCATGTTACCACTTCCCCCTGATGGCATACTTACTACTCTACCATAACTCCCAACTCCCATAGCCTAGCTACCAAATCTAGGGGTCTCACCAGTATTACTCTGAGCTACAGAAACAGCAGATCTTGTCTACCTCTGACTCTGCACCACAGTTTCTTGTGCTAAGGAACACCCCCTCTAGGGTGGTCTCTCACCCTGTACACCCATACCACTACCCCTTATAGGTCCCTCAAATCTAGACATCTTCAGCCAATCCCTCCTACCTCTCAACTCCATCAGATCTTTCTCAATTTGTAATGCTTTATCCACCAGTACAACATAATTCCCTATACCCATGTAAGAGAGTTTAGTCCGAATATCATAGTGTAATCCATCTTAAAATCTCTTACATTTTCTCTCCTCTGTATTCACTAACTCGGGTAAAAACCTTGACAGGGCTACGAATTTACTATCATATTCAACCACCGATAAATTTCCCTGCCTTAGGTGAATAAAATATCTTTCTTGTTGTGCCCGAAAGGTATCTGGGAAATTTATTACGCCCAAAGTATAACACGGTTATTGTAGTACGGCTTTGGGGTGTCGATTCCACAGGGAAACAAGTTAAGTACAAAGGAAAATGTGTGAACCTTAAAACGAACGATAAAAGTTAAACTCAAGATTTTTGAGCTTTGATGGTGAAATAATGTAAAGGAAAATTGCGTAAATGTAAATGAAATATAAATGAGAAATAACAAGGTTCCGGGAATCCTCCTTAGGTTTGTTCCCTATTTCCACTCTTGATTCAATTGATTTTATCTCGATTGTAAGTTTCAACTCCCAAACAAGCAATCGGAATATATTCAATCAAGCACATTTACAACTCTTATATAATTGCTACGAATTAATCATTGATTTCGGTTCATGCACACATGACCGATCTTAAAGATTATCAAGAAACGACAATATATCTTAAAAAAAAATATCGCAGTAATGGACAATCAATAAGATAAATCTACCGGAATCAATCACATCCAAGCAACCTCAATAGAGAAGAAAGATGCAATCATCGGATTAAGAGAATCTAAAAGAAGAAGAATAAAAAGTACATCTATCACATGAACTCAAATCTTCTTAAGTAATTAATGAATAATTCATAAACTATATTTAACAATAAATCCGTACAACTGAATCAAGAACAGGAAATAAAGAACAAGAAATCCCTAAAGATTCATCCCTTTCCCTTGTAAAATGATTAGTTAGCCATGGAAATCAAGGTGGAAGAACAATAAGGATGCTTTCCCCTTGATTTGGCCATGGAGTTCAAGGTGGATGAACAATATGGATGTTCTCCCCTTGATTTGCAACCAAAGAAAACTTAGAAATAAAATGGAAGAATGCTGGATTTGGATCCTTTGAATCCTCTCTTTTTTCTCTCTTCCTTGCTTTCTCTCTTCAATGCCCAGCTGCACACTCCATAAAGATATATTTATAGAGCATAAAGGGGGTGTTTTGGTCTTGGAGAATGTCATTTGCTTTCCCTAATCCGGTCAAGAGGCGAGTGGGCCGTGCTGTGCGCCTGGGCCTGCTGTGCGTCTGGGCCTGTTGTGCTGGCCTTAACTGTTTCCACTAAAACTGGCATAACTTTCTCTAGAAAAATCATTTTTACGAACCGTAAAATTCTCCAGAAAATAGATTTTTGGATCTTTCTAAGAATATATAGCTCATCGTCTGATTCTTCCTACATCAATACAGTTTAATCTGCAAAGATGATTGATCTGTGCGGGAAATTCTGGCAATTCAGTGAAACTCCTTCAGCTTGTATGCAGAAGTGCACACACTAGTGTGCCTACCCTTAACTTGCTCCAAAGTGATGCACACACTTCTGTGCAGTCTTTTAGCTTACTGTAATTTATTAAACCAGCCTTGGTTTAGACTTTAACCATCTCTGAATCATGTTTGGACATGTCTAAACCTTAGACAAAAACGAGCACCAACACCCAAGATCTTTTGGTGCTTTAAACATGGATCGCTTTATTATCTCTTTTGTACTCAAAGCACCTGAAAATGCATCGAATTAAGTCAATGATTTATGAATATCACTTTAGAGTTATCAATATGTAAAAGTGTGATTATGACCGAAATCAATCCTAAAATGTTAACAATTAAGTATTGTTTAGATGCATTTTATACCTCTCATCACAACCCCCAACTAGCTTATTGCTAGTCCCTAGAAATTCAAGCGAAAGGCATGAAATGAATTCTTTATTTAGAAATCAAAGCAAAATACAGCAATGCTGGCGTTAACCAAGAGTGATTAAAAAATCTATCTAAAAAATCATGCATAACATACAGCACATAGAATCATTAAATATCACTCAGGTCCAAGAATAATCCAAATGTCAACCTTAAAATCGTTATCGACTTTTACCATCCATCTTACCACAATACATTAGTCCGAACACCCGGATGATTTTATGCACAACATAGCATAAATACAAGTCTTGGCCTCTAAAAATATATTAATTTGTGTGACATCAATCACAAATCAAGCTCCATATGTTCACTTTTCAAATCACTCTCCACTATGTAGAAAAATCACACTTCATCGGATCAATAGGTCTTTAATAAGCTTGCAACGTTAGGCTAGGGTAAAGGTCAAGAAAGAATGGGAAAGTTTAAACAAATAAAAGAACTAAGTCTCTTAATTTAAATACAACCACTTTAAGCACAAGATAACCTTACTTCAACACCCAACTCTTTCAACCATTTTTCGAGC
The DNA here is from genome assembly GCA_023935145.1 of Bretschneidera sinensis. Taxonomy (NCBI): domain Eukaryota; kingdom Viridiplantae; phylum Streptophyta; class Magnoliopsida; order Brassicales; family Akaniaceae; genus Bretschneidera; species Bretschneidera sinensis. Next base: position 103,098,012 of record CM043701.1, on the reverse strand, counting down.
ATTTCTCGCAATAAATCACCATTTTTTTTCTTTTCCTCTTTCTTTGCCATAATTCATTTTTTCTCTTTTTTTTATTATTTTGGCATAAGACCATTCACCTCCTCTTTCATTCTTTTCTTTTCTTTTCCACAACCCCCAACTTATCTCTTTTAATGTACTTGGGTTATGGTAGTAATATTTTCTCATATTTCCACCCTTGCTCCTTTTAAGTGCTTCTCACAACATGTGTATAACTAAGTTCTTTTAAAAGAGAGGTAAGGATAAAATATTTTTAGGCTCATAAAGATAAGTAAATGGTTTATCGAAAGAAACAAGGCTCAATTTTTCTTTTCAAGAAAAAGGCTCAAATAGGTGACTAGCGATAAATATAACAAGGGTAAGTTTAAAAAGGCTCAAACGGTCCAAAAATGGCCTATATCATATCCTAAGTAGTGTGCATTCTATGATTTTCGCCTCAAGTGATTATTAAATAAGTTCTAGAGCTTGTAAAGACCGCAAAAGTATTCACAAAACAACCGCGCATAAAACTTCTCCAAATGCTTTAGACTAATCATGCAATCTTACCATAAACCAGAGTCTCAAACCAAAGAAAAATTGACACTTAATTTATTCTCAAAGTGAAGCAAGATTTAACTTCTTCTAAATGCTATATGCTATCTCAATTAAGCTCATATCATTGACATGTGAATTAACTTCAAGGCTCACACAAAGCATGCTAAAAACAAACAAACATTTTTTTTTTATCCTAACAACGAAAAGAAAGAAAGTGACACCAAGTAGTTCAATGAAAAAAAGAAAAGAAATGTGTTTCCTCCACCCCCAACCTAAACATTGCATTGACCTCAATGTAAAATAAAAAGGAAAGGAAACTCCCTGTGTGGCCAAAAATACACAAAAGCTGAAAATTGCGCACCACCAATTGAACTGCATATCGTTCTTTTCGCTGAAATCAACAAGAAACTAAAAATTAAAATAGACTTAACACAACCAAAATTCTAAGTTAATAAAGACTTAACAACAAAATATTAATAATTTTTTTTTTGAAATTTGAACTAAACTAAAAACTAACAATTAAGATTGAATGAAAACTAACTAAAAACAGAACAAAAATAAAAAGGAATAACGTACCTTTGTTGTGTGGTCAAGGTGAATAGACCGAATCCATAAGCGGAATGTCTTCCATCTCCGGATCATGTCTATAATTAAGATCTTAAGTCGTTGACCATTTACTTTAAAGATCCGACCATCTCTAGTATCCTCAATTTCTACTGCCCCATTTTCAAAAACATTTTTTACTATAAAAGGGCCAGTCCATCTTGACCGAAGTTTTCCAGGATGCTTATGAAGTCTAGAGTCGTATAAGAATACCCGATCATTGGGTTTAAATGTTTTCCTCAAAATGTTTTTGTCATGGAATACTTTCATCTTAGCCTTATAGATTCTAGAATTTTCATAAGCATCGTTTCTTAATTCTTCTAACTCGGTCAGCTGATATTTTCGAAGTTTACCCGCTTCACCCATGTCAAAATTGAAAGACTTGATGGCTCAATAAGCTCAATGCTCGAGCTCCATGAGTAAGTGGCAAAGCTTTCGAAAAACAAGCCGATAGGGCGATATACCTAAGGGAGTTTTAAAAGCTGTACGGTAAGCCCAAAGCGCATCAGTTAGTCTCAAAGATCAATCTTTGCGATCGGGGTTAACCGTTTTTTCTAAAATTTGTTAAATCTCCCTATTAGCAAGCTCTACTTGTCCACTAGTCTGAGGATGATAGGCAGTAGAGATTTTATGTAATACCCCAAATTTTTTCATTAAAGCTTCAAAGGAATGGTTGCAAAAATGTGTACCTCGATCACTAATTATAGCACGTGGTGTACCAAATCGAGATAACACATTTTCTTTAAAGAATTTAATCACCGTTCCATTATCATTGTTTCGACAAGCTGTTGCCTCTACCCACTTGGATACATAATCTATTGCTAAAATGATATACTGGTACCCGAAGAAAGGAGGGAAGGGTCCCATGAAATCGATGCCCCAACAATCAAAGATTTCAATCACTAAAATAGGGTTCGGGGGCATCATATTTCGGCAAGACACAGCTCCTGACTTTTGACATCTTTCACAAGAGCGACAATAGGTGTTTGTATCTTTAAACAAAGTAGGCCGATAAAATTCACACTGCAAAATTTTTGCAGCGGTTTTTTTCATCGAAAAGTGGCCTCCACAAGCTTGGGAGTGACAAAATTCTAAGACACTCGAAATCTCTTCATTAGGGATGCAACGCCTTAGAATTTGGTCAGGGCAGTACTTGAAAAGATAGGGGTCATCCCAATAAAAATTACGTACCTCATATAAGAATTTCCTCTTGTCTTGAGCGCTCCAATCCATAGCTATCTCACCTGTAGCCAAATAATTTACGATGTGAGCAAACCATGGTAGAGAAGTAATGGAGAGTAATTGCTCATCGGGAAAATCATCTTTGATTGGCATGTCATCACAAGTGTCCTCAAAAGTGAGTATGGATAAATGGCCAGCTACAACGTTCTCCACTACTTTTTTTTATCCTTGATGGTGATATCAAATTCTTGCAAGAGGAGGATCCAATGGATTAGTCGTGCCTTAGCATCCTTCTTCGTAAGAAGATACTTGAGGGCTGCATGATCTGTAAAAATAAGGATAGGAGAACCAATTAGATGAGCATGAAATTTATCTAAATCAAATACTACAGCTAGCAACACTTTTTCAGTTGTAGAGTAATTCATTTAAGCACTATTTAAAGTCTTACTAGCATAGTAAATGACAAAAGGCTTACCTTCCCTTCGCTGTCCAAGAACAACACCTACAACGTAGTCACTAGCATCGCACATGATTTCAAAAGGTAAAGTCCAATCTGGTGACTGCATTATAGGTGCAGAAGTAAGCTTGCCAATCGATGTTTTAAAGGCCTCTTGACAAGCTTGACTCCACTCAAAGGGGGTATCTTTAACTAGGAGGGCGCATAGCGATCTAGATATTTTTGAAAAATTTTGTATGAACCTCTTATAAAAATCAGCATAACCAAGGAAAGATCTCACATCCTTTATTGTCTTAGGGGTAGACAACTTAGAGATTAACTCAATATTAGATTGGTCAACCTCTATTCCTTTAGAAGAGACAATATGCCCTAAGACAATACCGGATGGTACCATGAAATGGCACTTTTCCCAATTTAAAACCAATTATTTTTCCACACAGCGAATTAATACTCTTTCTAAATTCATTAAGCATGTTTCAAATGAAGATCCAAAAACAGTTAGGTCATCCATAAAAACCTCCATGCAATTTTCAACCATGTCACTAAAAATGCTCATCATGCAGCGTTGAAAAGTAGCAGGGGCGTTACATAATCCGAATGGCATTCTACGAAAAGCATAGGTGCCAAAAGGACAAGTAAAGGTGGTCTTTTCTTGGTCTTCTAATGCAATTTCTATTTGATAGTAACCAGAATAACCATCTAGAAAATAGTAGAAGGGATGACCAGCTACACGCTCAAGAATTTGATCAATAAGAGGGAGTGGGAAATGGTCTTTCTTGGTGGCAGTATTTAATTTTCTGTGATCAATGCACACACGCCACCCGTTCACAAGTTTGGTAGGGACTAACTCTCCTAGGTCATTCTTTATCACAGTGACTCCGGACTTTTTCGGGACGACTTGCGTAGGGCTTACCTACTTACTATCAACTATGGGATATATAATACCCGCATCTAATAGTTTCTGCACTTCATTTTTCACTACTTTTTTCATAGTGGGGTTAAGCCTACGTTGAGAGTCTCTACGAGGACTGGTTCCTTCATCCAGATTTATTTTATGGGAGCAGATTAGGGGACTAATTCCCTTTAAATCAACCATGCTCCATCCCAGGGCTGATTTGTGTTCATTTAAAGTTTGAATTAATCTCTTACCTTGGGTCTCAGTTAATTCAGAAGAAATTATAACAGGAAAGGTATCACCTGGACCGAGAAAGGCATGTTTTAGACCCTTAGGTAGTGGCTTCAATTCGACTTTAGGTGCTTCCACACTTGAGGGGACTTGATTCTTGCTTCTTTCGGGCAGCTCCTCAAACCTTGGTTGCCACGCCCGATTTCCATAATCCTGAGATTTGTCAAAAACAGCACATATATCAATTATATCAGTTTTATCATCAAATAAATCTATCTCAGAATTAACAAGAAAATTTTCAAGAGGGTCATAATCATTAGTTAAGAAAACTCCCTCATTGACGAGTGACTCGATCATGTAAAGCTGGTGGTTTTCGTCCTCATCTTCGGGCTGTTTTACAACATTGAAAATATTTACTTCAAGGGTCATGTTGCCAAAGGACAGCTTCATGAGACCATTCCTACAATTTATTAGAGCATTCGCAGTAGCAAGAAAATGTCTACCCAAAATCAAAGGGATTTTAGAGTTATTGTCTACAGCAGAAGTAGTATCAAGAATTAAGAAATCAACAGGATAATAAAATTTATCAATTTGAATCAAAACATCCTCAACCACACCTCGGGGTACCTTGACTGAGCGATCAGCCAATTGTAATACCACACCGGTTGGTTTGATTTCTCCTAACCCCAGCTGTAAGTAAATGGAAAATGGCATCAGGTTTACACTAGCTCCCAGATCTAGTAAGGCTTGTCCAACCTCATGATTTCCAATGCTGCAAGCAATGGTAGGACAGCCCGGATCTTTGTATTTCGGGGGAATTCTTTGCTCAATTAGTGCACTAACTTGCTCAGTTAGGAAAGCTGTTTTCTTGACATGATGTTTCCTCTTAATTGTGTATAAATCTTTGAGAAATTTTGCATAGGTGGGGATTTGTTTAATCACATGCAAAAAGGGAAGATTAAGTTTCACTTGCCTTAAGTTCTCAAGGATTTCATCATTCATTTCCAGATTTTTCTTGTTAGATTTTAAGGCTTGGGGGAATGGGGCCTTAACAGGACTTTGGGTCACTTCAGGGTCTTTAGGCAAATTGGTCTCACTACTGGTTTGACCCTTCACATTCTCGGGTGGAATGTGTAGTGACTTACCTCTTCGGGTCACAATGGCATTTACATTTTTCACATTTTCTTGTGCCATATATTGACCATGAGGTATAGACTGAGCTTAGGCAGGGAACTTACCTCGCTCAGTCACACTCAAGGAACTCATCAATTTAGACACTTGGCTCCTTATTTCTTTGTTTTCCTCAACCAACTGTGTAATTAATGCCTCACACTTTTGGTTTGTCTTGCCTTGTGCTTCTATAAAAGTATGTAAGGAGTCTTCTAAAGAGTTCCTAGAAGATGAGGGTGCATGATAAGGTGCTGGGTACGATCTAGGGGGCTGCACATGTTGCTGATTTTCAGATTTCCAACTGAAGTTGGGGTGATTTCGCCACCCCGGATTATAATTGTTAGAGAAGAGTGCTGAGGGCTTCTTGTACATGCCTAAGGTATTGCATTGTTCCTCGTAAAGCCCTCTCATGTCAACAAAAGTGGGATAATCTTGGGCGGGATGATCAACCCCGCCACACACAAAACATGATTCTAAAGGTTCAGCCTGATTAACCATGTGTGTTGGTTTTTTCGTTTTTAATGCCTCCAACTCCCTAGTAAGAATTTCGACCTTGGCCTTGAGGTTATCCTCTTCTCTAAGATGGTAGATTCCTCCACCACTAGGTCGTGACCTATTTGTGCTCTCAGTAACATTAGGTCTAGTCCATGTGTGAGCTTTCTCAGCAAGCTCATTGAGGTACTCAATAGCCTCATCAGGGTCTTTTTGCAGAAACTCTCCATTACACATCATCTCGACAAATTGGCGTTCTCTATAGGTAAGACCCTCATAGAAATAGCTCACTAAACACCAATTTTCGTACCCATGATGTGGACACATACTTAACAGCTCTTTAAATTTCTCCCTAGACTGATACAAAGTCTCGTTTTCCTTTTGTGCAAAATTGGAGATTTGTCTTTTCAAAGCGTTAGTCTTATGTTGAGGGAAGTACTTGTTAAAAAAGACTTGGGTCATCTCATTCCATGACCCAATTGATCGTGGTCTCAGTGAGTATAACCAACTCTTAGCTTTATCCTTTAAGGAGAAAGGAAAAAACTTGAGTCTCACAATATCATCAGTTGCATCGTGACTATGGAAAGTCGCAACTACTTCCTCAACTTCTCTAATGTGCACATAGGGGTTTTCGTTTTCCATGCCATGAAAAGTAGGGAGAAGTTGTATCATCCCTGTTTTAAAATCTTGATGACGGGTATTGGCTGGAAACATAATGCACGATGGAGTGGCTGTCTGGCTAGGATGTAGGTAATCTTTAAGTGTCCTAGCGCCATTCTCATTAGGATTTTCAGCCATGCTAACAAAATCCTCTAAATTCTCTGATGGGGGTGCACTATGGTTTGATCTGGGCGAGGTTTCACCAATGGAGGTGGAAGGAGAGGGTAACTCTAATTCGGGTCCTCTAATGAATCTACCTCACGAATCTCTCGGTCTAAGCATGCACCAATTAATTTAGAGGGGGAATAAATAAATAAAACAATATAATAAACAAATAAATAAAACAGAATAATAAACAGATAAATAAAACAGAATAAAATAATAAACAGATAAATAAAAACAGAATAATAAAAGAAAATTAGAAAATTAAAACAAAAATAAAGGAATGATATAACCGTATTTACAAGGAGTGGCTGTCTGGCTAGGATGTAGGTAATCTTTAAGTGTCCTAGCGCCATTCTCATTAGGATTTTCAGCCATGCTAACAAAATCCTCTAAATTCTCTGATGGGGGTGCACTATGGTTTGATCTGGGCGAGGTTTCACCAATGGAGGTGGAAGGAGAGGGTAACTCTAATTCGGGTCCTCTAATGAATCTACCTCGCTAATCTCTCGGTCTAAGCATGCACCAATTAATTTAGAGGGGGAATAAATAAATAAAACAATATAATAAACAAATAAATAAAACAGAATAATAAACAGATAAATAAAACAGAATAATAAACAAATAAATAAAACAGAATAAAATAATAAACAGATAAATAAAAACAGAATAATAAAAGAAAATTAGAAAATCAAAACAAAAATAAAGGAATGATATAACCGTATTTACAAACTGCTGAAAAGAAAAATATTTACGATTTTTTTTTTTTTTACCGTCACACTCAAAGTTGACAAGTTTCCTTATACTTAAGCACGTTTCCCCGGCAACGGTGCCAAAATTAGATTACGCCCAAAGTATAACACGGTTATTGTAGTACGGCTTTGGGGTGTCGATTCCACAGGGAAACAAGTTAAGTACAAAGGAAAATGTGTGAACCTTAAAACGAATGATAAAAGTTAAACTCAAGATTTTTGAGCTTTGATGGTGAAATAATGTAAAGGAAAATTACGTAAATGTAAATGAAATATAAATGAGAAATAACAAGGTTCCGGGAATCCTCTTTAGGTTTATTCCCTATTTCCACTCTTGATTCAATTGATTTTATCTTGATTGCAAGTTTCAACTCCCAAACAAGCAATCAGAATATATTCAATCAAGCACATTTACAACTCTTATATAATTGCTACGAATTAATCATTGATTTCGATTCATGCACACATGACTGATCTTAAAGATTATCAAGAAACGACAATATATCTTAAAAGAAAATATCGCATTAATGGACAATCAATAAGATAAATCTACCAGAATCAATCACATTAAAGCAACCTCAATGGAGGAGAAGGATGCAATCACCGGATTAAGAGAGTCTAAAAGAAGAAGAATAAAAAGTACATCTATCACATGAACTCAAATCTTCTTACTTAATCAATGAATAATTCATAAACAATATTTAACAATAAATCCGTACAACTAAATCAAGAACAGGAAATAAAGAACAAGAAATCCCTAAAGATTCATCCCTTTCCCTTGTAAAATGATTAGTTGGCCATGGAAATCAAGGTGGAAGAACAATAAGGATGCTCTCCCCTTGATTTGGCCATGGAGTTCAAGGTGGATGAACAATATGGATGTTCTCCCCTTGATTTGCAACCAAAGAAAACTTAGAAATAAAATGGAAGAATGCTGGATTTGGATCCCTTGAATCCTCTCTTTTTTCTCTCTTCCTTGCTTTCTCTCTTCAATGCCCAGCTGCACACTCCATAAAGATATATTTATAGAGCATGAGGGGGGTGGTTTGGTCTTGGAGAATGTCATTTGCTCACCCTAATCCGGTCAAGAGGCGAGTGGGCCGTGCTGTGCGCCTGGGCCTGCTGTGCGTCTGGGCCTGCTGTGCTGGCCTTAACTATTTCCACTAAAACTGTCATAACTTTCTCTAGAAAAATCCTTTTTACGAACCGTAAAATTCTCTAGAAAATAGACTTCCAGATCTTTCTAAGAATATATGGCTCATTGTCTGGTTATTCCTATATCAATACAGTTTAATCTGCAAAGATGATTGATCTGTGCGGGAAATTCTGGCAATTCAATGAAACTCCTTCAGCTTGTATGCAGAAGTGCACACACTAGTGTGCCTACCCTTAACTTGCTCCAAAGTGATGCACACACTTGTGTGCAGTCTTTTAGCTTACTTTAATCTATTACTCCAGCCTTGGTTTAGACTTTAACTATCTTTGAGTCATGTTTGGACATGTCTAAACCTTGGACAAAAACGAGCACCGACACCCAAGATCTTTTGGTGCTTTAAACATGGATCGCTTTATTATCTCTTTTGTACTCAAAGCACCTGAAAATGCATCGAATTAAGTCAATGATTTATGAATATCAATTTAGAGTTATCAACATGTAAAAGTGTGATTATGATCGAGATCAACCTTAAAATGTTAACAATTAAGTATTGTTTAGATGCAATTTATGACTCTCATTAGAAATACTTTGCAAAGAACTCCTCCTTAAACTTACTCCAAGTCAAAGGTTGATCTATTCGTGTGCTTATCCTAGGCAAAATATCCTCCCACCATTGAGAAGCCTCACCCTTTAGCATAAACGAAGCAAAAGCCACCTTCTATCTATCAAACACCGGTAAGACCTCAAAATATTTCTCTACATGCCTAATCCACTGCTCAGCTTCCACTAGATTTACAGATCCTCTAAAAGACTGAGGTTTAAACTTAAAAAACCTCACAAAACAATCATTTTGCATCTTTTGTGCAAACACACCTCCCTCATGACTTCTTGCCTCACCACATCCGGTTCTCTTCTACCTCTTTCCTCTAACCTTCTCTGTAAATTATCAACCCTTTATTCCGCTACATTCATCCTCTCTATAGCATGATTTAGGGCTTCTCTCAATTCATCATTCCTACCCTCAGATACTCTCCCAGCTCTACTGGTACTAGTTGCACTATCAATATGTTCCCTCGCGGGAATCACGGACTCAACTTCCTCTTCTGCTTCAGTCCTCCTAAAAATTGGGGGTCTACCACGTCCCCTCTGATTCAGAACTGTACCTCTAGCTCTCGCACGACCATGTGTCATCCTCAGACTCTGCATTTAAAAATATAGTTTATTTAGATCTTCCACTTTTTAAGTTCTCATACAGTCTACAAAATCTTAAAACCTAATGTTCTAATACCAAAATTGTAACGACCCATCTTGGGTTGGTCACCTCCGAGACGATTTCATCACATTTTGATAATCCCAGCACGACACCTATATGCAACAATAAAATAATACTAACATAAATTTTTATTTTAATCCTCAACCCCCAACATGAGAGGGACATAAATTTGATATTCACTTACATATAATATACAACGTAAGATGCATGAATATTTATAAATATTTATTTCATTTTCCCACTAGTATGATGATATTGACACGTACATGACTTACAGAAAATGAATCCATCTGACTTTTGACCCACCAGACTACTTGTCTTGTCTGCTACCTGAAATCATTGTACAATGAGGGATGAGCTTCACAAGCTCAGTAATTAAATTTACTAAAAGTATTCAAATTTCATAAATAGCCTTTTAATATTTAATCATTTATTTTTCCTATAATTGGAAAATAACATAATGCCTAACATTTAAATAATCACCATATTATCATATTTCTATGTCTTTTTCTCTTTTTCTCGCTGTAACTATCTCTCACTAGGAGACTCATCCATCTATAATTAAATTCACACATTAACATTTTAATAATGCAAACAATAATTAAAACTAATGCAATGCATGAATGATTATGATGGGAACGTCTTTCCTCCTGTCGACATGGTATTATTATCTTAGACCGGCCCCTTCTCGGTTATTTACAGCTTATCCCTGCTGTCACGGAATTTATTTCCAGCATATACCGGCTGTCACGGTGTCCTTTTTATTTCCAGCATATATCGACTGTCACGGTTGTTCCATTAGACCGGCCCCTTCCTGGTTCTTTCGATTATATTATTAAATGCAAATGCATATGAACAGTAATATAAACACCACATGAATTCAAAATATTTAAATTAACTTTCCAATCTTTCCTCAATTTTCTGCTTAATAATTTCAATTTTTCTTCTCCTCATATGTCACATCAATTTATTCACCAACTAGTCAAAATCTCTTTATCACCATCATTAGTAAGTCAACTCATTATTCTAATAATATTTCTTTTCACATACTAATTTTCTACGTGTCCAATATTCATATCCTACATATCAATTTAATTTTTATCTACCATCAAGTATAAGCTAATAATTAATTTTAATATTATTACTAAATATTTTATTTTTATTTAGATTACTTAAAGTAAATTCAACTCACCACATAGCACTTAAAGCTACCCGTGGATCACTTCCTTGCCTCTCTCGTTCCTCTCAAGAATTTCATCCGGTGGCGGTTCGTCAACATCTGACATAATATTAGTATTAAATTTCTAATTATTTTCTTAAATTCTTCATAAACAACATCATTTGAAAATTCCCACTTTGAATTCCAGGAAATTTCATGAATGCTAAAAATTCAAACATAAATATTAAGTTATTACCTTCTATTTTTCTGATAGCTTCTCGTAAAAATTTCCCCCATAAACTCCTTCAAAATTTTGCTATTTAAACCTTTCTTTTGGTCCCCAAGTGTTTAAAGAAGATCCGTAATGGAAAGAAAACTAAACGAGTTTGGTAAGCGTAAGTTAAGTTTACGCATACTACATGTATATATACCAGTTGGCTGAAAAAATCCTAAAAATCTCTGCAACACTTTACTTGTTGCAATTTGCAACATTCACTAACTTTTCAAGTTTTGGCTACATATCCTTCATACAGCCATCAAAAACAAAACTTGTCACTTCTACAAAAAATTGGCAGCAGGTGCTGCCACCTGCTGCCATGTTTTACTCTTCACATAATTTATTTTTTTTGAAATTTTTTTTATTTTAGAAAAAAAAAATTTGTAGAAATTTTTTTTCTTTATTCAAATACTAATAAACATTTCACATAGACTTTATTTTAAATTCTATGTCATATTTATTAAATTACTTCTTTACCCTTATTTTATAAATACGGGTATTACAAGTGCTATTCAATTCCATTATTTTCTTTTTCAAAATATCATTTTCATATTTTAGAAAATCTTGTGAAGAGTTATAGAGCATGGAAGATAGTTTTTCTTTTTCTTCCTTTAAGCCTTCCATCTCTTTAAAAAGAGATGAGACTTCTTTCTTGAGGGCCACATTTTTATGATCGAATTTCTTCAATTTTTCATGCATCTCATTTATTACTTCAATTAATTCTTCATTACTACTAATAATGTTATTATTATTAGAAGTGGAAGAAATTGATACCTTATTTTCATCATTGATTGCCATCAAGCATAGGTTGTCAATCTTCTTGTATCCAACTTCATTGTCTGAAGTTTCTTCTTCTTCATCATCAGTCCATGTGGTTACAATCATGACTTTATTTTTGAAGCTCTTGTATGGTTTTCACCTTGTTGGGTAATAAGCCTTTATGTGACCGGGTTTCTTGCAACCGAAATACACAAGAGGTTCCCTTTTTGGAGTGAAATCATTTATGTAAGGTTTTTTTTCTCTTTTTCAAAACTTGTTAAACCTTTTGGTGATTAATTCCATCTCACCATCTTCTTCGCTGCTCTCATTCTCTTCTTCTTTTTTGTTGCTTGTAGAGGCCTTGAGAGCAATCAACTTTTTATTCTTCTCTTCATCATTGACAATAGGATTCATTTCTTCCATCTCATGTGTCAATAGTGATCCGAGAAGTGTTTCAACATCAAGTTTGTCGAGATCTTTGGCTTCCATTATGGTAGTCATCTTTACTTTCCAAGTGGATGGCAAAGACCTTAAGATTTTTCTCGTTAGTTCAAATTCCTCTATGTTCCTACCACGAAGCTTTAAACCATTAACAATGATAGTAAAACGTGAATGCATTTGAGAAATAGTTTCATTGGGAGACATTTTGAAAGATTCATATTCGGAAACTAGCCACTTTGCTAGTGCCTTCATATGTAACTTGTAATTTACCCCAAATTTATTTAGCTAAAACACATACAGAAATTTTATTATATTCAGTGATATCTAGAACACAATGTAACATGCTAGTTGCTCTACTATTCAGAGACATCATTCTACAACCCTCTTCCTTAAACTCTATTTTGAGTTTAGGCATTGTATGATTGATCTTTCCAATGATTATTTCATTTGTAGGAATTCTAGGTCCTTCTTCAATGACTCCCCATAGATTGTAATCTTTTCCTTCAACAAATATTCTCATTCTATTTTTCTAATAGTTATAGTTGGAGCCATTAAACAAATGAGGCCTAGTATAGGAATATCCTTCGGTATAGCTATTAGATGCCATCGGATCAACTCAAAGATTTTAAGCCTGAAAATGAGTATGAAACTCTGACACCAATTGTAAACTGAGGTTTAAACCTAAGAGAGGGTGAATTGGGTTTTAAAAACTTTTTGGTAATTAACTTGCAAGATTTTAAAGCAATTTAGTAAGCAAAGCACACAATCAAATAATATGCTTGTAAATAAATGAGTTAAGGAACAGAATATGCAAACTTTGTTTATAGCGGTTCAGCAATATCGGAATCTCTCCGACCCTATGTCCACTCTCTTCAAGGAACCTCCTTGAAGTAATCCATTAATCGTTAGTCGAACAACTTCATGGATGTTGCACAAATCTTACAAACAATCTCTTCCTCACGGAAGTTACAAACGAAGTATTTAATCCTAAACACTCTAAGAGTTACACCAACTCTTTCTCTTTACAATAAATTGTATTAACTATAAAGTAAATGGTAAAGAGATAGCAATGAATGGTTTTACAAATGAATAATCTCTCTCTTTCAAGAATAAGCTTGAAGAATGGCTCATAATGAATTTTTCAAAGCTTTTGAGAATTAATGAGCTATATGATGAATTGAATATGTTATTTTCCCTATTTAAATACTCATTGAAATGGGTTTATATAGCCTTGAAATAATATTGATGTTTGACACTGACTTGGTAGGTTTGGGGTATTAAATGCTCAAGTCTCACGTCTCAAACGATCATATTTTCAAATTACCAGTCGACTAAGTCAAGTGAAAAATGTTCAAATTTAGGCTTAGGGAAAGTACCAATCGACTGGGTTATAGGACCAGTCGACTGGGTGAAGTTACCAGTCCATTGGGTCCTTAGTACTAGTCAATTGGGAACTTATTATCCATTTTCCCAATCGACTGGTATATAGACCCAATCGACTGGGTTCAACCCTGTTTTTATGTTTCAAAACAGTTTTTTGACTTAGAAACTTTTTGTATTTTAGTTTTGTTAAAGTCTTTTGTAAATTAAAGTATAGATCAACCTAAGTAATTGAATTTAGAGATTTACAAAGTGATTCAATTACCTTAGTGCCTATTCTAGGCCATCTATCTTCTTTTGGTGTCTGATCGTGTTTAGTTCTTGCATCTCATTTTCAAACTGAAAGCTTTTACCGCTTAAACACTTAGATAAAACTGTTAGTGTAATTTAAGTAGTGTTTTGTCATTATTAAAATCAAGTCCGGGTCAACACTGTGGAAGCTGAGTAGTGGATTAAACATGTTGAGAAATATTTTGAAGTCTTACTAGTGACAGTTAGACAGAAGGTTGCTTTTGCTTCATTTATGCTGGAAGGTGAGGCTTCTCAATAATGGGAGGGTATTCTGCCTAGACTGAGTACACAGGTAGAACAACCCTTAACTTGGCATAAGTTTAAGGATGTGTTCTTTGCGAAGTATTTTCCATATACATTTTGAGCACAACAGGAGAGATTTTATTCATTTAAGGCAGAGTGCTTTATCTGTGGCTGAGTATGGTAGTAGATTTATAGCCTTATCGAGGTTTTTACTTGAGTTAGTGAATACGGATAAGAGAAAATATAAGAGATTTTTAGACGGGTTACACTATGAAATTCAGACTAAACTCTCTTATATGGGTATTGAGAATTATTCTATACTAGTGGATAAAACATTATAGATTGAGACGGATTTAATGGAGTTTAGAGGTAAGATGGATTGGCTGAAGAGGTCTAGATTTGAGGGACCCAAAGGTGGTAGCAGTATGAGTATGCAGGGTGGCAAACTACCCCAGAAGGGGTGTTCCTTGTGAACTGTAGTACAGAGTCAGAGCCAAGCATGGTTTGTTGCTTCTGTAGCTCAGAGTAATATCGGTGGGACCCTTGGATTTGGGAGACAGGCTATGGGAACTAGGAGTTATGGTAGAGAAGTAAGTATGCCACCAAGAGGAAGTGGTAATCCAATGTATGATCGAGAGGCAAGAGTTTGCCTTAGATGTAATCAAATGGGGCATTTGTCTTGGAATTTTCTTACTCAGATATTCTTTGTATGTGGTAAGGGAGGACATGTTAGTGTAGATTATCCAATGAAAAAATCTACTGACGTAGGTACTGGAGGTGTTGGGAGAAGACAAGTGGAGAGAGGTGGTGGTTCAGGGAGTATCCAGAGAAGAGGCAAAGGATCAGTAGTTGAGAGAGGACGCGGTGGTCAGTTACAGTCTAAGACAACAGAGTCTATGCGTTGACCCAACAAGATGCACATACCACTCTTGATATTGTTATGGGTATGGTATCTATTCTTAATAGACCTTCTAGATTATTAATTGATTTTGGTGCAACCTATTCTTTTGCATCCAGTGCTTATATTAAATTTATTGATGCTAGTGTTAGTCCTTTGATGCATGCTGTTATTTTTGAGGTTTCTACTGGAGATAGGGTTATTATCGGGACAATTTATCGGGGTTTTGTGATTAGTATAGCTGACAGAGAATTTGAAGTTGATTCATTGCCTTTAGATATGACATATTTTGATTTAATTCTGGGGATGAATTGGTTATCTGCATATCATGCTTGGGTAGATTATTTTAGGAAGAATGTGGTGTTCAAGCTACCAGGACAATAAGAGTTTAATTTTCAGAGAGAACGTAAAATACTTGCCAACTGTCTTATTTCTGCCCTGACTGCTAGTAAATGGTTGAAGAAGGGTTGTGAGGGGTATTTGATGAATGTAGTGGATTCTAGAAAGGAGATTAGGAAGTTAGAAGAAATCTTGGTAGTGAAAGCCTTTTCTGATATATTCCTGGATGAGTTGTTTGGTTTATCTCTCAATAAGGAGATTGAGTTTTCTATTGAGGTGATTCTTAGATCAGCACCTATATCTATAGCACTTTATAAAATGGCACCAGCTGAGTTGAGAGAGTTGAAAGTTCAGCTTCAGGAGTTGTTAGATAAACAGTTTATTCGACCTAGTATGTCACCTTGGGGAGCCCCTGTGTTGTTTGTGATGAAGAATGATGGGACGATGAGGTTGTGTATTGATTATAGATAGTTGAATAAAATCATTATCAAGAATAAATATCATTTGCCTAGGATAAATGATTTATTCGAGTAGTTATAGGGGGCTAAGATGTTTTCTAAGATAGACCTAAGATCGGGTTATCATCAATTGAGGATAAAAGAGGGGGACGTGCCTAAGACTACTTTTAGGACACGTTATGACCATCATGAGTTCCTTGTGATTCCATTTGGGTTGACTAATGCTCCTGCAGCATTTATGAATCTAAGAATAAGCTGATTGAAATCAATACTGGCGTAAACTGTGCGAGTAATCAAGCTGATGATACAAAGTTAAGAAAAAAAACAAAAAAAAGACGTATTGGAATGGTGAAGCTCTATCTGTTTATTGATTGATAAAAAAAGGCCTATAAATAGGCTTTACATCAGAACACTTCCTCCACTAACATTAGCACTAATCACAACTCCTATAAAATAGGATCACAAATAAGACACTTTCTCAGTCACAAAATCAAGTAACTAAATTCCTAAAGACTTGGACAAAACTACTAATGACTATAGCTTCTAATAAATACTAATAAATATGAAATGAAACATTTAAATCTTAACACCCTCCCTTAAATCGAAATATGAAAAAATCAGTTTAAAGAAATATCAACCCTGTGCAAAGTCCTCCTTTAAAAGCAGCATCTGAATGAACTCCAAGTAGACCCCGTAGCTTTACAAATGTAGCCAACTTAAGAGGCTTGGTCTGTATATTTGTAACTTGGTCTTCACTTCGATAATAAACCAATTCGATTACTCCATCATTGCTGAGATCTCTTAAAAAATAATATTTCACATCAATGTGTTTGTTCCTTCCATATAGCATAGGGTTTTTAGAGAGTTTGATAGCTGAGATGTTGTTACAAAAAATTGTAGCAGCTCCCACTTGCTTGAAATGCAGCACTTCAAGAATTTTCCTCAGCCAGATGGCTTGACAAGCACAAGTTGTTGCAGCAATAAATTTAACTTCTGTCGTTAACAAAGTGACGATTGGTTGCTTTTTAGATGACCACGAAACAGCTCTAGAACTCATCATAAAAACAAAACTAGAAGTACTTTTTCTATCATCAATATCTCCATCATAGTCACTTTTTGAAAAAATAATCAAACTTGACTCTCCACCATTTTTATAAAAAATTATAAAATCTGCGGTACCTTTCAGATAGCGAAAAATTCTCTTTACTGCTAAGAGATAAAGTTCAGTTGGATTCTTCATGTATTTGTTGATTAAACTAACAGCTTGCATAATGTCTGGTCTTGTCGATGTCAAATACATAAGACTCCCAACAATTTGCTTGTAAAGAGTTGCATCTATCTTCTCTCTTGATCCATTCTTCGTGAGCTTCAAACCAAGTTCAGTTGGGGTGGAAACTGAGTTGCAATCCTGCATTCTAAACCTGTCTAAAATTTCCAGAACATATTTCTTTTATGAAATAAAGATACCAGCAAGAGATTGCACTACTTCAATGCCAAGAAAATAGTGCATCAACCCCAAATATGTCATGTCAAATTCAATCATCATAGATTTCTTAAAATCAGCAAGCATGGCTCCATCATTACTAACATAAATAAGGTCATCAACATATAAGCACACAATAAGCATCTTCTCATATGCTCCAAATTTAGTATAGAGTGTATGCTCATAAAGACATTTAAGAAAACCATCTTTAACAAAATAAGCATCTATACAACTATACCAAGCTCTAGGTGCTTGTTTTAGTCCGTATAATGCCCTTTTTAGCTTGTCTACCTGGTTTTTGTGACCTTGCTTCACATATTCGGGAGGTTGATCAATGTACACCTCTTCTTCCAATTCCTCATTCAAAAATGCTAACTTTACATCTAGCTGATAGACAAGCCATGAGTTTTGGGTATCAATGGATAACACTAACCAAATAGTATCAAGCCTTGCTACTGGAGCAAACACTTCTTTATAGTCAACACAACAAGTCGAGCCTTGTACTTGCCAACTTCTCCATTCTCCTTCAATTTTATCTTGTAAACCCACTTGACTCCAATAGTCTTGTGTCCTTTTGGAAGATCAGTCAGCTCCCAAATGTTTTTCCTTTCAATGGCAGCAATCTCATCATGCATTGCCTTCCACCATTTTGATTCTTTGACAACATCTTCAAAAACTGTAGGATTATAATCTAAAATAGAGCAAAGTAAGTGAGTGTATCCTCATATTAATCAATCCCAGTTACCTCATAATCTTGCATCTAACTAGATCTCTTTCTAACATGTTGAGGATGTGAATTTGTTGCTGTTGGTGAAGTATCAGCGGTTGTTGGAGCTTTATTTGGTAGATCTTCATAGATAAAAGCTGCTAGAATTTGTTGTTGTAGGGGCTGTTGCCTTTCTTCATCATTTTCTCCATAAAAAATAACTGGAATAGGCTGTTGTTTATTCCAATCCCAAGTGTTCTCCTTATTAAAAATGACATCTCTGCTTATCACAATCTTCTTTGTGAGTGGGTTGAACAATTTATATGCTTTGGATGCTTTACTTACACCAAGAAAGACATACTTTTCACCCTTATCATCAAGCTTTTTCCTTTTCTCATCTGGGACATGTGCATAAGCAATGCAACCAAAAATTCTGAAGTGATCTGCTGCTAGTTTGCGCCCACCCCAAGCCTCTTCAGGTGTCATGTTTTGAACAAAAAAAGTATTACTTCTGTTCAACACATGAATGCTCCAATTTACTGCCTTGGGCTAGTAACTTTTTAGAACTTTTCCTCTTGCAACAAGCTTCTCACCATGTTGAGGATGGTTCTATTTTTCCTCTCCAATACACCATTTTGTTGTGGTGTGTAGGAAATTGTGAGTTCCCTTTGAATACCCTGCTCATCACAAAAAAACATCAAATTCCTTTGATCAATATTCTCCTCCATAATCAGTGCGAAGAGTTTTAATGACTATTTCTACTTCATTCTCCACATGCGCCTTGAAGCTTTTAAATGCACTAAAAGTTTTTGATTTCTCCCGCAAAAAATAAACCCATGTTTTTCGAGTATAATCGTTAATGAAAGTAATTAAATATCTTTTACCACCATTTGAAGATGGATTTATTGGCCCACAAATGTTGGAATGAACCAGCTCAAGATATTTTTTGCTCTCCATGACTTTCTTTGAGGGAACTGAGAATGATATTGTTTGCTAACAACACATTCTTCACAAACTTGAGAAGGTATTGTAATTTGAGGGAGGCCTGTCACCATATCTTTCTGTTGGAGAGTCTTTAACCTGCCAAAATTCAAGTGGCCATAGCAAAAATGCCAAAGCCATGAAGGATCTTTTAATTCAGCCATCAAGCAAGGTTGAGATGTTCTTATCTTCAAAGGAAACAACCTGTTTGAACTCATCTAAATAACAGCAATTGCTCCTTTTGAAGGATCATAAATCTCACAGGCACCTTTTTAAATAGTTGTCACATAACCTTTTTCTTGCAACTGACTAGCACTTAACAAATTACATTTCAAGTCAGTGACATAAAAAAAATTAGAAATTGTTTCTACAAAACCATTCTTGGTTCTAATATTAATATCACCTTTCCTATTACTTTCACAGTAGAACTATCACCAAAACTCACAATAGAATGAAAGCCTTCATTTAAATAAGAAAAAGAAGACTTACTTCCCATATATGGTTTCTGCAGCTTGTATCCACATACCAAACGTCTGATTGGAGTTCCTTATTGATATGATAAGCCATCAACAAAGTCTCCGATTCATTCTTTTCTGCTGTAAAATTCGATTTCTCCAACTTCTCTTTGTCGTTTGGCAATTTGGTATAACATTCAGATCGGTAATGACCAAATTTATGGCACCTGTAGCACTCTATCTTGGATTTGTCAAGTTGTTGATCACGTCCTCTGTAATTTGAATGACCTTCATCAGCTTTTAAATTCTGATACTGCCTACTTCCATCTCTGCCTTTACCTCCGTTTCCTCTACCTCTACCTCTATCCCCTCCTCTATAATTTGAGAAATGAGTAAAGGTATAAGCTTTTAAAGTTTGCTCATCCGTAGTTAAACTTCTGTTGATCTTTTGTTCGTGGACTAATAAGGAACTCTAAAGTTCATCAAGTGAGAGTTCATCAATATCTTTTTATTCTTCGATTGAACAAACCACATAATCATATTTTGGGGCCAACGAACGTAGAATCTTCTCAACAATAGCCACATCTTCCATCTTTTCACCGTGAAATCGCATCTTATTTGTTATCTCCATATTCATTGCACAATAACTGGTAACAGACTCGCCATCTTTCATCTGTAGAGTCTCAAAATCCCTTCTCAAGGCTTGAAGATGTGCACACTTCACTCTTGACGAGCCTTGATACTTTTTCTTCATAGAATCCCATATTTCCTTGGAAATTTCTTTGCTAAGAATGGTTTCCAAGATAGAACAATCAATTGCTTGGAAAAGATAGTTCTTTGCCTTCATATCCTTAAGCCTCTTGCCTTCCAATTCTGTCCTCTGAGTATCTGTCAAAACTGCTCCAGCTGGTTCTTCTATTCCAGTATCGACCACCTTCCGATACTATTTGGACCTTAAGAAATTCTCCATTAGCCTGCTTCAATGGTCATAGTGACCATCGAAACGAGGGATTGCTGCTTGCACAAAATTAGTCTCTAAAGCCATCGTTTCGTGCAAAAGAAATCAAAGGAGAAAATAGTTGTTGCTATTTTGGACTGTTTTGGGAACTCTCTCTCTCTCTCTCTCTCTCTCTCTCTCTCTCTTCTCTCTCTCTCTCTCTCTCTCTTTCTCTTTCTCTCTCTCTCTCTCTCACATAACCTGGCTCTGATACAACTAATACAAAGTTAAGAAAAAAAAACACAAAAAGACATTAGGTGAAGCTTTATCTGTTTATTGATTGATTAAAAAGGCCTATAAATAGGCTTTACATCCGAACACTTCCTCCACTAATATTAGCACTAATCACAACTCCTATAAAATAGGATCACAAATAAGACACTTTCTCAGCCACAAAATCAAATAATTAAATTCCTACAAACTTGGACAAAACTATTAATGACTGGAGCTTCCAATAAATACTAATAAATATGAAATAAAACATTTAAATCTTAACAGCTGATGCATTTAAAGCCATTTGGAATTGCTCTGGAACACAGAGCAAGGGAGTCTAGAGAACACCAGGCTTGCCAAGCTGACCACAAGCAGCCATCTTGTCATCACCTCTACTGAATCGCAAGAAAACAGTGTGTTGATGCCAAAAATGTGCGTTGGTGAGTTGGAGGCTAGGACTCAGACGTATCTGCACAGGGAGAGGAAGGTTAGCTAGGGGGTCGCCAGAGGGGGTGCCTCCGGGGATGCTCCAAAGCTTTAGTTAGAGTCAGAGCAAAAATATGTAGAGGACGAGCCCTCTCTTTTTCAGTTGAGCAAAAAAGTTGGGCCCTTTGGAGTGCATACCTGACCCTTTTTATAGGGCTTTGGAGGCGGCATTTGACCTAGGGCGGCAGTGATATGTTGCCCCAACTGGGTTGGGTAATGATGCCTAGGAGGCCCAGCTAGGTGGCTGGGGGCCGTCCGTTAGGGCTTTGTCTTGCTGTCTTGATCGGGAGTCGTCTATGCGTTAAGGCGGTTTGATGACCTGGCGTCCCAACTTGGAGGTAATGATGGTCTGGAGGGCGGTGGTGACGTGGAGGCCCAGCTGGGGGGCAATGATGCCTTGAAAGGCGGTCATGACCTGGAGGCCCAACTGTCCGAGCCTGGGTCTTCCGCGTGTCTCCTTGCAGCTTGGGGTCAATATGATCCACGTGTCGTCTTCTTGTTGGAGAGGTGTATTTTGGCAGTATCAGAGGCCCCCCACTTCCTTGAGTACATTTATGTGCTTAAGGAAGTATTGCATGGTTCGATCTTAAATGACAATGATAGTGTACCGTGTTCTGCTAGAGCCGAGTAGGTGTGGAGCAATCCCTCTGCTCGGCCTTGGACGGGAAAGACATGAGTCGAGCACATGTGGAATAAGTCCAGCCGCTCGGACCTTGGAGGGATGAGGCCGAGGCCGAAGACAGTAGGACGAGGCTAAGGACAATAGACCGAGGCCGAGGACTGTGGGTCGAGGCCGAGGATAGTAGGTAGAGGCCGAGGACAGTAGGTCGAGGCCGAAGACAGTGGGTCGAGGCCGAGGACAATGGGTCGAGGCCGAGGACAGTAGGTCGAGGCCGAGGCCGAGGCCAAGGCCGAGGACAATGGGTCGAGGCCGAGGACAGTGGGTCGAGGCCGAGGACTGGGTTGAGGCCGAGGACTGGGTCGAGGCCGAGGCCGAGGACATGGCCTTTGAGGGACAAGTCCGAGGACAGATAGAGCAATCCATCTGCTCGGATTTTAGAGCTTGTGGCCGAGGCCGAGGACTGGGTTGAGGCCGAGGCCGAGGACATGACCCTTGAGGGACGAGGCCGAGGACAGATAGAGCAATCCATCTGCTCGGATCTTAGAGCTTGTGGCCGAGGTCGAGGACTGGGTCGAGGCCGAGGACAGTTGGTCGAGGTCGAGGCCGAGGACAATGGGTCGAGGACATGACCCTTGAGGGATGAGTCCGAGGATAGATAGAGCAATCCATCTACTCAGATCTTAGAGCTTGTGGCCGAGGCCAAGGACTGGGTTGAGGCCGAGGCCGAGGCCAAGGACTGGGTTGAGGCCGAGGCCGAGGACTGGGTCGAGGTCGAGGCCGAGGACAAGGGGTCAAGGTCGAGGACAGCAGGTCGAGGCCGAGGCCGAGGACAATGGGTCGAGGCTGAGGACAGTGTGTCGAGGCCGAGGACTGGGTCAAGGCCGAGGACTGTGGATTGGGTTGAGGCCGAAGCCGAGGACATGACCCTTGAGGGACGAGTCCGAGGATAGATAGAGCAATCCATCTGCTCGGATCTTAGAGCTTGTGGCCGAGGCCGAGGACTGGGTCGAGTCCGAGGCCGAGGACTGGGTCGAGGCCGAGGACAATGGGTCAAGGCCGAGGACTGGGTTGAGGCAGAGGACTGGGTCGAGGCCGAGGACTGGGTTGAGGCCGAGGCTGAGGACATGGCCTTTGAGGGACGAGTCCGAGGACAGATAGAGCAATCCATCTGCTCGGATCTTAGAGCTTGTGGCCGAGGCCGAGGCCGAGGACATGGCCTTTAAGGGATGAGTCTGAGGACAGATAGAGCAATCCATCTGCTCGGATCTTAGAGCTTGTGGCCGAGGCCGAGGACTGGGTTGAGGCCGAGGCCGAGGACATGACCCTTGAGGGACGAGTCCGGGGATAGATAGAGCAATCCATCTGCTCGGATCTTAGAGCTTGTGGTCAAGGCCGAGGACAATGGGTCAAGGCCGAGGACAGTAGGTCGAGGCCGAGGACAGTGGGTCGAGGCCGAGGACTGGGTCGAGGCCGAGGACTGTGGACTGGGTTGAGGCCGAGGCCGTGGACATGACCCTTGAGAGACGAGTCCGAGGATAGATAGAGCAATCCATCTGCTCGGATCTTAGAGCTTGTGTCCGAGGCCGAGACCGAGGACATGACCCTTGAGGGACGAGTCCGAGGATAGATAGAGCAATCCGTCTGCTCGGATCTTAGAGCTTGTGGCCGAGGCCGAGGACTGGGTCGAGGCCGAGGCCGAGGACTGGGTCGAGGCCGAAGACAATGGGTCAAGGCCGAGGACAGTAGGTCGAGGCCGAAGCCGAGGACAGTGGGTCGAGGCCGAGGACTATGGACTGGGTTGAGGCCGAGGCCAAGGACATGACCCTTGAGGGACGAGTCCGAGGATAGATAGAGCAATCCATCTACTCGGATCTTAGAGCTTGTGGCCGAGGCCGAGGACTGGGTCGAGGCCGAGGACAATGGGCCGAGGACAATGGGCCAAGGCCGAGGACAGTCGGTCGAGGCCGAGGCCGAGGACAATGGGTCGAGGCCGAGGACTGGGTCGAGGCCTAGGACTGGGTCGAGGCCGAGGCCAAGGATAATGGGTCGTGGCCTAGGACAATGGGTCGAGGCCGAGGACTGGGTCGAGGCCGAGGACATGGCCTTTGAGGGACGATTCCGAGGACAGATAGAGCAATCTATCTGCTCGGATCTTAGAGCTTGTGGCCGAGGCCGAGGACTGGGTCGAGGCCGATGCCGAGGACATGGCCTTTGAGGGACGAGTCCGAGGACAGATAGAGCAATCCATCTGCTCGGATCTTAGAGCTTGTGGCCGAGGCTGAGGCCGAGGACATGACCCTTGAGGGACGAGTCGGAGGATAGATAGAGCAATCCGTCTGCTCGGATCTTAGAGCTTTTGGCCGAGGCCGAGGACTGGGTCGAGGCCGAGGCCGAGGACTGGGTCGAGGCCGAGGCCGAGGACTGGGTCGAGGCCGAGGCCGAGGACTGGGTCGAGGCCGAGGACTGTGGACTGGGTTGAGGCCGAGGCCGAGGACATGACCCTTGAGGGATGAGTCCGAGGATAGATAGAGCAATCCATCTGCTCGGATCTTAGAGCTTGTGGGCGAGGCCGAGGACTGGGTCGAGGCCAAGGCCGAAGACTGGGTCGAGTCCGAGGCCGAGGACTGGGTCGAGTCCAAGGCCGAGGACTGGGTCGAGGCCGAGGACAATGGGCCAAGGCTGAGGACAGTAGGTCGAGGCCGAGGCCGAGGACAATGGGTCGAGGCCGAGGCCAAGGATAATGGGTCGAGGCCGAGGACAATGGGTCGAGGCCGAGGACTGGGTAGAGACCGAGGTCGAGGACAATGGGTCGAGGCCGAGGACAGTGGGTCGAGGCCGAGGCCGAGGACAATGGGTCGAGGCCGAGGACAGTGGGTCGAGGTCGAGGACTGGGTCGAGGCCGAGGCCGAGGACATGGCCTTTGAGGGACGAGTCCGATGACAGATAGAGCAATCTATCTGCTCGGATCTTAGAGCTTGTGGCTGAGGCCGAGGACTGGGTCGAGGCCGATGTCGAAGACATGGCCTTTGAGGGACGAGTCCGAGGACAGATAGAGCAATCCATCTGCTCGGATCTTAGAGCTTGTGGCCAAGGCCGAGGCCGAGGACATGACCCTTGAGGGACGAGTCCGAGGATAGATAGAGCAATCCGTCTGCTCGGATCTTAGAGCTTGTGGCCGAGGCCGAGGACTGGGTCGAGGCCGAGGCCGAGGACTGGGTCGAGGCCGAGGCCGAGGACTGGGTCGAGGCCGAGGACAATGGGTCAAGGCCGAGGACAGTAGGTCGAGGCCGAGGCCGAGGACAGTGGGTCGAGGCCGAGGACTGTGGACTGGGTTGAGGCCGAGGCCGAGGACATGACCCTTGAGGGATGAGTCCGAGGATAGATAGAGCAATCCATCTACTCGGATCTTAGAGCTTGTGGGCGAGGCCGAGGACTGGGTCGAGGCCGAGGACAATGGGCCAAGGCCGAGGACAGTAGGTCGAGGCCGAGGCCGGGGACAATGGGTTGAGGCCGAGGACTGGGTCTAGGCCGAGGACTGGCTCTAGGCCGAGGACTGGGTCGAGGCCGAGGCCAAGGATAATGGGTCGAGGCCGAGGACAATGGGTCGAGGCCGAGGACTGGGTCGAGACCGAGGCCGAGGACATGGCCCCTGAGGGATGAGACCGAGGACAGATAGAGCAATCCATCTGCTCGGATCTTAGAGCTGGTGGCCGAGGCCGAGGACTGGGTCGGACCTTGGGTGTGCGCAACTTAATTTGGCCGTGCGCATGGATGGTTGGCCAGTGTGCATTAGTGTATACTGACGTTGGACCCCGTTCGAGGAGTGGGTCGAGGCATTGTCTCAGAAAGGGGTGTGCGCACTGCGATGCTTAGCCGTGTGCGCTATGCGAGAGTTCGGACAGGGGCGTGCGCGCTACGGTGCTTAGCCGTGTGCGCTATACGAGAGTTCGGACAGGGGCGTGCGCACTACAGTGCTTAGCCGTGTGCGCTATACGAGAGTTCGGACAGGGGCGTGCGCACTACGGTGCTTAGTCGTGTGCGCTATACGAGAGTTCGGACAGGGGCGTGCGCACTATGGCTAAGGAACTTGACCTAAACAGATGGGTGTGAGTACTGGCCCCTACTGCTCTTTAACCCGCATCCCTGGCGGTGGATTTGGGCGGCATGACAACAGATGAGTTCTTTAAACTTCTTCGTTGTTACTGCCAGCGAGAGATGGTGGTTTCCCACGGACGGCGCCAATCTGTTGATGCCAAAAATGTGCGTTGGTGAGTTGGAGGCTAGGACTCAGACGTATCTGCACAGGGAGAGGAAGGTTAGCTAGGGGGTCGCCGGAGGGGGTGCCTCCGGGGATGCTCCAAAGCTTTAGTTAGAGTCAGAGCAAAAATATGTAGGGGACGAGCCCTCTCTTTTTCAGTTGAGCAAAAAAGTTGGGCCCTTTGGAGTGCATACCTGACCCTTTTTATAGGGCTTTGGAGGCGGCATTTGACCTAGGGCGGCAGTGATATGTTGCCCCAACTGGGTTGGGTAATGATGCCTAGGAGGCCCAGCTAGGTGGCTGGGGGCCGTCCGTTAGAGCTTTGTCTTGCTGTCTTGATCGGGAGTCGTCTATGCGTTAAGGCGGTTTGATGACCTGGCGTCCCAACCTGGAGGTAATGATGGCCTGGAGGGCGGTGGTGACGTGGAGGCCCAGCTGGGGGGCAATGATGCCCTGAAGGGCGGTCATGACCTGGAGGCCCAACTGTCCGAGCCTGGGTCTTCCGCGTGTCTCCTTGCAGCTTGGGGTCAATATGATCCACGTGTCGTCTTCTTGTTGGAGAGGTGTATTTTGGCAGTATCATAGTGCAACCACCTTCAGCCAAAATATTACGAAACTCAATCATCTTCTTTTCACTGGTTGGTTTAAACTGGGATCCGTAATGAGGATTGAATGAGGTGAGATTGATCTTGCATGGAATGCCCTGAACAAGCTTAATAAGCTTCTTTGCATCGTCAAAGCTGCAAACAAAAAGAGATACCAATGCGATGATTACATTTTCAAACATATAATATGGATCGTCCGATGGGATATATTTATTGAAACTAAATAATAGAATATAAAAGAAAAAGGATAAAAGAATCAAATTATTAAGAAGCAGTAAGATTATTCTAATTGCTAAAGGCTTTCTAACGAAAATACTAAGCCATTTAAAGTGCTGTTAAGACTGTGAAATAGTGACTTCTATCACAAATTTCAAAATAGACAGAGATCAAGTCAATGGTAATACTGAGAGCCTGTAGATCGCCACCATAATTTTCTGACTTCTGAGCAACTTTCTGAAAAAGTTACCATAGAATATGAGGACATCACAGTAATACAGATGAAATGGGTAAACTTCATGCATTGCAATTCTAAAATGCTCTTATTCTGATTGCTTTATCCCCAGCCAGATGGTAGAGCAAGTGAAGGATACAATGGATCCCACCATATCAAGGGATGTCAAACGCACCATAAGGATAGCAGAATGATAGATGATGTGGCTTTAATAGCCTATATGAGGGATTGATCTAGTATCATTACCTTGGGGGACAAAGGTGTTCAATCAAGATTTGTATATTTATGGCTTAGGTCAGTTCAAAGAACACTAATATAAAATTATTTAACATCAAATTTTGATTATAAAAATTATATTATTCTTAGATATGTTGTACAAAAAATCATAAAACAATGCTAATATAAAATTATCTTTAACTCCAATTAATCATCATTGACAATAATAAAAAAGTTGACAGCATTATTTAGTCAATAAAAAACAATAATTTGACCGATAATAGTCATCAATGAGTATAAAAAATTTTTTATTTTTAATAAAAATATATAAAGGATTTACTTATCAAAAAATAAAGTTATATAAAAGATAATAAAAAAAAATCTGAAGTTTCTTCAACGAAATATTGGAACAGCTGAACAATAATCAACGAAGATCCAAGCAATCTTTGTTTTCTTCTGCTCAATCTAAATAACTCTCTCCCTAAATTGTAGGTTTACAGTGTGTAATATACAGGAATTAGTGTAGCCAAAAGTTGCAGGGCCTAAATAAAAAAGTAATAACCTAACAGGAGTCAAGAGAGTTATTAGGAGTGTGTTGTGTGCAGTGTTTTCATGGGCGTTCTTGGGATCCATATGAGGTAAACCCAGGGGTGGGACGAAACAAAAATGCTCTAAGGTGTCTGAAGTTAGGCGTTTCTTTTCCTGGGCGTTTTTTTTTTGTTTGGGGCGTATGTCCCGTGAAGTTTTTTTTAAAAAACTTAAAATTTAGAGAAAATGCAAATTAAAAGCTCAAACCCATGACCTAATGAATGTCATAGGTCTTAACCACTAAACTAGTTTTCTTCTTGTGACATTATTACACTTTATAAATATATAATAAATGTTATCTAGTTTAATAATAATTATAAACTATTTAATTAAACACTTACAAGTTACAACAATATAAAAATATAGGTTATGTTTCATATAATTTATATATAAATATATATATATATATATTAATATTTATAAATTTATAATTGTCACACTATAGAGAGTTAGTAAAGTATTAAACTTTGATAAAAATTAATTATTTATTTTTATTTAAATTATTCTAATTAATTAATTAATATTATTTTATTAAAATTTTGAAATACCCCAACGTATTTAAAAAACTTATGCTTCAATGCCTCGGGGTTTATGCCCCAATACTTCAAGATAAAATACCTCATCCAACGTCATCATTTCTGAAAACACTGATTGTGTATAGAAAATTGTAAATGAAACCAAAAAAAAATCTAAAATGTTTTGGTGGGTCTTTGGCTACTAACAATAGTCTTGCAAGTCTATTTTTTTTTTTTTAAAGTTTAATGGCGTGAGGGGTCCAAGCCCACTATCATATCATTTTTTTTTATGAGAATGAAGGGCAGCATCTTATAGAATCAAAGCAACAAAAAAAACACTAAAACTGCCCATGAAAAAACCTTTTCTTTGATCTTTGTCCACAGAAAAGGGGTTGCATGTCGTAAGATAGGACCAGGGATGAATCCATGTGGGGCATCATGGGCTCTTTTAGCTTTTTGTTGCCTTGATTCTATAAGTTACAGCCTTCCATTCTCATCAAATGTTGGGTTGTTGGCCGCTTCTGCCATTAAACCTAAAAAAACCTAAGAATTGCTAGCTGTCAAAAACCCATGAAAAAGATTTCCTACACGCAACACGCTTATAATAACTCTCCTATTACTCTGTTATTAATTAGCCCTTGTAACTTTTGGCTACACTAATTGATGTTTATCACATACTGTAAACGTACATTGGTCGGCTATTCTAATTTTTTATTGAAAAAATTAAAGATTTTGTGCTTAGTTTTTATTTTTTAATCCCTTATATATCTTTATTAAAGATAATAAATTTCTTACATTCATAGATGATTGTTATCGGTTGAATTATTTTTATTTATTAATTAAATAATAATGTGAATTTTTTTTATTATTATTAATAAAAATTAATTTGAGTTAAGATAATTTTATACTAGGATTATTTTATAACACCAGAATAATATAATTTTATAACAAAAATTTGATGTTAGATAATTTCATACCAGTGTTCTTTGAACTTAACAATGCTAAGAATTAAATATACAAATCTTGACTGTACACCTTCCCCCCTACTTGTTTACTTTTTACTTTTTCTACATCTTATTCAAGTTTTGTAGATGTAGGGGGACATTCCAGCATCCACTGCATTCAGTCCATCAAAGAAGACGCCATAAGTGGCGGAAATTTTCGCCCTACTGGTTTACTACTCAATTTTCTACATGTTATTGTTCAAGAATTGTTTTTTGTTGATATAAAGATATCAACAATTCCAAGGTGGCTGGTTCATATGATGTTCCTAGTTTTTTCCCTGTCACGAAAGCTAGGCAACAGATGAATTATTACCATTAGTATGAATACTTTATACATGCGTACGTGCTTCAACAAACAAACTATAATCTCCAAATAATTTGAATTAAAACAATGCCATAATTCGTAGAATCAATCAAATTACTTAATAGTAATACAATCTATGCCTAAATCCTATAAGTAGATGCATTTCAAAGGTTCTTCATCTTAATTCTCAACTTCCTGGCAATCTGTCCTGCTTTGGGATGAACCTGTTGTTTGGTACTATCAGATTGTTCAACCTCCACCCAATTCGTAACCTTCAGTATGAGAGACTGAGGAAGTTTCTTAACATCCTCATCTGCGCCTTGCGATTATGCCATTCCCTAAAGCCTTCTCTAAGAATTCTATAAACCAATTCCCAGTTTCTGTTCCAATCTGCTTACCCAATTTTATTGTATTGCTTAAATTACAGGAAACTGGTTTCTTGTTTTCATCATTCTCGATGTTGAATAATTATGCCTTGAATTAGTGGTGGACCAAAAGTTGTCTAAAGTTGAGTCTCCATAATTTGTGGGTCAAAAGCATCTTCTCTCTTTTGGCCATGGTGGAAGACAAAGTTCACTTTGGTATAATTGGAGAACAAAATGATGAGCAATAAAATGATGAACATTCATTGATGTTTGTCATTTGGAACTTTTGTGAGCCTATAAAAGGCATTCCAATGTGAAGCATTCTATCATCAAGTAACATCAAGAATCATAAAGTGAAAGAGAAGTTAAGAGAGAAATTGTGAAATTGTTTGTATTGGCTAAAGCCAATTTTGTAAACACTTTTTGTATATTCTCTCACTATAGTGAAATTTTGTCTGCTGGCCTCTGCCCGTGGAGTAGGCTTTAAGCCGAACCACGTAAATTTATTGTCTCCAATTTTATCTTACTTTATTGTTTTTGTGATTATTACTCGATCAATTTACGATCCTGTCTCGATCCATTCTAACAAACTGGTATCAGAGCTTACAGGTGATAAATTTCTATCTGTTTTTCTGCGAGTTTACTATTCACATGAATAGTAAATTTCGTGAATAGTAAAATTTTGTTCAGGATCATTTTGTTCGATCGAGATGTCAACAATGAAGTTTGATATTGAGAAGTTTGATGGAAACAGTAGTTTCATTCTATGACAAGTTCGTATATTAGCCATTCTAACCCAGAATGGCTTGAAGAAAGCACTACTGGGGAAAGTCAAGATGCCTACCAGCATGAGTGATGAAGATTGGGATGACCTGGATGACAAGGCTCTATCCGCAATCCAACTGAGTCTTTCAAATGATGTCTTACAACAAGTTCTGTCAGAGAAGACTTCTGCAGACTTATGGGCCAAGTTAGAGGAGTTGTACTTGACTAAATCCTTGGCCAACAGGTTGGTTTTGAAGCAACGCCTTTATGGTCTCCATATGACAGAAGGTTCCTCTCTCAAGTCCCATATCAGTGAGTTTATCTCAATTATTAATGATATGAAAAATCTTGAAGTTATTATTGGGTCTGAAGATCAAGCTCTCTTATTATTATGTTCATTACCACTCTCATACAAAAATTTTAGAGACACTATAATTTATGGCAGGGAAGAATTAAATTTTGATGATGTAATATCTTCCCTTATGAGTAAGGAGAAATTAGATAATAAACTTTTGTCTAGTAAGTCTGATGATCAGGGCTCTAGTCTTGTTGCAAGGGGTAGGTCCAATGACAGAGGCTTTGATGGTGGCAAGAATAGAAGAAGATCAAAGTCAAGAGGAAAGCACAAAAATTTGACTTGCAATTATTGCAAGAAGAAGAGACACATTGTAGCAGAATGCTACAAGCTGCAGAACAAAAAGAAGAATGAATGGAAAAATGACAAGGGCGAGCAGAAGGAAAACACAACTGATGCTGATGTAGCAGAAGAAAAAGGTGTTGATGTTCTATTTGCAACTGACAAGTCCAGATCCAATTACAAGTGGATTCTTGATTCTGGATATTCTTATCATATGTGCCCCAACAGAGATTGGTTCTCCACATATGATTCTGTTGAAGGTGGAGTTGTTCTAATGGGCAATAATGCCACTTGCAAAACTGTTGGTGTAGGCACAGTAAAAATCAAGATGCATGATGGAGTTGTCAGGGCATTGACTGATGTCAGACATGTACCTGATTTGAAGAAAAATCTTATTTCTTTGGGCATTCTGGATGCCAATGGCTGCAAATCTGTGATTAAGTCTGGGAACATAAAGATTTCTCGTGGTGCTCTTGTTCTCATGAAAGGAAAGAAGTTTAGCAGTCTATACATCTTATTGGGTTCAACAGTTACAGGCTCTGCAGCAGTTTCCTCATCCATGTCAGATTCAGACTCTACCAAGTTGTGGCATATGCGCCTAGGGCATATGAGTGAGTAGGGATTAGCTGTACTCAGTAAAAGAGGTCTTTTGCCTGAAAGAAAGATTAGGAAGCTGGATTTTTGTGAGCATTGTGTCTTTGGAAAGTAGAAAAGAGTCAGCTTCAACATTGTAATTCACATAACCAAAGGTACTCTTGATTACATTCATTCTGATCTATGGGGGCCTTCTCGTGAAATTTCCAAAGGAGGAGCCAGATACTTGCTAATGATTATTGATGATTTTTCTAGAAAGATTTGGGTCTATTTTCTCAGGCACAAGAATGAAGTATTTGGCATTTTCAAACAATGGAAGACCTTATTGGAGAAGCAGACCGGGAAGCAAGTCAAGAGACTCAGAACAGATAATGGTCTTGAGTTTTGTGATTCAGAGTTTCATCAATTCTGTAAAGATGAAGGCATCGTCAGGCATCGGACAGTGAGAAAGACACCACAACAGAATGGTGTCGCAGAGAGGATGAATCGAACACTGTTAGAAAGAGCTCGATGTATGCTTTCTAACGCAGGTCTTGGCAAGGAATTTTGGGCAGAAGCAGTCAATTTGGCATGTCATTTGGTGAACCGCTCTCCTCACAGATCACTTGAACTTAAGACACATGAAGAGGTATGGTCAGGTAGCCCTCCTGATTACTCTAACTTAAGAATATTTGGTTGCCCTGCATATACTCATGTGAATGAAGGAAAATTGGAGCCTAGGGCGAAGAAATGCATTTTTCTTGGTTATGTTTCTGGTGTTAAGGGTTTTCGCTTATGGTGTCCTGATACTCATAAGTTTACGATTAGCAGAGATGTTACTTTTGATGAATCTGCTATGCTTCACCCTAGAAAAGAATTGTCTGTTCAGTGTGATAAGGGAAAGAAGAATGGTCAAGAGAAGGTGGAGCTTGAGGTTGATACCTCATCATCTGCAAATCCTAATCCTATTCAGTCAGAAAATTTGTCTCCAGGTGGAGAGACACACCATGAAGCTGAGCATCACACTCTAGCTGGTGGAAGACAAAGGAGACAGATAAAACCACCTCAACGGTATGGTTTTGAAGATATGTTGGCTTATACATTAAATGTTGCAGAAACCATTGATGCCACTGATCCAACCTCATACTCTGAGGCCATCAGTTCATCTGATTCAGACAAATAGCTCGTTGCGATGCATGAAGAGATGGAATCTCTAAAGAAAAATGACACCTGGAAATTGGTCGAACCACCTAATGGTAAGAAAATTATCGGGTGTAAATGGATATTTAAGAAGAAGGGAGGAGTCAAAGGTGTTGAAGACACCAAGTATAAGGCACGATTAGTAGCGAAAGGCTACAGCCAGGTGGAGAGAGTTGATTTTAATGATGTTTTCTCTCCAGTTGTTAGACATACTTCTATTTGTGTCTTACTTGCTTTAGTTGCAATGCATAATTTGGAGTTGGAGCAACTTGATGTGAAAACAGTCCTTCTTCATGGTGATCTTGATGAACAAATCTATATACAGCAACCAGAAGGTTTTGAAGTTGAAGGCAAGGAAGATCATGTTTGTCTTCTAAAGAAATCCTTGTATGGACTTAAGCAGTCTCCACGCCTGTGGTATCGAAGGTTTGACTCTTTTATGCTGAGTATTGGATTTTCTAGATGCAAGTATGATAGTTGTGTCTACTATCAAAGACTTGATGATGGTACTTTCATATATTTGTTGCTATATGTTGATGACATGTTGATTGCAGCAAAGAACATATATGAAATTAATAGATTGAAATCTCAGCTAAATGATGAATTTGAGATGAAAGACCTAGGTGCAGCAAAGAAAATTTTGAGAATGGAGATCAACAGAGACAGAGGTGCAGGTAGATTATTTATGTCACAACAGAAATATATTGAGAAAGTCCTGAAACGTTTTGGTATGCATGATGCTAAACCTGTGAGTACTCTTTTAGCTTCTCACTTTAGATTATCAGCATTCATGTCACCACAGTCAGAAAAAGAGATAATATATATGTCTAGAGTTCCTTATTCTAGTGCAGTGGGAAGTATTATGTATGCAATGCTTTGCACTCGACTAGATATCTCACATGCTGTCAGTGTAGTTAGCAGATATTTGTCCTATCCAGGAAAAACTCATTGGCAAGCTGTCAAGTGGATTTTGAGATATTTGAAGGGTACTTCTACTGCTTGTTTGGAATTCGGTAAAACTTTTGACAATCTAGCTGGATATGTTGATTTAGATTTTGTAGGTGATTTGGACAGGAGAAGATCAATTACAGGTTATGTATTTACCATTGGGACTTGTGCAGTCAGTTGGAAAGCTACCTTACAGCCGACAGTTGCATTGTCTACTACAGAGGTAGAATTTATGGCTGTTACAGAAGCTGCCAAAGAAGCCATTTAGTTAAGAGGTATACTTAATGAACTCAGTTTGGAAACAAATAAAACTGTAGTTTATTGTGACAGTCAGAGTGTTATACATTTGACGAAGGATCAGATGCATCATGAGAGAACTTAACACATTGATGTGAAATATCACTTTATTCGGGATATTGTGGCTCAAGGTGATGTTATTGTAAGAAAGATTGGCACTCTGAATAATCCTGCTGATATGTTGACAAAATCTCTTCCCATTACCAAGTTCACTCACTGCATGGACTTGGTTGGTGTTGCACAGCATTTGCATTAGACCCTTCGGGATTGTTTGGCAGAGGTTGAAGCTTTTATTTTCACTATTGTCAAATTCAAGTCAAGGTGGAGATTTGTTGAATAATTATGCCTTGAATTAGTGGTGGACCAAAAGTTGTCTAAAGTTGAATCCACTTCTTGCATAATTTGTGGCTTTAATTTGTGGGTCAAAAGCATCTTCTCTCTTTTGGCCATGGTGGAAGACAAAGTTCACTTTGGTATAATTGGAGAACAAAATGATAAGCAACAAAATGATGAACATTCATTGATATTTGTCCTTTGGAACTTTTGTGAGCCTATAAAAGGCATTCCAATGTGAAACATTACATCATCAAGTAACATCAAGAATCATCAAATGAAAGAGAAGTTAAGAAAGAAATTGTGAGATTGTGTATATTGGCTAAAGCCAATTTTGTATACCCTCTTTGTATATTCTCTCACTATAGTGAAATTTTACCTGCTGGCCTCTGCCCGTGGAGTAGGCTTTAAGCCGAACCACGTAAATTTGCTAT
Organism: Bretschneidera sinensis; assembly: GCA_023935145.1. Taxonomy (NCBI): domain Eukaryota; kingdom Viridiplantae; phylum Streptophyta; class Magnoliopsida; order Brassicales; family Akaniaceae; genus Bretschneidera; species Bretschneidera sinensis. The sequence goes on along the minus strand of CM043701.1, from coordinate 103,062,746 downwards.
CTCCAATTTTATCTTACTTTATTGTTTTTGTGATTATTACTCGATCAATTTACGATCCTGTCTCGATCCATTCTAACACTCGAAAACAGTTTCAAGTGGCAGTTTCCCTAGTGGAGTTGATGATCCTATTTTCTCCGAGGTGCCCTTCCTCGGGTTGTTGGTACTTGATCTTAGCAACTTCCTGAAATTCAGCTTCTGCTCACTTCTTTCAGGGGAGGCTGCAATTGATTTGTACAACGCGTTTCGCCTTTTTGATAAGTTTAATAATGAGTTTCGGCTTTGGTCCATCGAGTTGTGAGTAATTTCGTGTAAGACGAGGGATTCTTCTTCGGCTTCAGCTTTTATATTCTATGCCATTTCAGTAGCTATAGTAGCTACTTGAATGGATACCATATCGTTCATAGATTGCACAATTTGGTGATGAAATTCCAAAAAAGCTCAAAGCATGCCGCAGGGGCATCAGCTTCTGCTGATTTGCTCAAGTTATCAAATATCCGGCAACAAATTTTATTTATGATCTCTTATCAGTATATCAGACCTCATAATTTTTTAATCGTCACCAAAAAAAAATTGAAACAACAACAAAAATAAAAAAGAAAAATTTAAAGGGAAGTTTATGTACTTGAGAGAGCAGACTATAGTTTCAGTGGCGGAAGCATCTCATAATGCTTGAAGGGCAATTTTCTGAGCTGTTTCTCGCCGTTGAACAGCTTCCCGTTAAAAGCACAAAATGCAAGCAAATCGCACTAAAGAAATTGATATTTCAACTTGGTTAAAAGATAAAATAATAATAAAATCTTTGAAATTCACCTTGCCCAGTATGCTAAGCTTCCCTGGTAAATTCATTGGCAGACTGGTACTACTGTTATCTGAGGACTGGTTACCTGACTGAGATTGCTGTTGTGAAATCACTCTTGAATTGGAAGAATTCTGTGCATCTCCTCCATCCGTATTGAGGGAAGCTACCGCTCTTACGTTGCGTAAACTCAGCGGTGAAGTTGCACTTTTCTTTTCCTACAACAAGAATCACTTCCCGGCCGCAAGTCCAATAGAAAAATTCCCAAATTTAATTGCAGCCAAAATACGACCAATTTTCATCAATATTTCATTGAGGATATTGATTACTTCATTAATATTTACAATCTATCTTCCTTTGATTCTTAAATTATCTCATTTTATTGACAAGACATACGATTTTTTTATGCAAAACATGACTGGTAAAAGTGGTAATCATGTCAACTAGTGGGCAGAGCAGAGCATTCTATTGAAAAACAGACCTGGGTGCTATTTTTACGAAGAAAAAAAAAATCTTAAATGGCAAAACAGAAATGTACCTACAGAGTTGAAGGTGATGGAATTTTTTTGTCTGGGTTACCGCTAATTATAGTGGTTTTAGTTTTATAAAATCGGATCAACGGATTTGGTCCAATGAGAAAAGTACGAGAGCTCAGATATTATTAATGGGTGATCATATGGTTTGGGTTTATACACACCTTAAATTAATTAATGTAGGTCAACAGCTAATATAGGTTTTAGTCCAATTTTAATCCGTAAATGGAAGAGTTCATTTGGACTCTCAGGTTACTGATATGTATATAAACAAATTAGGTCATCTCTTTGGTTAGTACGTCAAAGTATTCAATTTTCTATCGAGAAGCTTTCACTGTGAGATAATTAATTTAGGTTCCCGCTGTAACAATGACTCAGTCTGGTATATGATTTACTTATGTAATTATCTATGTTCTAAGTTTCATGCATGATGTTATTTTTTACGTTTATTTAGCCTACATGTAATATCGGAGCCTGCATACATGAATTTATAACTTAATTCAAGAATATTGCATTTCATTTCAAGTTAAATTGTATTATTTCATGTGAATAAAACCCATTAGAGCCGCAACTTTGGGCTACCAAATTTGTCCCTTCCTATCATCGTTTTGCAATAAATTTATAGGGTTATGAAAGAATAGAAATACGTTTGAAACTTGGTTTTTTGTATTCATGATAGTGCCATATATATAGGCAAAGAAATATACAGTTCGATATACAAGGAAATAATAACAGTAAAGGATAAATACAAGAGCTGATATATTGGTAGTAAAGGATAAATACAAGAGCTGATATATTGGAATATATAAACTAAATCCTATAATCATGCTATCTGTTAGCGAGAAATGAGAGACTCCGCAAGACTCGTTCAACACCCCCCGTCAAGTTGGAGCCGGGAGAGAAATATCGAGCACGCCCAACTTGCTAAGTAGTCGTTGAAAAGTGTCGGCACCGAGTGGTTTGGTAAAGATATCAGCGAGCTGGTCACATGAGCGGAGATAGGAAAGAGAGATAAGTCTAGAGATAATCTTTTCCCGAACGAAGTGGCAATCTATTTCAATGTGCTTAGTACGTTCATGGAAGACAGGATTGTCGGCAATGTGAAGGGCAGTCTGGTTATCGCAATGTATCGGTATTGGTGCGGACAGTGGGAAACCAAGTTCAGATAAGAGGGAATGAAGCCATTGTATTTTAGAGGTAAGCGCAGCAAGAGAACAATATTCGGCCTCAGCAGAGGATCGAGAAACAGTAGGTTGTTTCTTCGATTTCCAAGAGATTGGACTAGAACCAAGCATTGTAAAATAACCAGTAGTAGAGCGGCGAGTGACGGGACAACCAGCCCAGTCAAAGTCAGCAAAGCCAACGAGAGAAAGAGAACTAGAGGCAGAGAGAAAAAGACCATTACCAACAGAGCCTTTAAGATAACGAAGGACTCAATGTGCAGTATCGAGATGAGAACAACGAGGATTTTGTAAAAATTGACTGAGATTGTTGGCAGCATACTGAATATCAGGACGAGTGACAGTAAGGTATAAGAAGCGACCGATGAGGCGTCGATAAAGTGATGGATCAGGCAACGGGTTTCCGTCATCTGGAAGGAGGCGAAGGTGTTGTTCCATGGGAAATGGGGATGGACAAGATCCAAGCATACCCGAATCACTCAAAATGTCAAGAGTATACTTGCGTTGACATAAAAATAAGCCCTTCTTAGAACGAGAGACTTCTATCCCAAGAAAATAACGTAAAGGCCCGAGATCCTTAATGGAAAAGGATTTGGCAAGAAATTGTTTTGTACTTGAAATAAAAGCATCATTGTTACCAGTGATAATAATGTCATCCACATAAACAAGAACAAATACAGAGATTTCGTTACGAATATACGTAAAAAGATTGTAATCAAAAATGGATTGACGAAAACCACGGCGGATTAGAGTGGAAGAGAATTTAGAGAACCACTGATGAGAAGCTTGTTTAAGGCCATAAAGAGATTTATGCAACTTGCAAACACGATTATCATTGTGGTGAGAAAGACCTTGGGGAAGTTTCATGAAAACTTCTTCATAAAGATCACCTTTTAGAAATGCATTATTGACATCTAGTTGGTGAAGAGACCAATTTTTAATGGTAGCAATAGAAAGAAGAAGACGAACAGTAACTAATTTGGCTACCGGAGCAAAAATATCATGGTAATCAACTCCTTCGATTTGTGTGTAACCCTTAGCGACTAAGCACGCTTTATGTCGTTCTATAGATCCGTCAGAATGATATTTGATCTTATAGACCCATCTACAACTAATGGGTGTCTTACCTGGTGGTAAGGAACAAATAGACCACGTGTTGTTGGATTCGAGAGCACGAAGCTCGACGGACATGGCGTCACGCCAAACGGAAGAGTGAACAGCCTGAGAATAAGTTCGAGGCTCATTATGATCAACAACATTAGACAAAAATGAGCGATGAGAAGAACTCAAGTTGTGCCAAGAGAAATAATTGGCTAAAGGAAAAGAAGTAGATGAAGGAGCAACCGTGCATACATAATCACTCAGATAAGATGGTGGTCGCCGAATTCTCTTAGAGCGATCAGAATCTACGGTTGCTTCGAGAATTGGACAAGAAGAAGACTCGTTCGGTAAACAAACATTATCATCAGTGGGAAGAGCGGAAGGAATATCAATTAGTTCTGATGAATTATACTGAGATAATACAGAAGATGGTGGTGATGGAGAGATAAAGCATTCATCATCCAGAGGTGTAATGGAAAGCTCACGAGGACGAGAGTCCAAAATATCCCGATACGGAATGATGAATTCATGGAAATAACATCACGCAAGACTGTTATGCGATGAGTAGAAGGGTCATAAATGCAATACCCTTTCTGGCCATAAGGATAACCAACAAAGATGTGAGGTTTGCCCCGAGCATCGAATTTATGTTTAATACGCATGTTTTTGGCAAAACATAAACAACCAAAGATGCGTAAAGAAGAATAGGAAGGAGGTTTTCCAAATAATATTTCATGTGGAGATTTGAAATTGAGGATGGCCGCTGGTAGTTTATTTATGAGAAACGCAGCAGCGAGAATACGTTCTCCCCAAAATGAGAGGGGAAGGTTAGCTTGGAACCGTAATGAGCGAGCAACGTCGAGTAAGTGACGGTGCTTGCATTCCACAATCCTATTTTGTTGTGGAGTGGAGACACAACTTCGTTGATGGATTATTCCATGACAGTGAAACCAATTTTGAAAGGTTGATGAAAGAAACTCGGCGCCATTATCGGATATAAGGACTTGAAGTTGTGGAATAAAAATACCACCATTGCCGAAATGTATAGCAGAGATTGATAATTTGAATTGCTGATTAATTTTATTACAAAAATGTGTGATCGATCATATGAAAAGTTTGAGACTTGTTATTCATTAGATAAATCCAAGTGCATATTGAATAATCATCCACAATAGTTAAGAAGAAACGTGAGCCATTCTTGGAGGGAACAGAAAACGGTCCCCAAATATCAACATGAATTAATTCAAAACACATAGAAGAATGAGATACACTTTGCGGGAAAGAATCACAAGATTGCTTAGCTTGTGGACAAACATCACACTTAAAATTTTTATTAGCGAAAATATCTGGAAAATTCTTAACAAGAAATTGAAAACAAGAATTACAAGGGTGACCAAGGCGTGAATGCTAGAGGTCAATTTTATTTGGAATCTGAAATGAAAAAACAGAATTTAAATGAGGAACATCATCCAAGTAGAAGAGGCCATGTTGAAGACTACCCCGACCAATCATCTTCTTCGTTACACGGTCCTGAAAAAGACATTGAGATGCAGAGAAAATTACTTCACAATTAAATTGCTTTGTTAATTGTGAGATAGACAATAAGTTGAATTTGAATGATGGAATATAAAAGACATCCTCAAAATAAGTGAATGAGAGTATTTAACAACTCCAATATGAGTCACCGATGCATATGAGCCATCGGGTAGTTAAACAGAGACATGATTTTGTAACGAAGTATAAGAAGAAAAAAAATGACAGCGACGTACATATGTGGTTAGATGCATCAGAGTCAATGATCCAACAAGAAGAAATACAAGAAAGAACTGTACCTGCTAAGTTGGCTGAAGGTCCACCGGTCTTGTCTTTTGCTATAAAAGCAAGCAACTTGTTGTACTGATCGGACATCAGTTGAGTGGTCGGTGCAGCGAGATAAGATGACCCTGGTTCGATCCGTTTGCCTTGCTTCTCTGGAAAGCCAAGCAGTTGATAACACTTCTCCCGTATATGGTCGTGCCGATTGCAGTGATCATAAAAAGAACATTGCCTCTGCGATGGGCCACGATATAATGGCTTTGAAACTTGAAAAGCAGCAGACTCGACAACGGGAGCCGATCGAACATTCAACTTTTGTTGTTTTTCTTCTTGACGCACGAGGTTGTAGATGCGTTGAATGGTCGGGAAAGGCTCCATTAGGAGGATCTGACTTCGTACTGCAGAGAAGCTATCATGGAGCCCTTGAAGGAACTCCATGGCACGATCCTGATTTTGCTGCTCAATAATACATTTTCCATTGCCGCATGTGCACGGAATAATCAAAATAATGCTGCTTAATTCATCCCAGAGGGACTTGAGCTGAGTGAAATACAAGGAAACAGTCATACCTTCCTGTTTCAAAGCAGAAAATGAGTGTTTCAGCTGATATATCTTGGGCGCATTGGACTGAGAGAAGCACTATTTGAGATCTGTCCATATTTGAGCAGCAGTGTCGGCATAGAGAATGCTTGGCCTGATTTCTGGGGAAACAGAATTGAGTATCCAGCTGCCGACGAGATCGTTGCAGCGTTCCCAGTTGGCAATGTCACTTTCTTCATTCGGCATCAGTAACGACCCGTCGACGAAGCCATATTTACTCTTAGCCCGTAATGCCATTGTAATGGCACGATTCCAGGAGCCATAATTATCACCCGTTAGAAGAGGCGTAACGAGGACAGTGGAGGGGCTATCAGAGTGATGGATAGCGTAAAGATCATATCTGACCGGAGTGACAGCGAGATTATTTTCGCCGAACATGATGAGAGATAAAGAGAAAGATGAAGCAGTGAAAGGATCGAGATATTTTCACCGCTCTGATACCATGAAAGAATAGAAATACAGTTGAAACTTGGTTTTTTGTATTCATGATAGTGCCATATATATAGGCAAAGAAATATACAGTTCGATATACAAGGAAATAATAACAGTAAAGGATAAATACAAGAGCTGATATATTGGAATATATAAACTAAATCCTATAATCATGCTATCTGTTAACGAGAAGGGAGAGACTCCGCAAGACTCGTTCAACAGGTTATTGTTTCTCTTCAGTCAAAGATTAAACTATATGAGTCTTGCTCTGTGAATCTATTTGTGGGGAAAGATATAAATGTTCGAATTTAGGGGTTTCAACATAACGACCAAATTGATATTTTCAATAAATCTCAATGATTTTCGGTTGATCGTTGAAATTGATTACATGGTTTATTTTTGAGAAATTATTGGATATATATATATATATATATAAAATAAAAATAAAACCATGTTTGGTACTATACTTAAAGCCACTTAAAACAATTACTTTTAAACAAAAATGGTTGCTTTAATCGGTTTTAAATAAAGTACCAAACATAATCATAAAGCGTTGCCAATCACTAACGAAATCAGAAGTGGTGATATAAAGTGGAGAGTGAACTGAATTGGCCCCAACCCTTATGAACTTAGGCATATAAGTGAAACAGTAACAGGAGAAACGGTTCATGCTAACACTTAAAAGACATTCATTCTCAACTACAAAACCAAGCAAACTAATAGGGTCCAGTACCCAAGAATAAGAAAATAATGAAGGGTATCGCTAAATACACGACCCTTTTCGCCTATATGGGGAAAATTTTGCGTGTAGAAAACTCACTCTCCCTTCTCTCTTTGTCTCACCTGATCTCTCTATCTCCCTCCCTCTCTGCAATCCCTTCCTCCTCCCTCATCTTCTACATCTTCTCTCCTCTTAACAAAAACTACTGAAAATTACACATTCAGAACCATGTCCCGTGTGTTCATCATATCTATAGTGTCGGAGCTGGTGGCGGCTACGATGGATATGTGTATTTTTCAGTAGTTTTTGTTAAGAAGAGAGAAGATGAAGAAGATGAGGAAGGAGGGAGAGAGAGAGAGAGAGAGTGAGGCAGAGAGAGAATGGAGAGTGAGTTTTTTAAGAAACAAAGAGAGATTGGTTTGTTTTGGTGTGAGAAATCTGAGAAAGAGGTACATAGAGGCAATTAAGACTTTTAAATTGCTACTCGACAAAATTTCGTCGTGTATAGAATGAAAAGGGCCGTGTATTTAGCGGCACCCAATAATGAAATTAGCGCACTTATTTCTGATTTTCAAATTAACACCATGAATATTCTTCTCAACAATCATAAAACCTGAAAGCTCAGCATCTCACACTAACGAGTGCCTTATCATCGGTCTTTGTAACAAATGTTTGAAATATCCAATCATCATAACCATAATTTCTTAAAAAACTAAGAGTCTCAATTAGCTTATTCTTTTGATTTTCATCGTCCCAAGTACTGTACCACTCTTCCCAAACAGATGTAAATGACTTGAAGGTCAATATTGTATAAATCATCTTTTACCAGGATATGGAAGTTGGAATAGTCACAATTCATAAAGGGAACTTAGTGTAAATATCATGTGATTCCGTGAATTGACAAAAACAAAAGCAATGCTTCAGTTAAGATAAAGAAAGTGGAAACATAAAAGAATTAAGTGCTTGCAGCAATAGTATGTATTTTCAATGAAACCCATTTAAAATTCCTAAATCTTTGATTTATTTTCATGTTATTTCATCAAATTGATGTCATAATATTGTAGACTGGTTGATTTAGATATGACATATGGTGTTGATTGATAAAAATAGGCTTGAAAACCAAGAAAACCCGAAAATATGACCTAAATAACTGAAACCGGTCTAATCCGGGACGTGCAGACCCACCAAAGAAATGAGGGAGTGAACAGTGTATGTCTACAAAGCCCACGTGCGAGTCCAGCGCATGGGGACGCGTGGGCCACTATTTTTGGTCCTCATTTTTTGTGTCCTGCAAATTATTATTTTATAATAATTGTCATAACTTTTCTAAATTCTTTTGGTGCTCATTAAATTTTTATTTTTGAAAATATGTGATTAATTGTTTATTTATCAAAACCTGTGCATATATTCTAAAATTTTATTTCACATTAAATTATTTTGATGTATTGAGATGTTGTTAACGGTAGGTACTCTCCTAGATTACTTGTTTTATTTATTGTACTCTCAGCTTGAAAGAAAATATATTTAAATATATTTTTTTATCTTCAAGACCTGCAGTAAGGATTCAATAATTAATTAATTTGGTGACTCATAGAGGTACATGTTTTGAGTACCTCAAATTGTATGGTCACATGCTTATATGTCGTAACGCATGCGTTTATGGTTATAAATGGTATTATTGTCTATCTCGATTTTGAAAATTTTCATGGGTTGATATGGGTGTTTATTGCCAAAGTGACAAACCCATTGATACTTATGGGATTTCATTCAAATATATTGCGGTATGATTTCTAATTGCATCATGAAATTATCTGCCCAAAATGGGTAGTTTTATGCTATAATTTATGGAAGTACATGGAACATTGTGGTAAGGATGATGGATCAATTTAGAAGGTATGTCTGTCCAAAGGAGATAATTCCTTTGAAATTGAGACATTGTCTTGACATGTTTTATGTGTAGAGTTTCGAAGTGTTTATTATATTCTCCACCCAAATGGGAGTTTGTAACTATACTTTTAGATTCTCTGTTTTGGAATATGTTAATCGTTGCCCTTATACTAATGTGTTTCATTCTTATCTTGAATCAATCATATTTTCTGTGAACAATAACCAAGTAACCATTGAGATTCTGACTGGTTCGAATTATAAGAGATAGAATGAGGATGTAGAGTTTGCTGTAGGCATGGGAGACATTGAAATATGATAGCATGTACATATTGTGTTTGATTTCAGACAATGAGTATACTTGTTTTAGTGTTGAAACAGCTGCCTCCAAAAGGCCTCTTAACAAAATAAAATCTTATGCTTTATGGTATAGGTGTCTAGGTCACATTTCTAGAGAGAGTTGAAAGGCTTGTTAGGGATGATATTTTACACACTCTTGATTTTGGGGATATGAAGACCTGTATTAATTGTATTAAAGGAAAGTTAACCAAAACTAAGAAAAATGGCTCAACTTGTAGTTCTGATCTTCTAGAAATAGTGCACACTGATATTAGTGGACCTATGTCACATACCATATGTGGAAAGAGTTATTTCATTATCTTCATTGATGATTTCTCCAGATATGGATATTTTTACTTGAAAAAAGAGAAATCTAAAGCTTTGGGAAAATTTAAAGTTTTTAAATTTAAAGTTGAGAAACAATTGGGAAAATCCATTAAGATTGTGAGATCTAATTGAGGTGGTGACTTCTATTAGCTTTGAGGAGAATAAGATAGATCACTGCGTATACCTAAAGTTCAATGAGAGTAAATTTATTTACCTAGTTCTTTATGTGGATGATGTTTTGCTTGCTAGTAATGATCTTGGGTTATTGCATGAGACAAAACAGTTCTTGTCCAAGACTTTTGATATGAAAATCTTGGTGAGGCGTCCTTTATCTTTCGTGTTGAGATCCATAGGGATAGATCTCGTGGTTTGTTGGGTCTTTTTTAGAGAGTTTACATAGATCGTGTACTTAGCGGGTTTAACATGCAGAGTTATAAGCCTGGAGATGAGCCAATAATGAAAGGGGATAAATTGAGTTAGTCAATGTCCCAAGAATGATCTTGAGAGAGAATCCATGAAAACTGTATCTTATGCTAGTGCAGATGGTAGCCTGATGTATGCAAAAGTTTGTACCATACCAGACATTGCTTATATAGTAGGTGTGCTTAGCCGTTATCTTTTTAATCTTGGGTGTGATCACTAGGTGACGACTAAGAAATTGATGAGGTACTTGCAAAGGACAAATGACTATATGCTTGTTTATAGGAAGGTGGATAATCTTGAGGTGATAGGTTACTCTGATTCAGATTTAGCTGGTTGTCCGGATGACCTGAAATCCACTTCATGATGCATTTTCACCTTAGCTAGAGGAGTTATTTCCTGGAAAAGTGTGAAACAGATAATTACTACTTCTTCCACTATACAGACAAAGTTTGTAGTTTATTATTAGGCAACTAAGTAAGCTATGTGGTTGATAAATTTTATTTCAGGGCTTGTTGTGGTTGACACCATCTATATACCACTGGTGATATGCTATGGCAATAGCTCTGCTATGTTGTTTTCAAAGAATAATAAGAGTTGTAGTGGTTTTAAACATATTGAGCTAAAATACCTTAAAGTCAGGGATTTAGTAAAACAATGAGATATCGTTGTTGGGCACATTCAAATGGAGAACATGGTTGTTGATCATCTAACCAAAGGTCTGAGACTCATTGTTTTTAAGAAACATGTTAATAGTATGGGTATTTTAGAGTCCTTTAATGTACTTGATTAGTAGGAGTTATTTGTGTTTTAATATTTTTTGGTTATTGGATTTATGTAATTTTGAAACCTTTCATGTTTTAGGTACATTCAATAGTTGGGTACATTCTTATCTCTACATATGTATGAATGCATTTGAACATATGACATGTCATGTTGTGAAAATTTGGTTTTAGTTTTGAGTTTGTTTAGGTATGTCTCTTGGTTGACACCATGTTGAGATCTCAATGTATTTTGAATGGAGACATACAGTGTTATTGATGACTTCTCTGGCCTATTAATAGGCATATTGTTCGGAGAGTCATGTTGAGGACTGAAAATGGAAATAGTATATATTTTTTTATCACCTGTGGGATGCTATTTTCTTGTACACTATCACATTGAATCCATGTCAGTAAAATCATCTACATGTGTAACTATAGATTGGTCTTGTGTGAATAATAGAGCACAATGACGGCCATGATTCCATCATCCATGTGTTGGTGTTTTCATGGGACTGAGTTGTTTAAGATGTTATCTCAAAGGATCAAATTGTTTTTTAAAATGTGACCACAATAAAATCAAGATTGATCCAGAAGTCATTTAAAATTGAGTAAAATATTTTAAAATTTGAAAGCTATAATTATAGTGGTTTTGGTTTTATAAAACCGAATCTACAAGTTTTTAATTGGTGATCATGTGGTTTGAGTTTGTACACATCTTAATTAAATTAATGTGGATAATGTAGACCAACCTTAGATAGAAGCTATGCCTCTAATTGTTGAGGGGTTTTTGAAAATGTGTAACTAGTGTAGACCTTAATCCAAACCAAGCTCAAGCTTGAAAATATAAGCTCAAGATAGAGTCGGCTAACTTTTAACGAGTTCAACCCCATAAGCCACTTGAGCTTTTTCACATACAAAATTTTTACTAATTCAATCCTTTTTAACTTAGGCTTTAACAATCAATATAAAACCCAGCTTAAAGAGAATAAAAATTTGAACTTTTTGATGCAAAATATTTTTATTGAATACCCATTTTAAATTGGGCTTGTGTGGGATGCTTTGAAACAAGTCCACATATTTATTGAGGACTCTCCCGCTTTCCATCTCCTGTGTAGGTGTTGTGGGATTGAGTTCCTTCAATTTCACTCAAGCTCTCATAATCCCAACCCAATGCTTGAATTGCTTGAATCCCACTTCCACAACCTTATAAATACAATCCCAGGTCGTTGGGAAAGCCACAAAACCTATTTGAGCTTTTTTATAAAAGCTCTCACCTAAACTCTTTAAGGCTTGTTGCATTTGTAATGCCTTTGTTGAGGCGTTTCTGAAGTTTATTTTTGTATTTCAATGAATTGAGGAATGAGAGTAATTTCTTAGTCTATTCAACATATTACATGTTTATTATATATTTAATTAAGTTTAAAAAAATTGATGAACAATTACTCAGGTTGGCTCGCGAGTCATCAAGTCAAATATAAAATAATTCAAGTTTGACTCTTTTTTCAAACAAATTTAAAATTAAGAATTAAGCTCCAAATCGATTTGAACTTAAATTTAGAGTCCCTATTTGTCATAATGATTTTTGAATTATAAACGGGAAATGAGTATGCCAGTTGCTCATCCGTTTCATTTTTTGCTTTCCTTGTGATTTAAATAATAAGCAATAAATAAAATGACGTCGTTTTATTTGAACTTTCTAAAGGTCCACCATGATTGGTATACGTTAGGTCCCCATGAATAAATCTTCTGGGCTCTAATTACATGATCCTGGGTCTTGGGCAAGTTTGAAGATCAACTTTGCATTTCTCAATTATAATCTTTTTGTTTTCGCATGAGAACTCATCAATTCGGTTTAAATCATAATATGACATTTTGTTGCTTTTCTATTTTCCTTTGCCTCATCTTTCTTCTCTTGTTCACAGGAGACTTGTTGGTTACACGATAGAAATAACACTCTTTTTTCATTTTTAAATTTTTGATGTGAATAGGATTCGATCTTAATTTTTTACAAGGTAATAAATAATTTTACTAGCTAAACTTATTGTTAACCTTAGATACACTTTTTTGTTTTATCTGATGTGTGTCATAAGATTTGGTGAGATTACCCTTGTCCTTTAACTATATTCTACAATAGACACACTAATTAAAACTATTTAGTGCAAATTTGAACAAATAATGACTTTTAAAATCAATTTAACACTTTTAACATAATCATGCTGAAAATTCAGTCTAGTTCCTTTTTCGCTTCACAAGGATCAAGATTAAAATGAGCATTTATTCCCTTTCTAAGGTTTATTTCTAGCCTCTCAATGAATAATGATCAAGTGAGACACAAATTCTTTAGTCCAAATTTTTTTAATAAAAAAAATATAAGATTCCTGATTATTCAGAATTTAATCAAATCATAGGTACTGGTGATAAGGTTAAGTAAAATTATGTATTGGTCCATCTATGTTTTTACTAACATTGCACAACGTCCTAAGATTTTAGTAGAATTATATGTCATCATTTTATTTTATCTGACTAAAACTGTTCTACTTTGAGGTTTAATGAAATTAACTGGATTAATATGTAATATTACTAAAACTCAAAGTAGTGAAATATTGGTCAAATAAAATAGATGAACTAACATAATTTTACTAAAGAATGGGTAGTAAACTGTATTTAACTCTATATTCAAATGGGAGAGACTTGACCTTGAGATCAATCATGTTCAAATAAACAAAAAAAAATATTAAAACTAGCTCGTTGAAATGAATGAAAGAGAAGAAAGTGGTTTTTTATTGATTGATAAGAGAGAAATGTGAAGAAAAAAAATCTATATTTTCTTACATGAGTTATGATTATCAATCCCAAATGATGGAAATTGAAGAGTAAAACTGTGAAATCTCACACACAAAAAGAATTTTCTGAAGAACTGTTTATTGAATGATGTTTTACAATGAACTGAAGCCAACTATTTATAGTAGCTGTGATGAGGTAACATGATAACACCAAACCTCTAACTAATAATGACCAAAGAATAAAACTATGATAATCCTAACTATTTGATAATCCTAACACATGATAAATAAGAATTATCTAAAAAGATAAATCCAACTTAATATCAAATAATAATAATAAAGATATAATAACTTGGTTTAATCCTACAAAGCTCCCCTTAAACCAAGTCCTTCATAACTCATCATGCTCAAAGACTTCTTAAGCTTCTGAAAAATGTCAACTTTGAGCGGCTTTGTGAAGATGTCTGCAACCTGTTCTTCTGAACGGCAGTACTCAATCACAATCTCTTTCTCTTTCACCAAGTCTCGTATCAAGTGAAACTTGATATCAATGTGCTTACTTCTACCATGATATACTGGATTCTTGGTCAAGGAAATGGTGGACTTGTTGTCGCAGTAGATCACCGTGGGAGCATCCTATTGATGCTTTAACTCAGAAAGCATGCGATGCAGCCACACAGCTTGTGTAGCATCACCAGCAGCTGCAATGTACTCAGCTTCTGTTGTTGATAGAGCAACCACCTGTTGCTTCTTTGATGACCAAGAAAAAACTCCAGAACCAAGATGAAACGCAAATCCGAAAGTGCTTTTCCTCTTCTCCGTATCACCTGCCCAGTCACTATCTGTATATCCAACAAGCTCGAATTTGTTAGCGGAAGAGTAAAAGATACCATCACCCAGTGTACCTTTCACATATCGCAAGATATGCTTGCCAGCCTGCAAGTGAGATTGCCTCGGAGAGTCCATGAACCTGCTAATAAGCCCAACTCCATAAGAAATATCAGGCCTAGTAGAAGTTAAGTATCTCAGACTTCCTACTAGCCTCCGAAAGATGGTAGCATCAACTAGCTCACCAGACCCATCCTTCTCCAACTTCAACCTTTCTTCAACTGGAGTCAGTGTCGACTTACATCCCTCCATCTTGAACTTTTTCAGCACATCACTAGCATACATTTTCTGACACACAAAGATACCATCATCTATCTAAGTCACCTCAATGCCGAGAAAGTAGGACATCAACCCCAAATCTGTCATCTCGAAATGACAAGTCATTGCACTCTTGAACTCTGAAATCATCTTAGGATTATTACCAGTAATGATCAAATCATCAACATATAAGCACACAATAAGAATATCTCCATGGGAATTGGATTTGATATACAAAGTGTGCTCATAAGGACATCTCTGGAACTCATGCTAGATAAAATGTGTCAATGCGTGTATACCACGCTTTGGGTGCCTGTTTCAACCCATATAAGGCCTTTTTCAGCTTGTAAACTTTATTTTCTTGCCCCTTCTTTACATACCCCGTAGGTTGCTGTATGTAGACTTCCTCCCCTATCTCCCCATTTAAAAATGCGGATTTCACATCCATCTGGAAGATTCTCCAGCGATTCTGTGTAGCAAGAGACACAATCAAGCGAACAGTGTCAAGTCTAGCAACAGGAGAAAACACCTCGAAATAATCGATCTCTGGCCTTTGCTTGTAACCTTTCGCAACTAGATGTGCTTTGTAGCGTTCCACCTCACCATTCGGCTTGTATTTTGTCTTGTACACCCACTTAACACCAATGGGCTGCTTTCCACCTGGCAAATCAGTAAGCTCCCATGTGTTATTCTTTTCAATCGCACCTATCTCTTCTTCCATTACTTTCAACCAGCAATCATTACGAGCATCTTCATATGTGATAGGATCACAATCTGCAAACAATGCAAAGTTCACCAACTCTTCATCTGTTGGATAGTCGTCATTACTGAGAACACAATCCTGCAAACGAGCTGGCAACACCCATTCACGTTATGGACGACTAGAAGATTCTGCTGGATGTGGATTCATCGGGGATGGTGGAACCACTGGGGTTGGAACCAGATCCTCTCTTGGATGACCGTCAATCTCATCTAGGTCAATATTAATGTCTGAAGAGCTCCCCTTACCGCAAGACCAATCCCAGCATCCCTGCTCATCGAAGATAACTTCCTTGCTGACAATCACCTTTTCGGTCACTGGATTATAAATTTTATAACCCTTTGTTACCTGACTGTAGCCGATGAAGATGCACTTCTCTGCCTTATCATCAAGCTTCTTTCCTAAACCATCAGGTACATGAGCATAGGCAATACACCCAAACACTCGTAAGTGTACAATGTTGGGTTTGAGTCGAGTCCAGGCTTCCTGAGGAGTCTTTCTGATAACACTACTGGTGGGACATCTATTCAACATATGGAATGCACAAGCAACTGCATCACCCAAAAAACCTTTGGGCAGTTTCTTCAAGTGTAACATGCACCTGACCATGTCCATGATTGTTCTATTCTTCCTCTCTACTACACCATTCTACTAAGGAGTATATCTCACTGTTAACTGATGATTGATGCCATGTTTTTGCAAGAAACTATCACAGATAACATATTTTGTCCCCCAATCTGTTCTCAGAGTCTTGATAGACCTTTCACTCTGATTCTTCACCAATGCCTTAAATCTCTTGAAGGCATCACAAGAATCTGACTTCTGCTGCAAGAAATACACCCAAGCTTTCCTGCTGAAGTCATCAATAAAGGTAATAAAATACATATATCCCCCATTCGACGGAGTCTCCATGGAGCATAGATCTGAGTGCAGTAGCTCCAATGGTCGACTAGCTCTCCACGTCTTCTTTGTAAGAAATAGGACTTTGTGCTTCTTTCCCACAACACATGTCTCGCATACCTTATTAGGAGGATCAATGACCGGCAATCCTGAAACCATCTTCCTTGAAGAAAGTAACTTCAGACTTCCAAAGTTCACATGGCTAAACCGCATATGCCATAACCAACTCCCATCTTTGATTACAGAACTAAGGCATGGTAAAATGTCATTGTTAATATGCAGTGGAAACAAACGATTTGATGACATATTTACCTTTTCTATCAAACTCTTCTGTGCATCCTTGATGGTGCATACCCCTCTATAGATCCGCATATCATACCCTTTCTCTGAAAGTTGCCCCATACTCAACAGATTTTGATGCAGACTCGGGACAAACAATACCTCTGAGATGGTATTCTTGGATCCATCCTTCAGAGAGATGGAGATTTTTCCCTTCCCCATCACTGGCACCTTTGAGCTATTCCCAAACTTTACTTCCGAAGTAAAGGTCTCATCCAATTCTGAAAACATCTCATTTCTACCACACATGTGGTTGCTGCAGCCTGTATCCAGAAACCATTTGTACTTGACATCATCCACTGCTACACTACACGCTAGCAGTAATGTTTTCGAACAGTCTCCATCTTCTGCAACATTTTCCTAGATATTTTTCCCATTGGATTTGCACTCATTCTTGTAGTGGCCATATCTTTTGCATCTGAAACACTGAATCTGAGATTTATTCTTCTGATTAGTGTTATTGCCTCCTCTGCCTTTTGTCTGGCTAGATCTGGAAGCACTTCCCCTCCAATTTTGCGAGTTTTGACCCTTCTGGCTTACCTCAGAATTCTTTCGGGTCTCTACTTAGTCTTTCTTAAGACTCAACTGGCTCTACAAAGCTTCCTCCACCTCGATCTCAGACTTCTCGTCCAAACGTTGTTCGTGGGCTTAGAGTGAGCCTATCAACTCATCCAATGTCATCTCCTCAAGATCTTTAGACTTCTCGATGGCAGTCACCTTGTACTAAAACTTTTCAGTCAGTGTTTGGAGAATCTTCTCCATGATCTGAACATCTGAAATTGTCTCACCATTGGACTTCATCTGATTAACAAGTGCCAATGTCCGTGAGCAGTAATCTACCACCTTCTCTGTTTTCTTCATCTGGAGAAGCTCCAACTGCCTCTGCATGGTCTGCAGGCAAACTTTCTTCACCTTTTCTGCTCCCTTGTATGTGTTCATCAGAGTGTCCCATCCCTGTTTTGCTGATGTTGTATGTGCGATTTTCTCAAAAATTACCAGATCCAGCGATTGATTAATGAAAAATCTCACCTTCAAATCCTTCCTGGTTGTTGCAGCATCTGCTGGCCCAACAATACCCTCGGAAAGAACAGTCCACAACTCCTGGTGTTCAAACAATAATTGCATTTGTACCCTCCAATACTCAAAATTGGTTTTTCCGTCAAACTTTGGTATTTGTGGTTGTATTGTGTTATTATTATTATTGTTAAGGGCGGCCATTGTAATTTGCCAAGAACAATAATAATAATAAAAAGCGAAAAAAAAAACGTGAACAAACCAGTATATCAGCAAAACAAAAATCAAAACATACTAGACCTCTCAGTTTCTTCATGACAATGCTCACAGATTCGCTGCAAGTCACGATTCCGGTGACTTTCTCGGTTGACAACAATGTATTCCGGTCAAGCAAGGTACAGCCAACAATCTCTGCTGGTCAACTATAACCAACGATCATCGGATCTGGTCAGCACTGTCTGCACCTTCTGGTGTGGGGGATGTCTTTTCACTTTCCGGTGGCGCGTAGGTTGCGTGGAGGTCTGTCCGGCGTTGCTGACTGCTGCTCCGAACTCCTGGGTCCTCAACTCCTGGATCCGCCTACCACTCATGGATTCTGAACTCCTGAATCCTACCTTACTGCCCTCCAAGCCTCAAACCAGGCTCTGATACCAAATGTGAAATCTCACACACAAAAAGAATTTTCTAAAGAACTGTTTATTGAATGATGTTTTACAATGAACTGAGGCCAACTATTTATAGTAGCTTTGATGAGGTAACATGATAACACCAAACCTCTAACTGATAATGACAAAAGAATAAAACTATGATAGTCCTAACTATCTGATAATCCTAACACATGATAAATAGGAATTATCTAAAAAGATAAATCCAACCTAATATCAATTTATAATAATAAAGATATAATAACTTGGTTTAATCCTACAAAAACGAATTAAATTTTTTTTATCATCCTTACATAACACATAAGAAAATCAAATAAATTATTTTTAATCTTTTTATGCAAAATATAATCTGTATTTTGTCATTGCTAATTATATCTTACAATATCCATATTCTATTTCTTTTTTAAAACCAAAATTTCCCCATTATCTTTTCCTTTCCTAATCAAGCTATTATCCATCTTCTTTTTTCATTTAGGCCTTTAGCGTCAACAATCAAGCTACATGACACACTACTTGACTAAAAAGCCACATTTCCCACGACTAGTTTGAAAATTCAGGAGATTTTAAAAGTAAACAATGTAATAAATTCAAGCATTAATTATGGCAATTAAGTGGAGGTAGATGTAATAAATTCAAGCATTAATTGTGGCAATTAAGTGGAGGTAGATGTGCTCCACTAAGCATTAATTGTGGCCAAATTAATTCAGTTATTCTTAGTGCATTTCTCCATAAATAGGATAACCATAGAGCATATTAAGAGTTAGCAAGTTAGAGTGTTAGAGAAAAAACACAAGGTGTATGCTTAAAGAATGTTGGTTCATATTCTCAATGGTTGTATTGAGAGTATAAGGTATATGTAACCAACCTATATATGGTCCATGTTTAACCCTTTGGCTATCCATTAATTGTGGTAACAAGCGTATGGAATACGGACGAACGTTCTTGATGGAAGAACATGGATAAATACAGGTTTGGTCCCTAGACTCGGTACTTCTCATTTTGTTTCATACACCATCAAATTGAAGAGAGTTCTAAGAGTCTAAAAGAACCAATATCGAGAGAATAGCAGATTGTGTAAGTGAAAAGCTTCAATGGCTGGAGGTATGTTTACGGTCTTTATAATTCCGAATTTAATCTATATGCTATTTAAGTTGTTCATCATGTTTAGATTTTATTTAAGTTCTAACATTTGGTATCAGAGCATTGTTTACCTCTGCCTTGAAGTATTAAGCAATCTGTAATACTTTCGATTTATACCCAAAAAATAATTTGATTTCAAAGTTTGTTTTTCGAGTATTTTTTGATGGAAAATAATGTTAGAAATCATTAAGAAATTTGATTTCTAGTATTTCTGAGTTTTAAAATCTTGGAAGCCAATTTTATGAATTTTTACTATGTTGCATATGATTTGTAATTATTTGCAAAAATAAAGTTTACAAACTCTTATAGGTATTTATTTTATTTATGTGCTTAAAATTATGTATTATGTATGTATAACTTTTTTGGGTTATGCATGCAATTTAAGTTTAAATAGTTTTAGTGCATAAATAATTTAATGTTGGGCATGTATTTTTAATTTTGTGATTATTTTGCTCAAATTAAGATTACGCATATATACTGTTTATGTTAGTTCTATATATGCAATTTCAGTAAATACTCATTTTTAGCATGCTTTTGTTTTTCAATTAATGCTTTTAGAATGAGTTTGTTTTGTGCAATGAATTAAATTAATTGCATAATATTATGTTTAATTATGCAATTTATGTTTTATTTATGAGAACTTTATTTACATATGATAACATATTATTAAGTTTAGATATTGTTAGATTATGTAAACTTAGGTTATTCTCATAAAACTTAATTTGTGCATAACACATTAAGGTTCATAATACATTACTATGAACAATTAAGTTAAAAATTATGAATAATTCATAAACAATTTGTAGTTGGCATAAGACAGCATGATCTAGGACAATGCTCTGTCTAAGGATTCTGATTTTTAATGAGGCTTTGTCCCGACCAATTATCCTGGGAGCACTCTTAGTGATTGCCTATTATGTTACTGCGTAATTGCTTTTAGGCATTAAGTAGAGCCTAAAATATAGTAAATATAAATGTCTAGTGAACCATATAATTTTAAAATATTTAAAGAGTAGCCACAGCATCTTTAATTATATAAAATTATATATTAAGTGGATTAGGATCACATAATGGACATTAATTGTAATTAGTTATATGAATATAATGATTTTATCCCACAGGGATTTTATTGTGTTTATATAATTAATTAGGATAATATATTAAAATTAGTTTTTCTTAATTTACCCACAGGAGTTAAGAAGAATTAATTTAATAGTTTTATCATAAAGTTTAAAGATAGAAAAACGTCAAACTGTAATCATAATATACATTATGAACTTAGTAAAAATAGTTTGATAAAATTTATCATAAAGTATAAAGAATCTTATTGAATTAAAAATTTAGCCCACTGGTAATTTTTAATGAAATTAGATTCAATTTCACCGTGTTTTTACATTGGTAAAACATGCAATTTAGAAAATTAGACCTCAAATCTTGACATAAGCTTTTGGACTTTATGCAGTTACTCAACCCACTAGTTTCTCTGATATCCGTTGTGACATACCCGAACTTATGGGAGATAACTATAAGGTATGGAAGGAGAGGATTCTCCTCCAGCTAGGGTGGATGGACATAGATTATGCTATTAGGAAGGACAAACCACTCGCAATCGATGATAACAGCACTCCGGCTGCGGTTACGCTATATGAGCGATGGGAGCGATCCAATCGGCTCAGCGTGATGTTTATCAAAACTAAGATAACTGCTGGTATACGTGGTTCTGTCGATCAGCATGTGAAAGTCCTTGATTTGCTAAAAGCCATTGACGATCAATTCGTCACTTCAGAAAAGGCATTGGCAAGCACCCTGATAATGAGATTATCATCTCTCATACTCACCAGCGTAAAAGGTGTGCGCGAGCACATAATGCAAATGCGTGACATTGTGGCTCAACTTAAGAAACTTGAGGTTGATATGTCGGAGTCCTTCCTGGTACACTACATTCTGAACACCCTTCCAACTCAGTACGGGCCTTTCAAAATCTCGTACGACACACATAAAGACAAATTGTCAATTAATGAATTAATGACCATGTGTGTTCAAGAAGAAGAGAGACTTATGATGGAACTGAGTGAGAGTGCAATGCTGGCTATTACCCATGGGAATGACATATTAAAACCAACCTTGTTTGTTTGCTATGAATCTAATATGGTTAATGTTAATATTAACACCTGGTGGATTGATTCTAGATCTATAATCCATATTGCAAACTCCTTGCAGGGTATGCAAAACCTAAGGAAGCCAGTGGGAAGTGAGCAAGACATCTTATCAGGCAACAAGATGGGCTCACATGTGGAGGCGATTAGAACATGCATTTTAACTTTAAGTAGTGGCTTTATTTTAAAATTGGAAAGGACCTTTTATGTACCAAGTTTCTCACGAAACTTGATTTCTGTTTCCAGACTTATACCATTTGGATATTCCTTTAATTTTCAAGACACATCTTTCAGTTTATTTTATAAAACTGATTATGTTGGGAATGGTATTTTGACTGATGGTCTTTATCATCTTTATTTACAAAATGATGCCACTTATAGTTCAATGCATGTTCTAACTGGCGTTAAAAGGTGTAATATTAACGATGACTCCTCTATGTTATGGCACCGGAGATTATGACATATCTCCATAGAAAGAATTAAGAAATTAGTGAATGAAGGGGTACTTAGTACTCTATATTATACTGATTTTGAGACTTGTGTGGACTGCATTAAGGAAAGCAGACCAACAAGTCCAAGAAAGGTGCTAATAGGAGTTCGGACATATTAGAAATCTTTCATACTGATTTATGTTGTCCAGACATGGGCACACATGGTCAGAAATATTTCGTCACTTTTATCGATGATTACTCACGATATATGTATATCTATTTGCTTCATAATAAGAATGAATCATTGGATGCCTTCAAAGTCTTTAAGGCTGAAGTTGAGAACCAATGCGGAAAGCAAATAAAAATTGTGAGATCCGATAGAGGTGGAGAATATTATGATAGATACACAGAAAATGGACAAGCACCTGGTCTTTTTGCCAAGTTTCTTCAAGAACATGGGATTGTTACCCAATACACTATGCCTGGTTTTTCGGACCAGAATGGTGCTGCAGAAAGAAAAAACCGAACATTGATGGACATGGTGCGGAGTATACTTAGCAACTCCAACCTTCCTACATCCTTGTGGACTGAAGCACTAAAGACGGCTGCGTATATATTAAACCGAGTTCCAACCAAGGCTATTACCAAGACACTATTTGAATTATGGAAAGGTTGGAAACCGAGTTTGCGACATATGCGCGTTTAGGGATGTCCGTCTGAGGTAAGGATTTATAACCCACAAGAGAATAAACTGGATCTGAGGACCATTAGTGGGTATTTTGTTGGATATGCCGAAAGGTCCAAGGGTTACAGGTTTTATTGTCCAACACATACTACTAGGATTGTGGAATCAAGAAACGCTAAGTTTCTAGATAATGACATGATCAGAAGGAGGGATCGGTTCAGGAACTTAGTTCCTACACATGATCATACAGAGCCTGCACATTATCATACAGAATCTCAACCTTCATCAAATGATAGATTGGTAATAGTTCATAACACGCCTCAAGTACAAGCTTGTGTTGACCAATCGATCATTGAGGTTCCACAAGCTACTGACAACATTCTAATAGATCAAGCAGTTCAGGAAATACCACAAGCTCCTGAACAACCAGTTGAACCACAAGCTCCCCTGGGAGACATTGGTACAACATTAAGAAAATCTACTAGAAGCAGGAGATCAGCAATTCCTAGTGATTACATTGTGTATCTACAAGAATCTGACTATAATTTTGGAGCCAAAAATGATCTTGAAACCTTTTCACAGGCCATAAGTTACAAAGGGTCAACCATGTGGCACGATGCTATGAAGGAAGAGATGAATTCCATGAAAAGCAATGGAGTCTGGGATCTTGTAGAGTTGCCTAATGGGGCGAAGGCCATTGGTTGCAAATGGGTTGTTGCGCGTTTATATACCTAAATAAATGGGTAAATAATCGCACTTGTTTTACTTGCAAGTGCACAAGGTCAATAGTGTAGCATAGTGTGCGAATGCAAGATCATCTCCACAGGGATTGGTAAAGTTCGATTTAGAATTATAATTGCAATGTAAAAAGATAGAAATAATAAACTGAATGGTGATTTGATAATAATAAAGACATAGGGCTTTGATATCCACCACTAGTCATACATTCCCGATTTTGTATAAAGTATCAGTGCTCTAGCCATATTATGTGTACCTACTGGTTGCCAACCTAAGGGCATGGTATCTACTCCTTAAGCTATTGATTTCCCTAAGCAACGAGTTAGGCATGGTATCTACTCTAACTCTTTTCTTCCTTAAGGGATTCAGCATGGTATCTGCTTGAGTTGTTCCTTAAGAAAGCATAGGTACTGTGGAAATCGACAACCACATGAGACCTAGGGCATGGTATCTACTCCCGGTTTCCCATGTTGATTAACCCGGGTATCCGGATAAGATGGTCCCTTGTTACTAATGTTAGACCCAGGACTCGGTCATCCAAATTGATCTAACTAACCTATCCATACCACATGCATACGTTGGCCTTACACATACATATGAGGAATGTAAATAAGCACAGGTGTTAATCAAGTTAAGTAACATAATAAGCTATGCAAAGATTTAATCAATGAATAAAAATATGGGAATGCATAACTAGGGCTTCAATCGAGCCCTATAAGAGAGTTAGTTACACATACTAACTGAAGTAAACATAATTAAACTAAACATAAAGGAGAAGAATAAACCCGAGAGAAGAGGCGTCAATTCTCTCCCAAGCTCTCCACTCCAAGTAAAAGAAAAGAGAAAAATGTTTACTATCTAAGGTGTAAGGTGTCCTTTTGTGTGTGAGTTACAAGTGTATTTATAGGTCTTTGAGAAGTCCTAATAGACCCATGAGTCCTAAACTTTCCTAAAACGAAAATCTTGTATTTTCCAAAATAAGGTTCTGCAGTTTACTGTTCACGCCCGTATCTTTGCGCTCGATCGCATGTGGCCTTGCGCTCGATCGCAAGTTGCGCTCGATCCTAGCTGTGTGTGCACGATCGTATGTGCGCTCGATCGCACTTCATGTGCGCTCGATCGCACTTTGTCCAGAAAGTGCTCCAGGGCTTCTAGATTTCTTCCTTAAAGTGCCAAAACTGCTTCTTTTTCTCCAAGACCCTATAAAAACATGTAAAACACACAAATGGAGTAAAAGATACCAAATTAATGCAATAAAGGATCTAACAAGTGTAAATAAGGGGGCTTAAATATGTATATTTAAGCGTCTATCACACCCCCAAACTTACATATTGCTAGTCCCTTAGCAATACTAAATTAAAAACTAAAACAGAAATATAGATAAATTCAATGTTCATAGTGTCTATAAAAAATCTAGATTTTACACAAAACAATGATGCGCATTCATGAGCAAGCTTAACAAGTGTAAACATATATCTGCAATGAATAAGAGTTTTGAACATAAATCATATTCACTAGGTATTTTAAGATATCACAAGTTTGACTTTGGTGTGTGGTGATTAGCACATAAAAGGTTGGGTTTTCAAGAAATTCAAACAGGTAGTGTTTCGATGACTCAAGATTCACCAAACTTCCTATTAGAGTCAACAAATATGGCACAGACTTTTATTTGCGAGATTTTTGCCAAGTTAGTTCCCTTAAGCTTTCTTGATGACTCGTGTAACGAGCGTTTGGCCAATGACTCCCAAACCAGATGGTTTTAGGGCATTAGGTGTAAAGACACCCCTAAGGACTTACTAGCTCGAGTCAACAAGGCTACGAAACTAACTGATTTTTATGCTACCATTTAGAATTTTCTACCTTTTGACGTGACACTCAATGCTTACTGAGGCAAGAGGGCCAGTTACTCAGCGAAAAATTCCTTTGTTAATGATCACTTAAGATTTTCCACCTTTTGACGTGACACTCAATGCTTACTGAGGCAAGAGGGCCAGTTACTCAGCGGAAAATTTGTTTGTATTGATCATTAGGAGCATTTTTTTTCTTTTTGAGTACGAATCAATCTTTTCTATTTTTATATGCCAAAATGTCAATCTAATAGGTCATCTAGTTCACAGTCAAGCAAAAGAAACATACCAATCTAAATAACATGTCATACCCCACACAGCTATGTGCTAATGTGCTCGTGATAGCTCAAGTTAAACTTGTGAATTCTTAAATGCCAAAAGGGCAGTGATCTAGGTTCAAAACTTGTTTATTGGCCTATATGTTCAAAGTGTTAAGCTGACTGATGAAGTCGAATCATAATATTTTGTTTAGATCCCAAAAAAAAAAGTTTATAGGACAGAATGAACATGCATTTATCTATGAAAATAGCGACAAAACTAAAAATGTAGGACATAGTGTAGTGTGTGGATGTGTCCTCATACCCCCAAACTTAAAATGCACATTGTCCCCAATGTGTAAATAGCATGGAAAGATCTGACCTGGGAGATGGAGAGCTATATGGCTGGCATGGCTTGTAGCACGCCCCCAAACTGCAACTGGATGCACTAACACTGTCCTTGAAAAAGAAAGAAAAGTAAACATAAAATGGAAAACAAGTACTAATAACAAAATAATAAACAAGTAAAATACTAATAACTATAAAAAGGATATGCAGTGGGGTGCCTCCCATGAGCGCTAAGTTTTACGTCTTCAGCCAGACGTGGTACTCTCTCACTGCTGATCGTCAGGTGGTGCAGTCGGAGAGGTACCGGGTGCTGGAGGTAGACGATCAAGTATGGCCTGCAGCATGGCCTCCTGGCGTGTAAATCGTGCCTCCAAACTGTCGATGCGCTGATGTACAAGAGTGGTGGCAGCAGCGACCTCGCCTCGGAAGGAGGATAGCTCAGCTAAGAAGTGCTGGGACTCGGTAGGTCCCATATCCGAATGGTCCTCCTCCCGTACCGGGCTCATGACAGGGGCCTCGGTCTCCATGTGATCCTCCTCTACTCGCTCAGCTGCTGGAGCAGGGACTGGGGGTCCTCGTGGCATGTGTGATATGCTCTGTGTCCACTGAGCCCGCCCAAAGATAGGATGCTCTCGTACTGGCCCGTCACTATGGGTCCCCTTAATCCCCTTCTTCTTGAGGATGGAGGTGAGTAGGAACGGGAAAGGGAGTCCCCAAGCATTGGCCGTGGAAGTCTGACGGCCATGTACGTGATCCCAGAACTTGTGCAGCTGGCTCCAAATGACAGACGGGATCGAGTACCAGTGGCCTTTATGGAAGGCGTATAATGTCTGAAGAAACTGGTCTCGCCGCTGTGTCTTGTGCCCCAATGGACACACATTCCGCTGGAGGATCGTATCGATGAGCCATAGTCTGGGGGGCAGCTTGGATCGGCCGGCCGCATTATTATGCCTGTCGGCATACTGGCCAGCGCACATATCCATAATGATCTCGGCCAGGGCAAAGGACTCCGGCTGCTCCTCGATATCAGTGCCATCAGGAGGGGACTCATCCGCGCAATGAAGAGCAGTGGAAATATCGGTACTGGTCACCTCGATGGGCGTGCCCCTAACTGAAGAGGTGAAGACCCCCGGTCTGCTGCAGTCGAAAGATAAGTGCTCATAAAACTGCACTACGAGCTGGGAGTAGGCAGTGGAGCATACCGGCTTAAACAGCCTCTTCAGCCCTCGGAGTCGGAGTGCTTGGACGGCCCATTGAGTGGCATCCATGTGCCGGAATATGTCGTCGATGGCGAAAGCCGTTTCGAACAACAACTCCCGTTGCTCGATGCTGGGCCGGGATGAGGAGGCTCGACTGCTGGAGGCGCCAGACGTGGAAACAGATGGTCGAGACATGCTGCTGCTTGGCTTCTGGCTGATTTGCGATCGATCTCAGTGGTGTGCGCTCGATCGCACACTGCCTATGCGCTCGATCGCACCTACTTTGCGCTCGATCGCACCCGGTCAGGAATTACGTCGAACAGCTTATGTGCACCAAACAGGCAAGCTATAATCTGTTCAATGTGGAACTCGTTCCTACCCCTCCTGCAACCAAACAATCATACAATCAAACACACAACAATGTATATGTAAAAGGAAAACATAGTTTCTATTTAAAATTCGTTTATGTGGATAATACCTTGTGCAATGTATGACGGAATGTGACTAGGGAGGGGGGTTGACGGCGGTGCTGGTGGAGGACGGCGGTGCTGGTGGAGGTGATGATGAGGTGTTGTGGTGGTTGGGTGTGAGGTAGGGCGATGTGGGTGGTGGAGTTGTGTGCGAGTGAGAGTGAGAGCCAATGTGAGTGAGAGCAAATGGGCAGGGGGCGAGTGACGTGAGTGAGGGAAGTGAGTGAGTGAGTGAGTGAGTTCAAATTTATTAATGTCTCTGCCTCGAGTGCGCTCGATCGCACACGAGGAGCGCTCGATCGCACTCGTGCGCTCGCTCGCACATGGGGTGCGCGCGATCGCACTCGTGCGCTCGCTCGTGTTTTTAGGACACGTTCGATCGCACCCTTGCGCTCGATCGCACTGAAGAGTGCGATCGATCGCAAGTGTGGCATATAAGTATAATTAAAAATTTACTTTTAAAAAAAAAATGACTATTTGAAACAACACAACCTTACCAGTTGTTAGTGGCTTCAGTACCACTAACCTTACTAGAGGTGCTTGAGCTTAATAGATGATTAAATTTTTACTTTGCTCAAGCACTCTCTTGCGACCGTGTTAGTTGTTCGGAGAGAAGCACCTAGAGCCCACCTCGTGGAGCTCTAGTGCCTGTGTTTCGGCTGTATCCTGGATTGATTCAAGTTCTGTTGATAGTGTCTTCATCTCCCATCTTGACATCTGGTCAACATAATAAGGAAAAGTAGTATGAGTAAGTGTGTCCTTACTTGAAGGTTTTAGTGTGTCCTTGAAAAGGTGCACATCTTTAATCACATTATCCTCCTCCGGCCTAGTGTCTACTCTTGTGTTTTCATGGTAGGGGAGAGTCTCCAACGTAGTGGTGCGAGGGACCTGAGAAGCTTTCTCACAAACACTTTGCATGAAATTCATATTAGAATTTTTATCATCATTACTGGTTGAATTTAATGTATTAAACATTTGAAATTGTATTTCCTCATCATTTACTCTCATTGTGATAATGCCCCGTTTTACACTAATATTAGTGTCAGCAGTTATCATAAAGGGGCGTCCTAGGATGATGGGGAGAGGTACTGGCAAAGTACATTCTTCCATATCTAATACTATAAAATCAGCAGGTATAATGAATTTTCCTACTCTTACCAACACGTCCTCAAGGATACCTCTTGGTCGTTTGATGCTTCGGTCAGCTAGTTGCAAAGTGACGGAGGTTGGTTGAAGCTCCCCCAAACCTAGTGTCTCGTATACACTGTATGGTAGCAGGTTGACACTCGCTCCTAGATCCAATAGTGCATGTTCGAACAGCTGGTCACCTAGCCTGCAAGGAATAGTAAAACTACCCGGATCTTTTAGTTTAGGTGGTAATTTTCTTAAAAGCACAGCACTCACCTCTTCAGTTAAGGCTACCATCTCATGCTCCTGGAATTTCCTTTTGTTAGTGCAATATTCTTTTAGAAATTTAGCATATGCAGGGATTTGTTTAATGGCATCTAACAAAGGAATATTAATCTCTACTTTCCGCAAGGTTTCAAAAATATCAATTAGTTTATTGACTTTCTTTTGTTTTACTAACCTTTGCGGGAAGGGTGGAGCATTCACCTTCTCCGTCTCACTTACCTTTGATGCTGATGGTGTCTCTTTGGACGGTGTTGTAAGCTCATCGGACCCTATTACCTTGCCATTTCTCAGAGATATCACAGCGTTTAGTTGTTGATGCCCACCAGGGTTGGGTAGTGTTTGAGCTGGGAGCTCTCCTTGCTTTCTGCTACTGAGCTCTTTAGCCAATTGTCCCATTTGTACCTCTAGTCTTTGAATTGCTTGCTCATGTGCCGCATTAGTTTGTTTTTGCTGAGTCATGAACTGTTCTTGCGATGTCATCAGTTGTTTTACTAGACTTTCGAGGTCGTTTCTTTTTGGTTCAGAATTAGCATGGGCAGTGGGCTGCTGATTTCGTTGCTGTCCTTGGTTGTTTTGATTGTTGCTCCATGAGAAATTTGGGTGATTCCGCCATCCAGGGTTGTAGGTGTTTGCATATGGATTATTCTTTGGCGGATAGTTGTTGGGTCCCACATAATTTGCTTGCTCCGGATCTGCAGATAAAGGACAAGCATTAGTATTGTGATCATATTGAGAGCATATTGCACATACCTGTAGTGGTGTAGCTGAGGTAGTTTGAGCAGCCATGGCTTTTACCAACAAATCTAGTTTTCTTTCCATTGCAGCCATTTGAGGGGAAGACCCTCCATTTGTATTTACCTCATACATACCTTTACCTTTGGTCATATGTCTACCTCGAGAGGAGAATTGCTGAGTGTGTTCGCTAAGGGTTTCAAACAGTTCCATTGCCTCTTCGCTGCTTTTCTCCATAAGGACTCCTCCACAACCTGAATCAACAATACATTTATTAGTATCATTTAAACCTTCGTAGAATGCTTGTACCAGTTCATCTTGAGGTAGGTTGTGATGTGGGCATTTGAGTAGCAATTCATTGAAGTGTCCCCATGCTTCGAAGAAAAGGTCCCCATCCTTTTGTTGGAAGGATTGGATCTCCTTCCTCATTTGTCTTGTCTTTTGGGCATGAGTCCTAAACTTTCCTAAAACGAAAATCTTGTATTTTCCAAAATAAGGTTCTGCAGTTTACTGTTCACGCCCGTATCTTTGCGCTCGATCGCATGTGGCCTTGCGCTCGATCGCAAGTTGCGCTCGATCCTAGCTGTGTGCGCACGATCGTATGTGCGCTCGATCGCACTTCATGTGTGCTCGATCGCACTTTGTCCAGAAAGTGCTCTAGGGCTTCTAGATTTCTTCCTTAAAGTGCCAAAACTGCTTCTTTTTCTCCAAGACCCTATAAAAACATGTAAAACACACAAATGGAGTAAAAGATACCAAATTAATGTAATAAAGGATCTAACAAGTGTAAATAAGGGGGCTTAAATATGTATATTTAAGCGTCTATCATGGGTCTTTAAAACCAAGATAGATTCATTAGGCAACATTGAGAGATACAAAGCGAGACTCATTGCTAAGAGATTTACTCAAAAAGAAGCAATCGATTACATGGAGACTTTCTCTCCTGTATCTAAGAAAGATTCTCTTCGTATTATTTTGGCATTAGTTGCTCATTTTGACCTTGAGCTACAACAAATGGATGTGAAAACCGCATTTCTTAATGGAGATCTAGAGAATGAGGTTTATATGAAACAACCTGAAGGTTTCTCCTCTAATGATGGTGAGCATTTGGTTTGCAAGCTTAGGAAATCCATATACGGTTTAAAACACGCATCTCGTCAATGGTATTTTAAATTCCATGAAGTAATTTCTTCATTCGGTATTGTTGAAAATCCCATGGATCAATGTATATACCAGAAAGTCAGTGGGAGTAAAATTTGTTTTTTTGTTTTATATGTGGATAATATTTTACTTATAACCAATGATAAGGGCTTGTTACATGAGGTGAAACAATTTCTCTCTAAAAATTTTGATATGAAAGATATGGGTGAGACATCTTATGTCATTGGCATTAAGATCCATAGAGATAGACCTCAAGGTGTTTTAGGTCTGTCACAAGAAACCTATATCAACAAAGTTTTAGAGAGATTTCAGATGATAGATTGTTCACCAAGTGTAGCTCCCATTGTGAAGGGTGATAGGTTCAATTTAAACCAATGCCCGAAGAATGATTTTGAGAGGGAATCCATGAAGAACATTCCATACGCTTCTGCAGTCGGAAGCCTTATGTATGCTCAGGTCTGCACTAGATCTGACATTGCATTTGTTGGAGGGATGTTAGGGCGATATCAGAGTAACCCAGGTATAGACCACTGGAGAGCTGCAAAGAAAGTAATGAGGTATCTTCAAGGAACTAAAGACTACAATCTTATATATAGACAGACGGACAATCTGGATGTGATTGGCTACTCTGATTCAGACTTTGCTGGCTATGTTGATTCACGTAAATCAACATTAGAGTACATTTTTCTAATGGCCGGTAGAGCTATTTCTTAGAGAAGTGTCAAGCAGACATTGACTGCTACTTCTACTATGGAAGCCGAGTTCGTCTCCTGTTTTGAGACCACTTCACATGGTGTATGGCTTAGGAGTTTTATTTTTGGGCTTAGAGTCATGGATTCTATATCTAGACCATTGAGAATTTTCTGCGACAATTCAGTTGCTGTCCGTATGGCTAAAAACAATAAAAGTGGAAGTCGAAGTAAACACATCGACATTAAGTATTTAGCCATAAGAGAACGTGTAAAAGAAAATAAAGTGGTCATTGAACACATTAGCACTGAATTGATGATCGTTGATCCTTTGACTAAAGGCATGCCACCTTTGAAATTCAAGGATCATGTAGAGAAAATGGGACTTGGTTCCACTTTGTAAGTGTATACATACAATTTATTAATGAAACTCTTACATATTTTGATGTTTTCTCATATTCATGTGCACCTTAATTTCTTTGAGAAAATTCATATGTATAGGACCAAGAATAAACATAGGGTTTATTCATTAAGAAATGTTACCACATGAAGAATAATACTTGAGGAACTAAATGCATCGTAATACATGGAAGGTAATACTCACTCTTAGAGGACTTATCGCCATGGTTCATGTATTTACTTCTTAAAATATATCAATGGGATTAAGTTAGGTTAAACATATGGACCAAGTGGGAGAATGTAATAAATTCAAGCATTAATTGTGGCAATTAATAAGTGGAGGTAGATGTAATAAATTCAAGTATTAATTGTGGCAATTAAGTGGAGGTAGATGTAATATATTCAAGCATTAATTGTGGAAATTAAGTGGAGGTAGATGTGCTCCACTAAGCATTAATCGTGGCCAAATTAATTCAATTATTCTTAGTGCATTTCTCCTATAAATAGGATAACCATAAAGCATATTAAGAGTTAGCAAGTTAGAGTGTTAAAAAAAAACACAAGGTGTATGCTTAAGGAATGTTGGTTTATATTCTCAATGGTTGTATTGAGAGTATAAGGTATATGTAACTAACCTATATATGGTTCATGTTTAACCCTTTGGCTATCCATTGATTGTGGTAACAAGCGTATGGAATACGGACGGACGTTCTTGATGGAAGAACATGTATAAATACAGGTTTGGTCCCTAGACTCGGTACTTTTCATTTTCTTTCATACACCATCAAATTGAAGAGAGTTCTGAGAGTCTAGAAGAACCAATATCGAGAGAATAGCATATTATGTAAGTGAAAAGCTTCAATGGCTGGAGGTATGTTTACAGTCTTTATAATTCCGTATTTAATTTATATGTTATTTAAGTTGTTCAGCATGTTTAGATTTTATTTAAGTTCTAACAAACAAATGTGAAAATTAAGGAGACAATGTTGATATATAAAAATAAAAATAAAAAAAAAACTATTTTCAAAAGTTTCATTTAGTTTGACTTTTGAGTCAAAAACACAGTGAAGTTTCTGCTTCATTTTTTTCTCACACATTCCTTCTGTTTACATTATGCTATTTTCTGCCATTGGTCCCATTATCACAAAAGGAAAACATGTCGACACATTTCTTCTGTTTACATCGTTGCTATTTTCTGCCATTAGTCCCATAATCACAAAAGAAAAACAGTCGACACATTTAAACTCATCTATAAAATATGTATATGACTGTCTCTTTTAGACTATTATTACAAGTTATTTTCGTTGGGACTATGATCCTATCCGTTTAAGAATTGAAATGGATGTCAAGTTGATGGTGAGATTGAATGCTACATTAACAAATTTAAATTTGAATATTCTGCATTTAATGATGTGGCATTCAATCTCACCGTAAACTTGACTCCATTTCAATTTTCAAATAGAGATGGTCATAATCTTTTTCATTGACACATGTTTCAATGCACAACTATTGACGTAATAGATAATTCATGATCCACCATCCATGATACTAATGATTTTATTGAATATAAAAAAATTTAAAATATATTTAGTTTTTATTAAAGTTGTACCACTTTAGACTAAAATGAAAAAAAAAAAAAAAAAAGAGGAGCATTAAGGATGGAACTTATAGCTCAATCGTTCGTAGCAACTTTCATAGAACATATGGTGCCGTTTTGTTGGGAGATTAAAATAAGGTTGGATTATTTTAATGTGAATAATTATTTTTCATTTAGTTGAAAAATTTATTATTCATGTTAAATTAAAATAAGATAAAATTAATGCAATTTTACTTTTTTTTGTTCAACCTTTCTCATGGGATGGAATTTGTCCCATCCGTTTGGGACTATTTTTTTGTTTTGACTTTTTTACTCTTGAATAATAATAATAATAATAATAGTAATAATTATTATAATATTATTAAAAATATTATTTTTTTCATACAATATAATAATCATTATTATAATAATTATTTCTAGAATTATAATAATAAATATTATAATTATAACAAATAATAATTATAATAACTATTATCATAATAATAATAATAATAAATAATTTAGGGCTTGTGAAGAAATTAAATTGTTAAGGATGACGAATAGTGCTGGACTAGTATTTTAGTACTTAGATTTCTTATTCCACTTTAATCCCAATGCAATAATCCCATGGTTGTCTTTCTGGTCTTTTATTTCATGCATATGAGCAATAATATGAAAACAAACATACATTCAAATATTCAGTTTTGCTATCCAGTTCTTTCTCAAAACTATTATTTTTATCATATTTATTAAATTATCTCATCATATATCATATAAATTTCCAATCATATTTTCATAAGTTTCATATAACTTCTCAGCATAATTTTCATTGACCCATCCCTTCAACATATTTTCAAATTCCAAATCAAGAAATCAATTAATTTTCATATATAACAGAAAATACACCGTTAAATCATTATAATTCAATCATTTATTCAAATATAATAAATTTATATTTTTATTGGATTCGATTATTAAAAGTAAATCTAACTCACCATGTATCACAAAAAGTTATTCCGTGGATCACCTCATTGTCTTTCCTACTCCTTTTAGCAATTTCACCGATTGTTGATCGTCAACACCTGACATAATATTTATATTAAAATTTCTAATTTATTCTTCAATTTTTATATAATTCATACCCTTCAAATTTTTACATCAAATTCAAGATAATATCATGTATGCATAATTTCAAAAATAAAATTTATATTATTACATTTTGTTTGTCTTAAAACTTCTTTCGAATCTCTTTAAAATTCTCCTGTAAACTTCTTCAAAATTTTAATCTTTTAACATTTCTTTGAGTACTCAAGTGTTTAAAGAAAGATAGCAATTTGAAAGAGTGTAAACTGATTTTTTTTACAAACCTAAACAAAACCTTAATTAATTTTTTTTTATACTAAACCTTCACCATCCGCCACCTTTCTTTCTCGTTTAACTTTGTTGTCCAACATGCAATAATGCAATATCCAGCTGTTTGGTGCCTTTCTTTTTTTTTAATATAATCATACCTAGACGCTTTCAATTGTTTTTTTTTTCAAAAAAAATTATTTTATTTAATAATAAATATTTTATATAAATATTATTTTAAATCTATGTAATATTTATCAAATTACTTCTTTACCTTTACTTTAAAAAACACGGGTATTACAATTTTATCCTCAGATTCATCTGCTTAACATTAAGTTGGCATTAAAGTAGAGTTTCAATAAATTTTCAAGTCCTAAATCGATGAAATAGTCTAATTGGATAACTAAAAATAGTTTGAGGACCTTATTAGAACAATTGGTAGATTTATGATCAAAATAGAATGTGTTCAATAATTATAGAACAAAAATAGACATTTAATTAGTCACAATAAAATAAGATATTATTACATTCAATTTTATATATAAAAAACTAAACAATCGTTACATAGATTCAAATGCTAATTCTTCATGATCGATCGAGCAAATAAAACTTGAACGATTCAATTCAAAATATCAGATCTTTTAATCTCTTGTAAACCCTTGATGTCTCAATGCCTATTTGAGAACTAACCTATTTGAGAACTAATAGCCTAAAAAAAAAAAAAAGAAAAGAAAAGAAGAAGAGATTATGTCAACATACTTGAGGCATTGATCTGTAAGTATCAGAACTTTTTTTCAGTAAGGATTCAAATGCATGCATGCAAAACTTTTTTTTTTATTATCAATACTCAATATTTAAATGCATATGAATTAGGGTAGTATATATGAATTACGGTAGTTTTGATGAGACGCTCTCTCACTTCTTTTATGATAAAGAATTATTGCAATTGTTAAAATTTCTAAAAACATTAAAAAAAATAGAATAACACTAGTCTAATGCTTCGTTTTGAATTTCATGTATGATTCAACTTATATTAAAATATTTATGTTTTGAATAAATCAAAACTATATGATTTTTATTTTTTAAAATACCCTTATGTTGCTTTTGGTAATATAAAATTAAAATTTGAAATTAAAATTGAGATGGTGATACCATCTCAATTCTAATTTCAAAGCTTAATTCTATACAACCAAATATAACGTAATATAACGTTCGAAATATATTTTTTGATGTACCAACACAATATAGTTTAAGCTCAATGAAATTTATTAGGAAGTTATGAAAAATGGCATGTCCAAAACAAGGAATACAACATGAGTAAATATGTCTTATGATTTGTAGTTGTCCACAAAATTTATACCCTAAATTTATTTTATGATGTTCATTAATTTGTAAATTCCATTAGATTCGATGAGATTTGCAACAATTTAATTCAATTTGATTCGCAATAAATTTATTTACAAATAAAATTTATGAAATTCATTTGTTTTAAAAATGAGATTCTGTTTCAGAGATTCTGTTTCAGTTTTAGTTAAGCTAAAGATGCTGCTTGTTAAAATGTCATAGAACAAAGAAGAAAATAATTAATTAATTACCTGGGACTTAATTGTGTAAATGGCTTTATCTTCAACTCCTTCCTGGGGAACACTGATAATTTCATATAGCATGAAGTTTTTATTCGTCAACCCTCACATGTGTGCTCTGTCACTAGTGAACTACCGTTTGTCGCACCATGTAAAGTCAACATGATCATTGCGGCTTTTCCATAAAAAAAAATCTTTATATATAACTATCATTAATGTGAAGTGAAAGGTATGCCATAGAGAGAGAAGACGAAAACGAGGGGTAAGAGAGGATTGGATTGAGGGGCCGAGAGAATATTTTCAATTTTCTTTATCCCAACAGTGATACCATACCGAATATTTCGCTCAAGAAGACAAAATATAAATAATTAATTTTCTCATAATAAATAAAAAATACGTAAAAATAATTATATATTTAAATTAAAATAAAAAAAAGTAAGATAAAGAGATTGACAAATTTATAGTCTCTATGTTTATTTTGCACATGTATATGACCGTCTCTTCTAGATTATTATTACACGTTATTTTCATTGGGACTACGATCCTATCCATTTAAAAATTGAAATTGATGTCAAGTTGATGGTGAGATTGAATGCTACATTGATAAATTTAAATTTTAATATTCTATGTTTAATGATGTGATATTCAATCTCACTGTAAACTTGATTTCATTTCAATTTTCAAATGGAGACGATTATAATCCTTTTCATTGACACATTTTGTAGTGCACACCTATTGACGTAATAGATAATTCATGATCCATCATCCATGATACCAATGATTTTATTGAAGATAAAAAAAATTAAAATATATTTAGTTTTTATTAAAATAATACCAATTTAGACTAAAATGAAAAAAAAAAAAAAAAAAAAAAAAAAAAAAAAAAAAAGAGAGGAGCATTAAGGATGGAACTTATAGTTCAATCATTCATAGCAACTTTCATAGAACATATGGTGCCGTTTTGTTGGGAGATTAAAATAAGGTTGTATTATTTCAATGTGAATAATTATTTTTTATTTAATTGAAAGGTTTATTATTTCATGTATGTATTATTTTAACTCTATATAATATCTATCAAATTACTTTTTTACTTTTGCTTAAAAAACAAAAATATTACAATTTTGTCGTCAAATTCATCTGTTCAACGCTAAGTTTGTGTTAAAGTGGAGTTTCAATAAATTTTCAAGTCTCAAATCGACGAAATGGTCTAGTTAGATAACTAAAAATAGTTTGATGACCTTATTAGAACAATTAGTAGATTTATGATCAAAATAGAACGTGATCAATAATTATATAACAAAAATAGGCATTTAATTAGTCACAATAAAATAAGATATTATTACATTTAATTGGTGATCATGTGATTTGAATTTATACACATTTTAATTTAATTAATGTGAGTAATATAAACCGACCCGTAGTTGGAAGCTATGCCTCTGATTGTTGAGGTGTTTTTGAAAATGTATAACTAGTGTAAACCTTAATCCAAACCCATGAGCCACTTGAGCTTTTTCACATACAAAAATTTTACTAATTCAATCCTTTTTAACTTAGGTTTTAACAATCAATATAAAACCCAACTTAAGGCGAATAAAAATTTGAACTTTTTGATGCAAAATATTTTTATTGGGTTTGTCAACCAAAATTACAAAGCCTAAAAGAGGATCTTTAAGCTTTTAGCGTGAGATGCCTTGAAACAAGTCCTCATATTTTATAGAGGACTCTCCCGCTTTCCATCTCACGCTAATGGTTGAGTTCCTTTAATTTCAATCAAGCTCTCGTAATCCCAAGCCAATGCTTGAATTTCTTGAATCCCTTACAAATACAATCCCAAGTCGTTAGGAAAGTCACAAAACCTATTTGAGCCTTTTTATAAAAGCTCTCACCTAAACTCTTTGAGGCATTTTTAAACTTTATTTTTTTATTTCAATGAATTGAGGAATGAGAGTAATTTCTTAGTTTATTTAACATATTACATGTTTATTATATATTTAAATAAGTTAAAAAAATTTGATGAACAGTTACTCAGGTTGGTTCATGAGTCATCAAGTCAAATATTAAATGGTTCAAGTTTAACTAGTTTTTTCAAATGAATTTAAAAAAAAAATCGGTTTGAACTTCAATTTAACGAGAGACCCTCTATGCCAGTTGCCTATCTGTTTTTTTTTCTTTTGCTTTGCTTGTGATTTAAATAATAGGCAATAAATAAAATGACGTCATTTTATTTGAACTTTCTAAAGGTCCACCATGATTGGTGTACGTTAGGTCCCCATGACTAAATCTTCTAGGCTCTAATTACATGATCCTGGGTCTTGGGCAAGTTTGAAGATCAACTTTGCATTTCTCAATTATAATCTTTTTGTTTTAGAACTCATCAATTCGGTTTAAATCATAATGTGTGATACTACCAAAATACGACTCTCCCATAGGATGACGACACGTGGATCATCGTGATCCCAGAGTTCAAAGTGACACGCGGACGATCCAGGCCCGGGCAGTTGGATCTCCAAGTCATGACCGCCCTCCAGGGCATCTTGGCCCCCAGCTGGGCTTCCACGTCACCACCGCCCTCCGGACCATCATTACCCAACCAAGTTGGGATGTCAGGTCTAAACACCGTCTTAACGCATAGACGGCTCTGGAGTAAGCCAGCAAGGCAAAAGCCCTACTGAACGGTTCTCAGCTTCCTAGCTGGGCCTCATAGGCATCATTACCCAACCCAGTTGGGATATCCTGTCACAGCCGCCCTGGCCCACTACCGCCTCCGAACATCACCGCCTCCGAAACTCTATAAAAGGACTTGGTAAGCGGTCCAAAAGGAGGACTCAACTTTTCAGCTTTAAACACATACACTTTGAGCTTTTGCTAACTTAAGCATCGGAGCATCCTCGGAGGCATCCCCTCCGTCGACCCCAATAGCTACTCTCCCTTTCTCTGTGCAGGTACTTCTACAGGCTCCACCTCCAGCTCAGTAACGCACATATTTGACATCAACAATGTGATATTTTGTTGCTTTTCTATTTTCCTTTGCCTCATCTTATTTCTCTTGTTCACAGGAGACCTGTTGGTTACACAATAGAAATAACACTCTTTTTCATTTTTAAATTCTTGACGTGAATGAGATTCGATCTCAATTTTTTATATGGTAATAAATTTTAACAAATAATGACTTTTAAAATCAATTTAACACTTTTAACATAATTGTGCTGAAAATTCAGTCTAGTTCCTTTTTCGCTTCACAAGGGTCAAGATCAAATGAGCATTCATTCCCTTTCTAAGGTTTATTCAGTGAATAACGATAAAGTGAGACACAAATTCTTTAGATCAGATTTTTTTGATAAAAAAATATAAAATTCCTGATTATTCAGAATTTAATCGAATCATAGGTATTAGTGATAAGGTTAAGTAAAATTATGTATTGGCCCATCTATGTTTTTACTAACATTGCACAACGTCCTAAGGTTTTAGTAGAATTATATGTTATCAATTTATTTTATCTAACTAAAAGTACTCTACTTTGAGATTTAATGAAATTAAATGGATTAATATGTAATTTTACTAAAACTCACTCAAAGTAGTGAAATATTCATCAAATAAAATAGATGAACTAACATAATTTTTCTAAAGATTGGGTAGTAAAGTGTATTTAACTCTATATTTAAGTGGGAGAAACTTGACCTTGAGATCAATCATGTTCAAATAAACAAAAAATATTGAAATTAGCTCGTGGAAATGAATGAAAGAGAATAAAGTGGTTTTTTTATTGATTGATAAGAGAGAAATGTGAAGAAAAAAAATTTATATTTTTTTACGTGAGTTAGATTATCAATCCCAAATGATGGAAATTGAAGAGTAAAACGAATTAATTTTTTTTTATCATCCTTACATACCACATAAGAATATCAAATAAATTATTTTTAGTCTTTTTATGTAAAATCCAATCTGCATGCATTTGTTATTATTATTTTATCATTGCTAATTACGTCTTACAATATCAATTTTTATTTTTTTTTTAAAAACCAAAATTTCCCCGTTATCTTTTCTTTTCCTAATCAAGCTATTATCCTTCTTCTTTTTTCGTTTAGGCCTTTAGCGTCAACAATCAAGCTACATGACACACTACTTGACTAAAAAGCCACGTTTCCCACGACTAGTTTGAAAAGGAGAATATTGATTGATTTTAAAAGTAAACAAATGTGAAAATTCAGGAGACGATGTTGATAAAAAGCCACGTTTCCCACGACTAGTTTGAAAATTCAGGAGAGGATGTTTCTACTTCATTTTTTGAGTACATAAAAAAAAACAAATTTTTTTTTCAAAAGTTTCATTTAGTTTGACTTTTGAATCGAAAACACAGTGAAGTTTCTGCTTCATTTTTTTTGGACACATTTTTTCTTTTAACATTATGCTATTTTCTGCCATTGGTCCCATTATCACAAAAGGAAAACATCGTTTTCTTCTGTTAACATCGATGCTATTTTCTGCCATTAGTCTCATAATCACAAAAGGAAAACACACGATGTTTTTCTTTTGTCGACATATTTAAACTCATCTATAAAATCTGTATATAGTTACGAAGGATGGTTTCAGTATCATATAGTTATGTAGACACTCAAATAAAAACAAACATTATTTAAGTGATTTTTAAAAGTTAAAACGATAAATTACAAATCCAACTTCAAGATGTGTTTGCTCCATTACATATAAACTACTGAAATGTTAAAAACGGATGCAAAAAATAGTTGTTGATATAGCAGTGTCAAACTTTTAGAATAGTGAAATAATGTTTATAAGTAGTTTTTCTTTTATATATATATATATTTGCTTTTCTTATTTAACTCTTTTTGTGAGTAAGCTTTGGTGCTCTCTTTGCTGTTAATACTTAACATCTCAATTTTTTGATCGGTTGGTATGTCTTTTTTTTTTCTTTTCTTTAAAATACTTGTTTTTGCCATTTATTTTTTAATGCAAGTTTCAGGAAGAATAAACTATTAGGATATTTGTTGGAATTCATGGATGATGTTTTCTGTTAATAAATTTTGTTTTTTTTTGTTGTCTGGTGTCACTTTCTTTTTTGACATTCCCTTAAGACATTTGGGTACGAAAAAAAATTCGCCACTAAAAATTGCAAAATGATCTAATTATTTACAGAGTTGCAACAATTTATAGGAAATCTAAAGCCATGGATTACTAGCTTACTCTTAAAACAAGAGTAAAAATATGTTAATTAGATTAGATGATTACTTGGCCACATAATACATGATCACTTCATTTAAGTCATATTGAAGCTCAAAAAACTTGTAGAATATTTTTTTATTATGTAATATGTATAATTTGATTTTTTAATAAAAAAAGTAACTCAGTGATCAAAAACAATTTGAATGAATTTGATTGAGTTGAAATTGAATAAGTTTATAGGCTATATTAAGTTAAGATTTTCTCAACTTGATATGATTAGGATGAATTGAATATTTAGATTAAACCAACAGATACATTCCATAATAAAAGCTAAAATAATATTTTTTTTTAGACTTATCGCATCAACGAAAAAGTCACGAAGATTCATCGTGAAAGTGTCATGAAGCAAAATCAGGCCATGCACCCTAGACCCTACCACCATTTGTCGCACCATGTAAAATCAACGTGGTCTTTGCGGCTTTTCCATAAATAAAAAATATTTATATATAACAATATCATTCATGCAAGTCAATAGACAACATTTGAATCTTGTAAAAAATACTTATATATGCAAAAATCATGGAATACTATGTGAATAAAAATGTCAATAGACAGCATTTGAATCTTGACCACTTTGTGAATAAAAATGTCAAATTTATTACGTAATAATTATCTTGCGA
Organism: Bretschneidera sinensis; assembly: GCA_023935145.1. NCBI lineage: Eukaryota > Viridiplantae > Streptophyta > Magnoliopsida > Brassicales > Akaniaceae > Bretschneidera > Bretschneidera sinensis. Next base: position 103,020,194 of record CM043701.1, on the reverse strand, counting down.
GTAGTAAAGTGAAAGATCGGCCATGGACAGAGAATGAGAAAACGAGAGGTAAGAGAGGATAAGAGAGGAGAAGATTGAGGGACAGAGAGAGAAAGATGGTTTGATGCGAAATGGAAACAGCTTGATATTTGTTTTTATAAAAAATAATGTGAGGATATGAGAAAAAGTACATTTTAAATAGTATAACGTTAAACAATACATGCAAATTTTATAAAATAACCAAAAAATAATTTTAAAAAAATACAAAGCCAGGGGGCTATCCCTTGGTCCTAACTCCTAGGGTGGTCCTCCCCTGAATACGTAGCGGCGGCCCCATAGTCGGCCCCATAGTGAGGGCAACACATGGAAAGCTACAATAGATATTTTATTCCATTATTGGAACTTATAATTCAATTATTGTCTCTTTTTTCTTTCTCTTTGTCTCATTTTCTTCTATTATATATATTAAAATTTAATTAACAATAATTTTGCAATCAAATTCTTCTGGCTCAATGCTAAACTGAGGTTGAGTTTCAATAAATTTTTAAGCTATAAATGGATAAAAATGTCTAATTGGATAACTAAAAATTGTTTGAGGATCTCATTAGAATAATTAGTAAATTTATGATCAAAATAAAACGCAATCAATAATTATAGAAAAAAATAGACATTTAATTAACCAAAATGAAACAAGATTATTACATTCAATTCTATATTTAACACAAAATGTTGACATAAAAATGATAATGTCTCACTAATTATTAGTTACCATTTTGACTAGTTTTTAAAATGATTTTAACTTACAAGAAATGGCTTCAAACACGTAAAAATAGTGTCTAAAAAAATCAAAAACTAAAAATACATATTATGAAGCTGTAATATGTTTAAAATAATAAGTTCCGCAACTATTTTATCAAACGTTAAACAATATTGTTTAACCTGTTTTATTAAAAATTGTTTCATAATCCCTTTTAATATTCAAAAATCTCATCCGTACATCACATAAATTCAAATGCTAATTCTTCATGATCGATCAGACAAACAAAACTTGAATGAAATTTAGTTCAAAATATCATATCTTTTAATCTCTCGTGAACTCTTGACATCTCAATGCCGATTCGAGAACAAACAGCCTGCAAAAAAAAAAAAAAAATATCATTTCAATATTCCTGAGGCATTATTAATCTAAGTATCATTACTTTTTTCAGTGAGGATTCAAATGCAGGTGGTGACGAATGCAAAACATTTTATCAATATTCAGTATGTTTAAATGCATATGACTTAGGGTAGTGTACATTTTTTTTCTTATAATCAACAAGCATGGACAACTGATTAATTAATATTCTTACGTTTTTATACTTATTCCGAGGAAGTTGATTGTTATTAATTTATAATTTAATAATCTCATGCACTAAATTAATAGTTTAAGGTATTAAATGTTACAGGTTCATAGTTTAAAGATCTATACTACAATAAACCCTTATAAATAAATAAAAAAACGGAAATTGAGAGGCTTATAATAGTTTGGATGAGATGCTTTCTCACTTCTTTTATGATAAAACATTATTGCAATTGTTAAAATATAAAAAAAATAAAAAATAGAATAACACTAGCCTAACGCTTGTTTTGAACAAGAAAGAAACTAGAAACTATTTCATTAATTAGTAGAAGAACTGAAAAAAAAAAATCATTTGCAAACGAATGAAATGATAATTTTATTGCATTACTGAAGCTAAAGATGTTGTTTGTTAAGAAAAAAAATAATTAAATATTATTAATTACCTGGGACTTAATTGTATAAATGGCTTTATCTCCAGTGTTATGAAGATTAACACTAACAACTTCAGCTCCTTCTTCCTGGAGAACACTGATAATTTCATATAACATGAAGTTTTTATTCATCAACCCAGTAGTTAAATTTATTTCCAAAGTAGATTCCCAACTTGTTATGTTCAATCTTGGTAATATTCTCGAACCTCGGCTGGTAATCTCTCCTGCAGCTTCAATATTTGATCCTCTCATCAATACCGCTTTCCTTCGCTTTCCTTCTTCTACTCTTTCTTCCAAATGGTTTATGTAAACACCAGCTTGAGTCACCAGCTCAGGTACTGTCAACTACTTAATTATACATAAAATTCAGTTCATGTTAAAGAGAGGGAGAGGGAGGGAAAGTGAGATAGGAAGGAAGGGAGGGAAAGAGAGAGTACGTACCCTGGGCCTGGAGGGATGGGGAGGAATGAGAGAAGCAAGACTACCATAGAGATCTCTCATGCACATTCTCCGTGACCTTTCTTGCATATTTCTTCGTTCTCTAGAAGTGGTAGGCCTCTCCATTAATTTTATATTTCAAAATGCTCTGTGCAATTGATTAATTAATTATGTTTGGAACTAACTGAAGAGTTTTGGTTTATGGAAATGATAAATAATGAAGAAGAATGTTTACAGAGACAGACATCTATATATAGCAGTTGAGATCCAGAGAAAGATTAGAGATGACCCAGAAAAATACGTGAAACACTTTTGCTTCCAAGAATTTGGCTCATTTTTTCATTAAAATAAAAAATAAATAAAAGGTATTACCCATTTTTTCGGAAATTAGAGATGCATGCATGTGGCCACACAATATGATGGTAATGTTTCCAAATATTGGAAGGATCACTTTCAGGGCCGGTGGGGGAGCCCAGGCTGAGTTTGAAATTTTATTATAGTACTATATGTAAGGTAGTGGTAATTTTACTTAGCAATATTTTTGTTATTTGCACTTTGTTGTGGTGCTTTGAGGGGTTTAGCCGTGGGATCATTTCCCTTTTGGGAGTTTAGCAATGGACTATTAATTTTAAAACCTAAGGTATTATTTTAATCTAACTTGATTTTTTTTGTTGTGTTTTATATTTTATAAAGACATGTTATTTTTCTGAAAAATAAATATTATTTACTCAATTAGAAAATGTTATCATTATTTAAAAGTAAATGTTTTTACTTTGAGATGGTTGAATACACTACATAAGGATTCTAATAAATTCTATGGACCATTTGGAGATTATCCAACAATTTTATAAAAAATTTCAATTGGGTACTATTTTTTGTGGTTTTTTAATTTTTTAAAAGTGAAAAATAAGAAACAAATATTTTCAGGATAAAAAAAAAATTCTTTTTTCCTTTCTCATGATAAATCTTTGTATGAGTACAAAAAAATGATCAAATTTTTTAGTATTGTTAATTTTTTAAGACATTTTCATTAATAGATATTGTTTGAAATGGCTACACGGCAACAAATTAAAGTTTTAAGGATTTTTAAATCTAAATTCATTATTTAAGAATTTAAGTGATAAAAGACTAGTTTTAGAATTCTGATACAATTATCCTGGGAAAAATTCTCAATTTACAGGGGATGTGTGTACCATTTCATTTTCTTTGATTCTATTCTCTTTAATTTAAACACATTATATTCGTTAATTGATGAGTTCTATATAAGATAAAAGTGCATTCAAATTGTTGATTTATCCTTTTTGACTTGAACTGCCAACGTAGGCAATAATGATAGGTCAAATGTTAATTTTTTTGGTCTATGCATGCTTAAGATGCCAACTGTCACTGTGGTGAAAAAGGAAAGAAGGCTCCAAAAAGTTTTCACTTATTAGGGCTAACCTTATGGTCTTGCTTATCGTAGCAAATCATATGAAGTGAGATTAACCTTTTTCTGGGTTCATAAATCTTTGTTGTCATGATTTCGATCAAAAAGTGTATAATTTCATGATCATGCCTATAGATCTTATTCTCTGGGAGATCATGAATGTATCAACAATAAAAATGGTAATTAAATAAAAAAAAGGTTCACTAAAAAAAAGACAACAAATGTGAGGTAAATTTAAATTAGTTTCACATGAACAGTTTAATCTCATATTTGGTTTGAGAGATTCATTGTTCATCTGGGATTATGGTAGAACATAACTAATACTAATCTCATAAATTTTGTTCCACACAGAAGTAATCCCATTTCTATGGGATTAATTTTTTTTCTATACCCATTCTACTCCTATAGTAGACCCCTTCTTCATTGTCTTCTTCCCTCTTCTTTTCTTCTTTTTCCTCTATCTCATCCTCATTCTTCCTTTTCTCCTCCTCCTTCTCTTCCCCCTTCTTCTTCCTCCAGATCTGCAAATCAACACGAGGATCGGAGACCATAGAATCGTACCAGCCAGGCAGAACCGCCTTACTAGCACGACAGCAGCGTCGTTACAACATCGTAGATCAGGGTTCACATTTTTTTTTTTGCTTTTGGTTGCCCAAAATTAGAAAAAAAAAATAATTAGAAGAAAGAGGAAAGAGGAAGAAGAAGGAAAAACTAGTGTTTGTTGTGAACCAAATAGAGGAAGAAGAAGAAGAAAAGGAAAGAAAGAAAGAAAGTTTTGGAATATGGTTTGTGGTGTTATATATATGAAGGATTTATGAAGAAAAAAATGGGAAGGGTATTTTAATCTTTATATTTGTTATTCCACTTTAATCACAATTTAGAATTTTATGATCCAAATATAAAATTAAAACCGAAGATTGGATTGGATTATTATTTATACGTATTTTTTCTTTAATATATATATATTTTTTGTGTAAAATATTGATGGTCATTAAAAAAATTATCCATTTACATATTTTATATAAAGGTGAGTATGGAACCCGATTGACCCGTGGATCCAACCGAAATCGATAAAATGAATTGGGTTAGGTTTGGTCTTTTTAAAAGTTTGATTGGGTATTATATTGGGCATTATAACTAGCGTTTAGTTTGTAAAATATAGCATGAATAATTTGATCAAAACTATAATGAGAATTTTGGGAGACCAAATTTACCAATGAGCTAATGATATGTAATTGGCTCACTTGAAAGTTGAAATCCTATCACAGTATCACTACCTCTTTGGTCAACCATCTTCTCTTTTTGCGACTAAGCTTTGGTGCTCTCTTACTCTCTTTGCGGTTAATACTTAACAGCTCAATTTTCCAATCAGTTGGTATGTTTTTTTTTTGCCTTTCTTTAAAATACTTTGTTTTTGTCATTTATTTTTAATGCAAGTTTCAGTAAGAATAAATTATATATATATATATATATATAGAGAGAGAGAGAGAGAGAGAGAGAATATTAGTTGGAATTCATGGATGATGTTTTCTGCTGATAGATTTTATTTCTTTTGTTTCCTAGTGTCACTTTCTCTTTTAACATTCTTTTGATATATTTGGGTGCGAACAAAATTCACCAATAAAAATTACAAAATTATCCAATTAATTATAAAGTTGCAACAATTGATAGGAAATCTAAAGCCATGGATAGTGGCTTACTCTCAAAACCAGAGTAAAAAATGTTAATTAAATTAAATAATTATTTGGCCACATTAACCCATAAGTCATGAATGGGTTTATGGGTTGTATTAAGTTGAAATTTTATCAACTCGGATTGAGTTGAATTTTTAAACCAAATTAACCCAGGCACACTTTAATAAAAGTTAAAATAATATTATTTTGGACATATCATATCAATGAAGAAGTCACGAAGATTCATCGTGAGAGTGTCATGAAGCAAAATCAGGCCATGCACCCTAGGCCCTACCACCGTTTGTCGCACCATATAAAATCAACATGGTCTTTGCGGCTTTTCCATAAAAAAAAAAATCTTTATATAAAACTATCATTAATGCAAAAATCACGGAACGCTATGCAAGTCAATAGACAACATTTGAATCTTCACCACTTTGTGAATAAAAACGTCAAATTTATTACGTAATAATTATCTGAAAGGTCGGCCATGGAGAGAGAATGAGAAAACGAGAGGATGAGAGAGGGACAGAGAGAGAAAGATGGTTTGACGCGATTTGGAAACAAAATCTACTAATTTCTATCACATAACCGTTGGAATTGTTAAGTAACAGGTTACATGTTACATGTTACCCCTTAATGTCTTATATATTCATCTAGAAAAAAGAAAGAAAGAAAAGTATCCCTTGATATTTGTTTTTATAAAAAATAATGTGTGAGGATATGAGAAAAAATACATTTTAAATATTATTATGTTAAACTATACATGCAAATTTTATAAAATAACTTTGATGCCAAAAATGTGTTGTGCTGAGCTGGAGGCTAGGAGTCAGACGTATCTGCACAGGGAGAGGAATGTGAGCTAAGGGGTCGCCGGAGGGGGTACCTCTGGAGATGCTCTGAAACTTTAGTTAGAGTCAGAGCAAAAATATATAGGGGATGAACGTTCCCTTTTTAAGTTGAGAAAATGTTGGATCGTTTGGAATGCGTACCTGACCCTTTTTATAAGGCTTTGGAGGTGGTATTTTGACCTAAGGTGACAGTGATATGATGCCCCAACTGGGTTGGGTAATGATGCCTAGGAGGTCCAGTTAGGTGGTTGGGAGCCGTCCGCTAGGGCTTTGTCATACCGATACATGGGGAGACATCCCGTTTTTAAGCAAGATATCGCATTTTAAGCAAGATATCTAAAAAAATTTATTTCAATTCATTTTTAAATGATTTTTTTTAATTTATTTAAAAATAAAATAAAACCATTTTACATGTGGTTCCAAACAGAATTGTTATTTAATAAATATAAAAAGATTAAAAAAATTACGCATATGAAAATCGATAAACAAAAACCCTAAATAACCCATAAAAACCAACTATACAAGAAACAAAATAAGGGTAAAACTAAGGCATCAAATGCCGATGAAACTCTATACCTTCATGTGTTTGGATTGAGGGAGAATGAAGGAAAAGAAAATGAAAGATACTTGTGTGTCTTTATAAAATTTTAAAAAATAAAAAAAAAAGATAACATCACACAGACGGAATAACCCCAAACAATAATCATTTAAAATAATTTAGATATCATGATTGATCATTTAGTGTGTTACTTGCAAAATTTTTATAATTAACAATTCGTTTGTTAATATGATCTATGAGTATTGTCCCGAAGAATTTATGAGATGATTTTTGTTTATTATAAACAAAAGTTAGGTCAAATAAGTTTATAAAAAATTAAAATCTAAAAAATAATTTCTTAAAAACTGAATTTGTGATCATAAAAATGGTTTTTACTATTATTTTAAAAAATACTAAATATTTTTTTGATTAAAAATTATTTTATAAATCATAAAACAAAACTACTGTTTAGACTAAACGGTTCAAACAAGAACAAATATCATAATTCAAGGATAACTCCCTAAAATGATATTATAATGCTTTTTAAAAATTAAAAAGGTATATTACAAATCAAGCTTTGACATGTGTTTTTTTTATTACTAGTGAATTACTTAAATATTAAAAAGAGATGTAAAAAATAGTTGTCGATACGTAGTTTTCCTTCAATCGGTATATATTTTTTTTATGTGAGATATTAAAAACCTTTTTTTATCCATTTACATATTTTATAGGTTATAACTTAATACTACTAAGTTACGATTTTCTTTGGACTTGTCATATCAATGAAAAAGTCACGAAGATTCATCGTGAAAGTGTCATGAAGCAAAATCAGGCCGTGCACCCTAGACCCTACCACCGTTTGTCGCACCTTGCCGACATGGTACGTCTTTGCGGCTTTTCCATAAAAAAAAAATCTTTATATATAACTATCATTAATGTAAAAATCATGGAATAGTATTGTAAATCAATAGACAACGAGGGGAAAGAGAGTATAGGATTGAGGGACCCAGAAAATATTTTCTATTTACTATCACATAATTTTATTTATATCAACATTGACACCTTGCCGAATTTTTCGTTCAAGAAAAAAAAAATATAAATAATTAATTAATTTTTTAGTAATAAATAAAAAATACAAAAATAATTAGATATTTAAATGAAAATATAAAAATAATATAAAGAGATGGACAAATTTATACGTCATTTTAATTGAGACTACGATCCTATCCATTTAATTAAGAATTGAAATAAAAATCAAGTTGATGGTAAGATTGAATAACATATTGATAAATTTAAATTTGAATATTTTACATTTAATGATGTGATATTTAATTTTACCGTAAATTTGATTCTATTTTAATTTTTAAATAGAAATGATCATGATTTTTTTCATTGACACTTGTTACAATACGTATCTATCGATGTAATCGATAATTCAAGATCAATCATTTATGATATTAACTATTTTATTGAAAGTAAAAAAAAAAATCTTTATATATAACTATTATTAATGTAAAAATCATGAAATCTTATTGTAAGTCAATAGACAACGAGAGATAAAAGAAGATAAGATTGAGAGACCCAAAAAATATTTTCTATTTACCATCACCTAATATTCTTTGGGATTTATCATATCAACGAAAAAGTCACGAAGATTCATCGTGAAAGTGTCATGAAGCAAAATCAGGCCATGCACCCTAGACCCTACCACCGTTTGTCGCACCATATAAAATCAACATGGTCTTTGCGGCTTTTCCATAAAAATAAATAAAAAAAAATCTTTATATAAAACTATCATTAATGCAAAAATCATGGAATGCTATGCAAGTCAATAGACAACATTTGAATCTTCACCACTTTGTGAATAAAAACGTCAAATTTATTACGTAATAATTATCTGAAAGGTCGGCCATGGAGAGAGAATGAGAAAACGAGAGGTAATTAGAGTTTCAATAAATTTTAAGCTATAAATCGATGAAAATGTCTAATTGGATAACTAAAAATTGTTTGAGAATCTCATTAGAATAATTAATAAATTTATGATAATAAAAAACACGCGATCAATAATTGTGGAATAAAAATAGATATTTAATTAGCTAAAATAAAATAAGATTATTACATTCAATTCTATATTTAACACAAAAAGTTAACATAAAAATGATAATATCTCACTAATTATTAGGTACTATTTTTTAAATGGTTTTAACTTACAAGAAACGGCATCAAACACGTAAAAATAATATCTAAAAAAATCAAAAACTGAAAATACAAATTATGAAGCTGTAATATGTTTAAGATAATAAGTTCCGTTGTTGTTTTATCAAACGTTAAACAATACTGTTTAACCTGTTTTATTAAAAATTTGTTTCACAATCGCTTTTGACGTTAAAAAAACTCATCTGCACGTTAAATAGATTCAAATACTAGTTCTTCGTGATCAATCAGGCAAACAAAACCTGAACGAAATTCAGTTCAAAATATTAGATCTTTTAATCTCTCATGAACTCTTGATGTTTCAATGCCAATTCGAGAACTAACAGAAGAAAAAAAAGATCATTTCAATATATATAAAAAATTGAGAGGTCCATAATAGTTTGGATGAGATGCTTTCTCACTTCTTTTATGATAAAACATTATTGCAATTGTTAAAATATAAATTAAAAAATAGAATAACACTAGCCTAACGCTTGTTTTGAACAAAAATGAAACTAGAAATTATTTCATTAGTAGAAGAATTGAAAAAAAAAATCATTTGCAAACGAATGAAATGATAATTTTATTGCATTACTTAAGCTAAAGATGCTGCTTGTTAAGAAAATAAATAATTAATTATAATTAATTACCTGGGACTTAATTGTATAAATAGCTTTATCTCCAGCGTTATGAAGATTAACACTAACAACTTCAGCTCCTTCCTGGAGAACACTGATAATTTCATATAACATGAAGTTTTTATTCATCAACCCAGTAGTTAAATTTATTTCCAAAGTAGATTCCCAACTTGTTATGTTCAATCTTGGTAATATTCTCGAGCCTCGGCTGATAATCGCTCCTGCAGCTTCAATATTTGATCCTCTCATCAATACCGCTTTCCTTCCTCTACTCTTTCTTCCAAATGGTTTATGTAAACACCAGATTGCGTCACCAGCTCAGGTACTGTCAACTCCTTAATTATACATAAAATTCAGTTCATGTTAAAGAGAGGGAGAGGGAGGGAAAGTGAGAGAGGAAGAAAGGGAGAGAAAGAGAGAGTAGGTACCCTGGACCTGGAGGGATGGGGATGAGTGAGAGAAGCAAGACTACCATAGAGATCTCTCATGCGCATTCTCCATGTTGAATTTAAGAGAGGAAGTGAGACAATACAAAAAGAAGAATTGTATTGAATGGTGTGATTTACTTACAAAGTGAGCTATCCTATTTATATAAGCTAATAGGAGAAGTAAAGCTATACACAACCAATGTGGGATTATCCTATTTATACAAGCTAATAGGAGAAGCAAAGCTATACACAACCAATGTGGGACTAAGCCCATATAATACATTAACATCCCCCCTCAAACTCAAGGCGGTAAGTGGGAGGTGAACTTGAGTTTGGAAACCAGAGAGTGAAAGCGTCCGGGTGGATGAGCCTTAGTGAAAATGTCAGCTGTCTGATCGGCTGAACCGACGGATTGTAGACAAACCGTATTCTGGAGAATGTGATCACGGATAAAGTGGATATCATTCTCGATGTGTTTTGTACGCTCGTGGAAGACATCATTGTGAGCGATCTGAATAGCACTCCTGTTGTCACAGTATAGGATAGTGGCAGCAGGAGAAGAGATACCCATGTCAGCGAGTAGCCATCGAAGCCAGAGAAGTTCTTGAGTTGCATCAGCCATGGCACGATAGCTTCAGTACTGGAGCGAGCAACCACAGTTTGTTTCTTACTACGCCAGGAAATGAGAGAATTGTCCAAAAAGAAACAGTAACCAGTGGTTGAACGTCTGTCGGTGGGGTCTCCGGCCCAATCGGCATCAGAATAGGCTTGTAAAACAGGGACAGACTGTGCTGAGAAATGAACCCCATGAAATAAAGTACCCTTGACGTACCTAAGAATGCAAAGAACAACCGAGTAATGGGTGGTCCGAGGAGCGGACAAGAACCGACTGACCTGATGAACGGCATAGGCAATGTCAGGGCGAGTGACAGTAAGATATACAAGACTTCCAACCAATTGACGATATAGAGTGGCATCCTGAAGAGGTGAACCATCGAGTGGGGTAAGTCTGACATTCGGTTCGAGAGGAGTAGTGGCAGTGGTTGAGTCAGTGATCCCAGCCTTGGAAAGGAGGTCCGAGCCATATTTGGCCTGAGAGAGAAAAAATCCATCAGAATTAGATGAGACTTCGAGGCCAAGAAAATAGGTGAGCACGCCAAGATCTTTCATCTCGAAATGACCACTGAGAAACTTTTTGAGTTCAGAAATACCATGTAGATCATCTCCAGTAATAACCATATCATCCACGTATAGTAAAAGAATGATAATACCGTTGATAGTATGGCGGATAAACAGAGTTGAATCATGAGCACTCGGTGTGAACCTAAACTGATGAATGGTAGTGCTGAATTTGGCAAACCAGGCACGTGGAGCTTGTTTCAAACCATATAGGGCACGGCGAAGGTGACAAACTTTGTTTTGAGGGGCATCCAAGCCGGGAGGTGTATGCATATAGACTTCCTCAAGAAGATCCCTATTGAGAAATGCATTTTTGACATCCATTTGAAATAGAGTCCATCTTCGAATGGCGGCGACAGCAAGGAGTGTACGGACAGATGTGAGCCTCGCCACTGGAGCAAATGTCTCTTCATAGTCAATGCTATATTCCTGAGCAAATCCCTTGGCAACAAGTCGGGCTTTATATCGTTCAATAGAGCCATCAGAAAGTGTCTTAATCTTAAACACCCATTTGCACCCAATAGGAGTTTTTCCAGGGGGCAGATCAACAATATCCCAGGTATGAGTTTTAGCTAGGGCCTGAAGTTCTTCATCCATTGCTTTCTGCCAAAGTGGATTAGTACTAGCCTCTTTATAGGATTGAGGCTCATGCAGATGAAGTATAGTGGAAAAACAATGATAATCATAATGGTAATCAACAAGATGAGAAGGAGGATGAGTTACCCTGGTAGATCTGCGGGGGTGATCTAGAGGATGGCTCTCAGAGGGAGTTAGTGCAGACTCATCAGACATAGGAATATCCTCGGGCACGACCGATTGAGTTGGAGAGGTGAGGTCAGTTGAGGGCTCTGGAGCTGAAGTTGGGTCCGGTACGGAAGGGGTGATATCGGCTGGTGATTCGGAGGTGGACTCAACAGTACCTGAAACTGGATTGTCAGGAAATAACTCAATAGATGGATCAGTAAAGAATCTGGAGTTAGTGATGGTTGACATGTCAAATGACCGTAACGAAGAGAACATTTGATGTTCCCAAAAAATGACATGACGAGAGATACGAAGAGTTTTAGAAATAGGATCCCAGCACCGATACCCCTTATGTTCAATACCATATCCAATGAAACAACATAGATGAGCCCTTGGTTGTAATTTGTTGTGTTCATGTGGTTTGAGAAGAACAAAACAAGCGCAACCAAAGACTCTGAGGTTAGAGTAATCAGGAGATTTACCAAAAAGGCGCTCGAATGGAGACTGATTTTGGATTGTAGCGGAAGGGACACGATTGATTGTGTACACTGCGGTTAAGGCAGCATCACCCCAGAAACGTTCAGGACATGATGACGAAATGAGTAGAGCACGAACAGTGTCAAGAATATGTCTATGTTTGCGTTCGGCTCGTCCATTTTGTTGGGAGGTTCCAGGGCACGAGCGGTGGGGAAGCGTGCCATTTTTGTGAAGTAGGTTTAGAAAAACACGGTCTTTATATTCCATTGCATTATCTGAACGAAAATTTTTGATATTCCGAGAGAATTGAGTTTTAACCATAGAAGAAAAATCAGAATATATTTGAAAGAGTTCAGATCTGCTTTTCATAAGAAACAATCAAGTATAACGAAAATAGTCATCCACAAATATAACAAAATAACGAGCACCACCCATGGATGTATGAGGAGAAGGCCCCCAAACATCAGAATGAACTAAATCAAAAGGTGCAAGGGAAACAGACTGACTCTTATTAAAAGGTAAAGCTGATTGTTTTGCAAGTTGACAATGAATACAATGAAAAGACTCATGCTGAAGTGATCCTAACTGACCACTAGAAATAAGAAAACGTAGATGGCTGGATGAAGTGTGACCTAACCGAGAGTGCCACAATTCCACAGGAGAGTGTGCTGGGATGGATGCGGCTGATTGGTTTGGTGATGGTGATGATGGGATTTGGAGGTGAGTAAGCTCAAAGAGGCGTCCAACTTTATGGCCGATTCCAAGGAGTTTTCCTGTCTGAGGGTCCTGCACACGACAACCAGTAGAAGAAAAATGCAAATCAAGTCCAAGATCACATAGTTGTCCAACAGATATAAGGTTAAGCGTAAGATTAGGAACCAAATATGTGTCAGGGAGAGACATATGAGAACTGTCAACATGTCCAGTGTGGCTGACCAACATATTTGATCCATTGGCAGTGTGAATAGTAGGTGCATGCTCATCACGGGTTTTAAAGGAAAATATGGAGGCATCAGAAATCATATGATTGCAACAAGCAGAATCAAAATACCATGGGGATGTACCTGGTGTAGCTGACATGGCTATATTGTTACCAGTTTTAGTTAGAGCCTCGGTAAGAATGGTGCATAAACCACTCCAATCAGGTGAAGAGCTGGATGAAGTTGGTGTAGCATCAGTGGCTACAGCAGCAGTATTCTTCGACTTGGAATGGAACCGATTGTATGAGCCTCGTGAGCGATATTGGTTCCCATTTGACTGATTTTCAGAAGGAAGTTTAGGGCAGTCTGCAAGATAGTGACCCGGTTCTCTGCAGACTTTACATAGGCGAGAAGGACATTTGAGCAATTCATGCCCTTGTGAATGACAATACTTGCAATATAAGGGCTTCTGGTATGAGTTTGTCTTGGCAACTGGTGTGGCAAGAGCAACGGGTGCTGCAAAGGCAACATCTGTATGAGATCCCTGTAATGTGGCGAGACGTGTTTCCTCACTGAGTAGATCAAAAAGAACGTCGTTTAAGGGAGGTATTGCGCCTCGGTGTAGGATTGAAGCTCTTATAGGTTCAAATTCCTCTCTCAAGCCCATCAGGAATTGCATAATGCGTGTCTCAGTTCGGTACTTTCTATGAACATCAGCGTCTTTTGTGCATTCCCAAGTTGGCTCAGTGAGAGCTAACTGGTTCCACACAGCAGTCATCTGAGATAGAAAGCTGTTGATAGTTTGTCCAGGTTCTTGGCGCATGCTATGAAGGATGGAAAGAAGACGATACCGATTTGAGATGTCTGCCCTGGTGTAGCGGTGTTGGAAAAGATCCTAAGCTTCTTTAGCTGTATGGAGTGTACCAAATTGAAGTTTGATTTCTACGATAATAGTGGCACGAAACCATGTGAGAATCTGGTGATTTTTACTATCCCAGTCCTCTAGACGGTCAACATATTTGTCAGCATCTTCATCGTCCTTCTTCTTGGGTTCAGTGATATCTCCAGTCACGTAACGCCACAATTTATGTCCACGGAGGAAACCAGACATTTCTTGAGCCCATACAACATAATTAGATTCATCCAGAACAGTAGTAATAACCCGGGGTAAGTACGATTCAGCCATATGCACAAAGAGAAAGGTGAACCTCCAAGAAACTGATGATGTGGCGGTCAACTGATGATGTGGTGGTCAACGGGTGACATGGCACTGACGTGTCAGTGAGGTGGCGTTGATGTGGCTTTTAGGGCTGACGTGACAGCAGCGTTTCTGAAACAGGAGCGGCAGCAGATGTGATGTCAACAAGTGATGTGGCACTGACGTGGCAGTGAGGTGGCGTTGAAGTGGCCTTTAAGGCTGACGTGGCAGCAGCGTTTCCGAAACAAGAGCGGCAGCGGAGATGATGTCGATAAGACTCCGACTATAGTGATGACCCGACAGGTATGAAAAGGATATACTAGAAGTTTTTCTGATGTGAAGGATCCACTAATAGTGGCAATCACAGAGCATACTCAACTCTTAATATACCGAGAATTTCTGATGTGAAGGATCCACTAATAGTAGCAATCACAGAGCATACTCAACTCTTAAAATACCGAGAACCATTATGGCTCTGATACCTTGTTGAATTTAAGAGAGGAAGTGAGACAATACAAAAAGAAGAATTGTATTGAATAGTGTGATTTACTTGCAAAGGGAGCTATCCTATTTATATAAGCTAATAGGAGAAGTAAAGCTATACACAACCAATGTGGGATTATCCTATTTATACAAGCTAATAGGAGAAGCAAAGCTATACACAACCAATGTGGGACTAAGCCCATATAATACATTAACACTCCGTAACCTTTCTTGCATATTTCTTTGTTCTCTAGGAGTGTTATGCCTCCCCATTAATTCTATATTTCAAAATGCTCTGTGCAATTGATTAAATAATTATGTTTGGAAAGAAACGAAGAGTATTGGTTTATGGAAATGATAAAATAATAAAGAAGAATGTTTACTCTGACAGGTATCTGTATACAGCTGTTGAGATCCAGAGAAAGACAGAGATGACCCAGAAAAATACATGAAGCACTGGCTTCCAAGAATTTGGCTCATCTTCTCATTAAAATAAAATGACAAATTACACCTCAAGCAGTCTTAAAATAAATTTTTTTAAAAATCAAAATTTTAATTAAATATTACTTTTTATGATGACCATCAAAGAGTTCCAAATACGAAACGACATATCAAAACAGAACGAAATTAAAACATTCCATTTATATAGCTAAACAGAAATGTTGTTTGGCAAGAAATTTACAACTTCGCTCATAAAATAAAAATTATCTTTCCTTTCTTTCTTCTTATCTACTAAACACATCTTTAATTAGTTCATTTACATGCAAACATGTGAGATTAATATAAGTGTTAATTAAAATATTATAAATATGGTTTAAAATCTAATTTAAATAAGTTTAAATCAATTTACTTAAATCTCTTCAAAACAAAATTATTTTAATCTGATAGAAAGAAACCGAAACTTGCTTTAATATGAACCCACCGCCATAGCAGCATTCCAAACTTAAAATCAAAACGGTTTTCTGCCATGCCAAATCAATTAGCTGAAAGCAAAGATGAGGAATTATAAACATAAAAAATAAAAATCTAGTCTCTGTCAAACCATAATATATGTAAAATCAAAATGGTCTTGAGGCTTTTTGACCAAATACATTACGTAATTACTGGCTGCTACAAACTTGTTAGCTGAAAGCAAAAGATAAGGAATTATAAACATAAAAAATAAAAGTCTAGTCTCTGTCAAACCATAATATATGTAAAATCAAAATGGCCTTGAGGCTTTCTGACCAAATGCATTACGTAATTACTGGCTGCTACAAACTTGTAATGAAAGGGAAATGACCTGTGGCATGACAGATAATTTGAATTTGATTTTATTTTAACTCAAAACTCGAAATAATTCGGATTAAAAATTACATAAAACTCGAACGATTCGAAACAACTCAGGAACTTGAAAAGACATGAACTCCAAATGACTCGAAAATATATTTTTTTATAAAAAAATATTTTTTTTAAAAATTTGGATAACAATTGATTAACTAATTGTCAAATAAAATAAATTATATCATAATTAAGTAATTATTGATTCACATGTGTTGATGTGCATAGTTCAACTTTTTATTAATAAAAGTAATCTCATTAGCTTCAAATCAAAAATCGAGAAAACGAGTAAATTTTACATTGCTTTTCACGTCACAATAAAATTTTATCTCTAATTCTCATGAAAAAAAATATAATGGAATGAAATGATTATATGAAACTTAATCTCCGAAAATTTGGTATAAGACATTACCACCGAGAATAATTTTGTAGATCCACTGCATGAGATCATTTAAGACTGAATTTTGGAACTAAGAGTCATAACATTGCATATTGCACTCACAAATTAAATATATTATTTAAAAATTTTGATATTGATTTATTATTAATTAATTTTTCACAGATTTGAACATGTAACTCGTTTAGTCATATTATATGCAAATAATATATTTTTAATTAAGTATAAATATCTATTTTGCTAACTCAACCTGATCCGATCAGATCCAACATGACTCGAGATCCGATACGACCCGATGATGAAATGAATTGAACCCGCCCCGGCCTCGAAATGACCCGTAACCCGAATGATCCGCGACTCAATATGACTTGAATCCGACTCGATCCGTTTGCCACCTATACCCGAAAGCCACACTATGCTGAATAGATCGAGCTAGATGAAATTCTAACACTAAAATATTGTATAATTTTTTTTGTAGAATTAAATTGATTTTGACCCATTAATATAAAAATAAGTGGGTAAGTATGTAAATATAAGTCAATGATCCTAGAAACTAATAGTATGTAAAAAATATTAAAGCTTAAAATGCACCAAAAACATAAAATTGTAAATGTATTTGTAAAACATAAAATGATCATGTGTTAATTGGCTGGTCTCGTTATGATTCCATTTCATTTAATTATAACTACATGAGATAGGTTTCAAAACATGTTATTCCCTTTTAAATTTTTATATAAAATAATAAATGTGTCTCGTAATTTATATAAACATTAAAAATCCTAACAAAATCAAGTTAAATGATGACAAAATATCACGTGTTTTTTAATTTAATCTTTTGCATGTGAGTTAATAATCTGTGTCCTTAGAAATTAGTGGTTTGTTATTTACCAAGTCTTTAGGAAGGTGTTTGTTAGTTACCAAGTCTGTAGTCAGTTGTGGAGTCATGTGCTATTGCACGTTAGTCTTAGTGTTCCTATTTTTATGTAATTATATGTTGGTGTTAGCTCTATATACTGAGTTCTGGTATGACTTAGTGCAATAAAAGTCTATTAATTTCTTTCTGACTCTTTTGTCTTCTTTCACTTTTATTTATATATTACATATCATTTTTAGCATTTCAAAAAAAAAAATCTCCCCTCTACTCAAGAAAATAATTTTTGAGAATTAACCCCTACGCATAGACGACGGCACATGAGGCGCACGCGGTTGACTCTGTCGAAATTATACCACCGTAGTTTCACAGTTCGATAGTTCCAACCATTTTCGAGTCCATGTAGTAGGGTTTTCGGTAATATTCACAAAAAAAGTGCATATCTAAATTGAGCACCATCCATTCGCACAAGTGGCACGTAAGGGCATCTAGGCTGGCGGAAGGCGTTGCAACCAGTAATAGATTGTAGATCACCGGATGCTGATTCCAACAATACTGACGATTCATTTTTAACCATAGGCTCCTCGACCGTAAATAAGTTTATAAAATTACCTTATTACCCTTGTAGTTGTTTTACATAAAATTGAAAACTCAAACCATTTTTATCCTAAATAGTTGAACCACATTGCTAATTTGTGTCTTGAGTGGACAAGTTAGTTGCTCCTATATATATATATATATATATATATATATATATATATATATATATATATATATATATATTGAAAACCAAATAATATAAACTTTGATGAAATTTTTTTTCACAAAAAAAGATGACTTTATGTATTTCTTGATTTGACTACGTAATTTTTCATACAGTTTAAGATCATGACCTTAATTTTTTTCTTTACAAAAACTAATAAAAAGAAAACAATTATACTAATTTCATTTATAGTACGTTGTTTCCTCGGTGCTTCTATATTTTCGAATCGAAGTATAATTTTTTCATTTTCAACACTATATAAAAAAAAAATCAATATATATAACTAATCAATCGTTCAGCTCCCATATACGATTATACATTTGATTATTTAACTATAATGCTTATAGTAGAAAACTATATAATTTACAAATAAACCCTTATTTGGAGAAGATTTCAATTTTATTAGTAAGATAAAAGGTTTTACACATGGAACAATTTATGGGCACTTTACATTAAGATTAAATAATTAAGACAAACTAAAAAAATTAAATATTTGTGAAAAATATACATTAAAGTTAGATAATTTCTAAGACAATTTATTAGTGGGAGCAAGTTTAAAATTATATATAATATTGATATTTTTTTCAAAAATTAATTAGGGATAAAGTGACCCCAATTTCCGTAGTGTGAATTCGTCACAGCACTTCAACTAGTTTAAAAGTAACTGAAAAAGTTCAAAATTTTAATATGTTTTCATAATTAGAAAACTAAAATTGGAACAATCATAACTTGTAAGAAAAAAAAAAAAAAAAAAAAAACTAGTTATATTATCGTGATAACATGCAAAATATTTCAAAGCGCAGTGTCTTAGGATTCAATTACTAAAGTATAATGAATTAATTTAACTAATTCTTATTAGCTTAAGAGTTTGAAAAAGTAACGATATTAGCACTCCAAAAAGGTTTATTGGCACTTCAGTTATTTTTTTTGTTGCTAAAACTTACAATAATGCATCTAATTAAAGTTAGATACTCTTTCGACTTTTAAAATACAAAATCTATAATATATTTTCTTCACAATTAAGTTTCCATAAGTCTAAACTTTCTATTAACACTTTTTTTTAATCTCTAACTCTTTATTTTCTTCACTTTAATTTTCGGCCAAAACTTTTTCTTTTTTTTACTTTATTTTCACTTTTTCATAGCAATATATGTTAATCCCAAAAAAAATTCAAAACTTGAAGAGTTTTTTTATCTTTTGGACACAAATTGTTTCAATGATCATCTTTTTTTGCTTAGACCCAATCAATACTGGTAATTTCTTCATCTAAATTATTTTTTATCACATTGATTTCAATTAAATTCTATAATGTGTTGATGTAATTAAAGGTGTTCATTGATTTCATTTTTTAATTCTTGCGCTACTTTCTTGTGGAACTAACAATTATATAATA
This sequence comes from Bretschneidera sinensis, assembly GCA_023935145.1. Taxonomy (NCBI): domain Eukaryota; kingdom Viridiplantae; phylum Streptophyta; class Magnoliopsida; order Brassicales; family Akaniaceae; genus Bretschneidera; species Bretschneidera sinensis. Next base: position 103,000,515 of record CM043701.1, on the reverse strand, counting down.
AGTTTTTTTTGTTTGATTAGTTACGTCATGAATCAATTTTATACCTTGTCACATTCGATAAAGGTATATTTTGTAGTAGTACTAACTGATTTTCTTTCCTCTTTTAAAAAAAAAAAAATCACTTTTTCACTTATGAGTTTATATTACTTAACTTCGCGTGTTGATATATAAAAGGGGTTTGTTTTGTTTTGTATTGGCAATGATTTATAAGAAATTAAAGCACAAAGTTGATTTGTTTGCAAAGAATGAGATTAAGAAGTTGAGTGCGCACAATTTCACCTAAATACCATATTCAATATGATGCTGTGTTTTTTTTTTTGTCCCATAAAAAATACTTAATTTATTTGTATCTCACGGTGGCCTGAAATGAATATTTGGCTTTTTGATTTACTTATTTTGCATTTTGAATAGCTGAGATGTAAGATTGGTGTTTATGGTATATTATGGTTGCTGCCAAATGATCAATGGAGTTTCAGTTTAGTGAGTTTTGTGCCTATCTACTGGTTGCATATCGAAAACTCAATTTGCATGGCCTATTCTTTTTTTAGGAGCAAAAAAAAACCTCATTTTAACACATTTTAGAAACTTACATTAAGGACATAACAATAATAAAATTCTTTCCTTCCTCCGCTATATTTCTTCATTTCTCTCTCTTTTGTTTTCCTCCCTTTCTCTTCAATCTTTGTTAATTACTAACACGAATTCAACTTTAACGTGAAAAGATAGATCTTATTGCATATAAATGTGCAAAATGTTTTCATATATATGTATACGTGGAAGATAATATATTGATACTTTGCAAAGTGTGTGTGTGTGTATATATATATATATATATATATATATATATATATATATATATATCATACAGAAAAATAAATAAAATCCCTATGCTACCAAGAGATCAAAACTGATGTGATATTATATGTTTGAATTCCCACCAATAATATGCTTTTAATTAGTACAATCAAAATAGTATCTAACTTTAATTAGGGTCTCATGAAAATTTAATTGTGAAGAAAATATATGGTAGATTTTGTACATTACCCAAACAATCAAATGAGCTTAAATCTTTAATCCATTTAAAGTTTAGTGATTTAATTAAGTTACACTTCAGTCACGTCCAAACAATATCATTGTGATCAGATCAAATCGATGTATTATTGTATTTGTGTAACATCAGGCCCTTTCAAAAAAAAAAAAACTTATATTGAACTTAGCAGTTACTTTAGGGAAACTATATAAATTCATCTGATGGGCATTCTAGTTTTCTCTATAAGCTGAAATTGTTCTTTCATCAGATTTATTTATTTCAATGCCTTCAACTGATTATCTTTTTATGAATTGCGTTCAATCCAAAAACAAAAAACCCAAAGTAAGAGCAAGCAATACAAATAAAAAAAAAAGGAATTCAATTTGTTTAATCAAATTTAATATCAATGTCCATTGGATTATTTCTGTGCTATACTTCTCTGTTTTTTGCTTGTTCTGTTTTGTTTTTCTCCAATGACCAACGGATTAGTTCTTTGATCAAAACTTGGTTCTGTTGTTGGATCGGGATTAGCTATGTTGCTGATTAGTTCTGTTATTTAGACATATGGATTTAGTTATGTTGTTGGATTTATTAATGAGCTGCACTCGAATATTTTAATATTCGATTCAAAAAGCTCTTGAACAGTTCGATAAGATATTATTGAGCTTCACTTAATATTTATATTTATATTATTTTTTATTTATTAAAATTAAAATTAAAGCTCGAGCTCGAGCTCGGACTCGAATAAGTTTGTTATCGAGCTCGAGCCATCAAAAATTTATTTGCTCAAGCTCAATTTCTGAGCTCTATTTGAACTCAAACTTGAGTTCAAACCTGTTCATTTCAAGTCGAACCGAGCTCAAATACCTTAGCATTTGAGCTCGACTCGACTCAAATCCACCCCTACTTGTCTCTCCTGAATGCATTGCGCGGCCAATGATGAATTGTAAATTAGATGACATGCATTCATTGTTATTTCTCATACTTTAGTGTCCTTCTACTTGGGGTCTTGAGACTGCTAGGAGGGTTGAATAATTCGACCTGATGATGCATGTAATGAGCTTCTGATTTTTTTTTTTGTTTAATTTTTTAAATGCATGTATGAATTTTATAATAGATGACATATATAAAATATTGTATGATTTTTATATTTACATTTCTTTGAATTTTATAATGTATTAATTATTTATGAAAAATATTTGTCATTTTTTAATATTATTTATGAGATAAATGTAATAAATTTGACTATTGATCATATTTAAAATTAAAATACAACTATTAAGAAAATACCAAAAGTCTTTTGTCAGTTGTTATCAAACGTGGATAATGATATCAAACAATAATCAATTCAGACCAAACAGTTATAAAAAGTCAATCAACTCAATAAGTAAAAAAATTTACTAATCAATCAGCAAATACGGAACCTAATTTAATCCAAAAATGCTCTTTAAGCAACCATCTTTTGTTTTTAGTTGAGCTTTAGGAAAGAAACTTTGATTATATACCGCCCATATGCTCAGAATTCCTAAGAATTCTTCAAACCCTACATGTGTTAAAAAGCCCAAATGGGAGTCAAAAAACACCAAGCACTACAGATCTCCTACAGCATTATGATTAAGTTATTTTTTTGAACTAATGATAAAAGCCGATTAAGCCCTTGAAATAAAATTACTTCACAATTAAAAAACAATACTATTTGTTTTTATGAAAAATAATTTTAAAAAAAATTGGAATAGTGGACTTTTAGCTCACCAATCACAGAGAGAGAGACTTTTGGGCATTGCCCTCATTATTAAATTGGAAGATAGATCTCCTAAGCACTATCATAGACAAAAAAAAATTCACAACTTCATGGCATACAGCATTATGATACAAACTGATTAAGCCTTTGGAAATAAAATTAGTTCACAATTTAAAAAAAAAAAAAAAAACTATGCTACTTGTTTTTATGAAAAAGAATTTCTTTTTTTTATTTTTGCAATAGTGGACTAAAGCTTGACGATTAGAGAAAGGGAAGTGATAGGTGAAAGGCTGAAATCCTTGATCATGAATCACCAACTTAATCGGGAGCTATTCAACATGAATACCAATTTCTTTTCAGAAATGTAAGCTCTTAGGAGATTAAATGAATGTCAGCACAAAATTAGTCAAAAACTTCAAAAGGAAGGAGATATCAGGGGAAAGGAAACAGATAACTATTTCTTTCTTGAACCGGTCTAACTTCATTTGTAATTTGAAAAAGCAACAGAACAAAATATCCCAAGGATGATATTCTGACTGGTACCTAGAGAAGAAGCTTGTAGGCCCTGCTATAGAGGCGTTGCAAATCCTGCCAACACAAAACAAATCAAGTTGGTTAAGATATGGACACCTTCTTGTCATTCAACATAAGCATGATAATAGATTAATAGTAAGCATATTCCCCAACACTAGTCCTCCCAAAGCTTTTTGGAATACCGGGTAGCTTAAGGAGATATTTATCAGTTAACACGGTTCTGGACCAATGCAGGGAAAAACTTCAGTAACTTGACCACAAAGATCAACCGAAGTTGCAGTTTGACCAGAAATATCTTCATAGAGCCATGGTTAATACCATCCACTGAATATACATCACTTGTATCATTTGCAGTTTGCATATAATCTCCAGCAACAACTTGCCCCATTGGAGCATCAGATAATTTAAAAGAAAAGGAAGGGGGTGAAGAACATTCCAGAAAGAAAAGAAATTTCCAAGCAGCAAATCTAAAAGAACCATATGGTACTTGTTTACTAGTATTGGTGAACTATTTCTCATTTCCAACTCCTATGCACAAAGGTTGTCTTACCTCAATAAAGAAAAAAATATTGGACAACTTTTTTTTATAAGTAAAAAACAATATTGAACATCTCAAGTAATACTTGACACCTAGAAGCTACCTAAAAATAATGTATAATGTCTTTTAGCAAGATAAACAGCATAAAAGGTTAGAAATGGTTTCATAAACAGATAGCATATTCAACGCCTAGGCAGGCTCACATATGTTAGAGTTAGTGCATACTTCACGAGACCAGATCTATAGAACCCCGGACGAACACGGAGAGCGGGCAAGGTCCCACTCCCCAGAGAACGGGCAGGGGTTAGGGGGCAGTGTCCCCGAAACTTTAAGGACATGTACATGAGTTGGGCCTGTTTTTTAACTTGGTGGTTTGGGCTTAGACCCATGAATAACCGTAGTTCTGTAGCAGAACGAAAATCCTAATTAGAACGTCTTAAGTTGCTTATAAATACTCTTTATATACTGAGCATACATTGTAACGAGAGATTTGTGAGGTTAATAATAAGAAACTTCTGGCAGGACGTAGCCCTATTATGGGTGAACCTGGGAAAATCTTGTCTTTTTTTCTTTCTGTTTATAATTCGTGTGATTGATAGATCTCGAATCATTCAACAAATAGGTAATGCTAGAAATTTTGATCTGTAATAATTGTCCATCAAAATTCTAACATGCTAAAAGAAACACAAAGAGTGAAAGCAATTTTTTTTATCCCAGTTAATAAAGGTGTTCCCATGTTTAAAGCATGCAAAAGAAAAGTGTAAGGTAAAAATTCACAGCTGACCTCATAAAAGTTCAAACTGTTATGCTCCTAATCTTTTGTAAATCTTGTCTGATTCCTAAGAAGTTTTTTTTATGAATCCGATTCCTAAGAACTATTAAGAAACTTCAGATATCCCTTCCTAAAATTCCCCATCACCTAAGTTCTAAATATCACATCATAACCAGTTTCAGAAAACCAAAGAATTGCCTCTAACAAAGTATCACCTTTCTTGTGCAACTAGAAGGTGAATATTCTGCACATCTACTATTCTACTAGCTCTTACTTAAACCCTAATGAAAATGAGCCTCAACAAGGGAGTTGGCACATAGTTTTAAACATCAATGGAATAAGACCAAATCCAAATTGCAATGAACAGACATTCAGGAAACAGTAGCACAGAGACATCAGGATTTTCAAGATCCACAGAAATGAAATTACAAATCAAATTCAAATCAATGGATCCTAAACAAGGTTGCATACTTTAAAAGCACTGTCTCTAGAAGATAGTTCTTGAGTCACAAATGTCAATATTTCCTAATTGAATGACAAAAGTACAACAAGGAAAAACAGAGAGATATAGTTCAGCTCCAGCCCCCTGAAACTCAGGGTAAAAAGATACTACTTTTCATTCCTGAAGAAGAAAACTCCAAACAGTACCCTCTTCGAAATGTACTAAAACAATTCAGCATGTACGAAAACAAGAATACAGCTGCTTGACATAGTTTACTACTCCTATATTCAATTTCAAACCCACGGTCATCCACGTCAATAAGGTCTCCAAGGTCATTCAATTTTCATTTCTTCTTTTTTTTTTCAAGACAGTAATAGATATTCTAGGCAAGAAGTATTTAGTCGTTATTTGAGAACATAGTATAGTATCATTCAGAAAATCACAAGCCACTACAACATGATATTTCCAAAATTGAAAAAGAACAAAGGGACTTTGAAGAATACCTTCTGATAGACACCCCCAGTGTTCATTGTTCAAAGACAGCAAAGAAGTAAACAAGGAAGAGGCAGTAACACTATGCAATGGCATCAAAGATAGCGCGCCACCCAGCTCCACAGGAAGCCTAAAGAGCCACAGTACAACTCCTCTTAGACATATAATAAATAGTAATTAATTATCCAAAAAATAGGTTTCTATTTCGAAATGATTAAAACCCACAAAAGAAAGTGTTTCTAACGTCCAAAATATTTAAGGTTTAACGTCCTACAAAAAAGGGATTGGATACAAGTAACACGCAATTTAATAGCCAGAGATGAAGAGGAACACTTATTTATTGAATAAACAAGATAATAAAAAAGAACCCAGAAATCCTAAACAGATATCCATTAATTCAAGCTCAACCCTAGTGCTCAGCTTAACTGCTGAGTAAAAAAAACATAAGAAATGGGTATCCCAATCAAAAGCATTAATTTGTACGCCTAAATAATCTCATTAAGAAATGAATCTCAAAATCCAAGATTTAACACTCGATTTGCCTATTTCAAGCTTTATAAATATCCATGCACACGTACATATAAAGGCAACGATGGATGCTTACTTGGAGGAGGCGAATTTGTTGAGAGAGAAGCGAGAACTAGAGGTGGGCTTAGAAGAAGCAAGCCCCGTCAATTTAGTAGCTTTTGAAGCGTAAGTTGAAGTTGGTGGTGATATCGATGAACGTCTCAAAAGGGTTCTAGCAGAGGCATAAGAAAATTGTAGGGTTCTTCTCGCACCATTAGCCGCCATGTTTGGTTCTCTTCTTTACCAAAAACCTCACTCGGTCACTGATGTTTCTCAAAGAAAGGGTTTTTGTCAATGGCCTGGGTCCGGGTCCGGGTCCGGTTCCGGGTCCGCTGCATATTTAAAGTTGGGCATAGACCCTGATGGGTTATAAGGCCAATCTAGGCCCATAGTACGATTGTGTTAAGCCCTGGCCGAAATAACTGATTTTTGGGCTAATCATGGGCCTCGTGGACGCTAACTAACATGATAAAACCTATTTGTGATTTTTTTTTTAAATTAAGCCAGCAAATTTCTATCAGCTAAATTGGAAGAATGGAAAGTAGAGAATTGACAAACTTAACTCTCCTTTACCCTCCTCTACTATTTCATACTTAGGATGGTAACAGGTTGATCGCTTCTTTTTTTTTTTTTTTTTTTAGTATAAGATTTGATCGGACTTGGATATAATAAATTCAGAAAGTAATAATTAAATTTGAAAAAAATACAGGTTTAAGATAGTTTAATATATATTAATATATAAATTATATGAAGTGTAATTTATATTTCTATATTGTTGTAACTTTTAAGTGATTAATTAAATAGTTTGTAATTATTATTAAACTAGATAACATATATTATATATTTATGAAGTGTAATAATGTCACAACAAAAACATCAGTTAAGTGGTTAAGACCTATGATAGTCATTAGTTCATGGTTTCGAGCCTTTAACTTGAATTTTTCCCCTAAATTTAAAGTTTTTTAAAAACTTTTCGAGGTGTAATTTTTGACCCCCCCGAGCATACGTCTCAAGCAAATAAACGAACGCCCTGGGAAAGAAACGCCTAACTTCAGGCGCTTCGGGGAGTTTTTGCTTCGCCCTGCCTATGAGTGCGTCCCAGACGAGTCTCAGGATCGTCCATGAAAACACTAGTGATGGCAACATATGGATTTGGATTGTGTACCTCTCTCTCGTCATCATACTCAAAATAAAAAAGGTTTTTTTTTTTTCTCTGTTCCCATATCTGTCTCGTATAAATATCATTCTTTTATCTCCATCACCGGTGCAAATATTTATCGGATAATTTCTATCAGTTTTATGTAATAAAAATTATTTAAACAAATTAAGAAAAATATATCAGTATATTCCACATATTTGACAATCTAACATTCCAAAAATCATAAAATAATTAAGATAAGACAAAAAATAATACTTTCATCTAATTAGATAAGACAATATATATATATATATATATATATATATATATATATATTCAATGTCAAAAAATTAATTATAAATATATAAAAATAAATATATATATATATATATATATATATAATAATATACGAGTATCTATCGGGACGAATATTACTCTCCCTACACCCAATCCCATTCCATATGGGTATTTTAATTTTTAACCCTCACCCAACTCATCAAAGAAAAAGTAGTCTCCAAACCCTCTCCATTGGACTCGGATTTTGCAGGTACTCGATAGGTACGAGTAAAATTGTCATCCTTATGATCAACTTATACTGACTCAAAAAATTATTTATTCTTCTTGACTTGGATATCTTAGCCTAATGGTTACGATTTTTTTATTTAGGTGATTCGGGTTCGATCCCAATTCTTGTTAATATACACAAAAAAAAAAAACATTATTCTTTTTTACTACAATTTTTTGATCTATTGGTCATTTACAAACTCTTCGTGTAGAAGTTTTGGATTCAACCTCTTGCCACGAATGTGTGTTATATATATATATATATTATTCTTCTCAAGTTACATGGGTTTTTTCCCACCCTAAAGGAATCCATCGGATTTAAACAATCCAAAAAATTGTTGGACGATCAGACAAATCACCAAGTCTGGTCGATTTCAGGCACATTTGCAATGCGAGTGGTAAGGGTTGATGGGGGCTGGGCATCTTTGTCTCGCCACAATGAAGTTGTTACAATGACAGCAGCGTGTATCAATAACATCATTCATGATTAAGATAAAAACATAATGTAACATGTGCATTTTAGCAACATATATATGTTAGGTTTGATCATGATTTCAAAAGCAGACAGAACATGGAAGCATTAAATTGCTGGCCTTTTCAACATTTTTTGTATTAAAAAAATAATTTTTTTTCGAGACCCATATTCGCCAATTTGATGATGATACCTATTGTTGATGCCAAAAATTTGTGTTACTGAGCTGAAGGTCGAGCCTCGGATGTACCTGCACAAGGAAAGAGAGAGAGGTTATGGGGTCGCCGGAGGGGGTGCCTCCGGGGATGCTCCGAAGCTTAAGTTAGGGCGAAATAAGGTGTACAGAGAGGGTGGGCGTTTGTTGAGAAAAGTTCCTTTTTTTTTCTTTCTGTGGGAATGCGTACCTGACCCTTTTTATAGGGCTTTGGAGGCAGCATTGGGCCTAGGGCGACAGTGATATGATGCCCCATCTGGGTTAGGTAATGATACCTAAGAAGCCCAGCTAGATGTTTGGGCGCCGTTTGTTAGGGCTTTGCCTTGCTGGCTTGATCAGGAGCCATCTAGGTATGAGGGCGGTTAGTCACCTGAGACCTCAACTTAGATTTGAAATGATGCCTAAGAGGCTCAGCTAGATGGCTGGGGGCCGTCCGTTAGGGCTTAGCCTTAATGGCTTGATCATGAACCGTTTACGTGTTTAGGGTAGTCTGCAGATCTGATGATGGCCTGGAAGGTAGTGGTGACGTGGAAGCCCAGCTGGGGGCGGCAGAGCCTTGAAGGGTGGTTATGACCCGAGGCTGAACTGCCTGGTTCTGGATCATCCACGTGTCTTCTTGTGACCTGCTCTCAAGAGGATCCACATATCGTCTTCCTATTGGAGGGGTATTTGTGGCAGTATTAGAGGCCCCCCACTTCCTTGAGTACAGTAATGTGGTTAAGGAAGTAATATGGTTTGTTCCGCATCTGCTTAACCTTGGAGATCTTGGGCCGAGGCCGAGGACACGGCCTAAGAGGGATGAGTCCGAGGACAGTGGCCCATGACCATGCATTTGGACTTTGAAGCTAGAAGGCCGAGGACGCGACGAGCAATTCATGTGTTCGGATATGAAGATAACAGCAGAGGACCGGTGGAGCGATCCCTCTCCTCGGCCTTTGAAGAGAATGGGTTGAGGACTAGTGGAGCAATACATCTCCTCGGCTATGAATACCTTGATTCTGAGGACTAGTGGAGCAATCCATCTCCTCGGACTTTGAAGAGAATGGGCCGAGGACAAGTGGAACAATCCATCTCCTCAGCCATGAATACCTTGAGTCCGAGGACTAGTAGAGCAATCCATCACGTCGAACTTTGAAGAGAATGGGCCGAGCAACCCATCTCCTCGAACTTTGAAGAGGATGGGCCGAGGACCAGTGGAGCAATCTATCTCCTCGGCTATGAACACCTTGAGTCCGAGGACTAGTGGAGCAATCCCTTTCCTCGGACTTTGAAGAGAATGAGCCAAGGACCAGTGGAGCAATCCATCTCCTCGGCTTTGAACACCTTGAGTCTGAGGACCAGTGGAGCAATCCACCTCCTCGGTTTTTGAAGAGAATGGGCGGAGGACTAGTGGAGCAATCCATCTCCTCGGCCAAGAATATCTTGAGTCCGAAGACTAATGGAGTAATCCATCTCCTCGGACTTTGAAGAGAATGGGCCAAGGACCAGTGGAGCAATCCATCTCCTCGGCCATACCTTGAGTCCGAGGACTAGTAGAGCAATCCCTCTCCTCAGACTTTGAAGAGAATTAGCCGAGGACCAGTGGAGCAATCCATCACCTCGGCCTTGAACACCTTGAGTCCGAGGATCAGTGGAGCAATACATCTCCTCAGACTTTGAAGAGAATGGGTCGAGGACCAGCGGAGCAATCAATCTCCTCGGCCATGAATACCTTGAGTCCCAGGACTAGTGGAGCAATCCATCTCCTCGGACTTTGAAGAGAATGGGCCGAGGACCAGTGGAGCAATCCATCACCTCGGCCTTGAACACCTTGAGTCTAAGGACCAGTGGAGCAATCCATCTCCTCAGACTTTGAAGAGAATGGGTCGAGGACCAACGGAGCAATCCATCTCCTCGACCATGAATACCTTGAGTCCCAGGACTAGTGGAGCAATCCATCTCCTCGGACTTTGAAGAGAATGGGTTGAGGACCAGTGGAGCAATCCATCTCCTCGACCATGAAACCTTGAGTCCGAGGACTAGTGGAGCAATCCTTCTCCTCGGACTTTGAAGAGAATGGGCCGAGGACCAATGGAGCAATCCATCTCCTCGGCCATGAATACCTTGAGTCCGAGGACTGGTGGAGCAATTTCTCTCCTCGGACTTTGAAAAGAATGGGCTGAGGACCAATGGAGCAATTCAACTCCTCAGACTTTAAAGAAAATGGGTCGAGGACCAGTGGAGCAATCCATCTCGTCAAACTTTAAAGCGGATGGGTCGAGGACATGTGGAGTAATCCATCTGCTTGACCATGAATACCTTGAGTCCGAGGACTAGTGGAGCAATCCATCTCCTCAGCCATGAATATCTTGAGTCGGAGGACTAATGGAGCAATCCACCTCCTTGGACTTTGAAGAAAATGGGCTGAGGACCAGTGGAGCAATCCATCTCCTCGGACCTTGAAGAGAATGGGCCGAGGACCAGTGGAGCAATCCACCTCCACGGACTTTGAAGAGAATGGGCCAAGGACCAGTGGAGCAATCCATCTCCTCGGCCATGAATACCTTGATTCCAAGGACTAGTGGAGCAATCCATCTCCTCGGACTTTGAAGAGAATGGACCGAGGACCAGCGGAGCAATCCATCTCCTCGGCCATACCTTGAGTCCGAGGACTAGTAGAGCAATCCCTCTCCTCAGACTTTGAAGAGAATTAGCCGAGGACCAGTGGAGCAATCCATCACCTCGGCCTTGAACACCTTGAGTCCGAGGATCAGTGGAGCAATACATCTCCTCAGACTTTGAAGAGAATGGGTCGAGGACCAGCGGAGCAATCAATCTCCTCGGCCATGAATACCTTGAGTCCCAGGACTAGTGGAGCAATCCATCTCCTCGGACTTTTAAGAGAATGGGCCGAGGACCAGTGGAGCAATCCAACACCTCGGCCTTGAACACCTTGAGTCCAAGGACCAGTGGAGCAATCCATCTCCTCAGACTTTGAAGACAATGGGTCGAGGACCAACGGAGCAATCCATCTCCTCGACCATGAATACCTTGAGTCCCAGGACTAGTGGAGCAATCCATCTCCTCGGACTTTGAAGAGAATGGGTTGAGGACCAGTGGAGCAATCCATCTCCTCGACCATGAAACCTTGAGTCCGAGGACTAGTGGAGCAATCCTTCTCCTCGGACTTTGAAGAGAATGGGCCGAGGACCAATGGAGCAATCCATCTCCTCGGCCATGAATACCTTGAGTCCGAGGACTAGTGGAGCAATTTCTCTCCTCGGACTTTGAAAAGAATGGGCTGAGGACCAATAGAGCAATTCAATTCCTCAGACTTTAAAGAAAATGGGTCGAGGACCAGTGGAGCAATCCATCTCGTCAAACTTTAAAGCGGATGGGTCGAGGACATGTGGAGTAATCCATCTGCTTGACCATGAATACCTTGAGTCCGAGGACTAGTGGAGCAATCCATCTCCTCAGCCATGAATATCTTGAGTCGGAGGACTAATGGAGCAATCCACCTCCTTGGACTTTGAAGAAAATGGGCTGAGGACCAGTGGAGCAATCCATCTCCTCGGACCTTGAAGAGAATGGGCCGAGGACCAGTGGAGCAATCCATCTCCACGGACTTTGAAGAGAATGGGCCAAGGACCAGTGGAGCAATCCATCTCCTCGGCCATGAATACCTTGAGTCCAAGGACTAGTGGAGCAATCCCTCTCCTCGGACTTCGAAGAGAATGGACCGAGGACCAGCGGAGCAGTCAATGTCCTCGGCCTTCAACACCTTGAGTCTGAGGACTAGTGGAGCAATCTATCTCCTCGCACTTTGAAGAGAATGGGTCGAAGACCAGCAGAGCAATCCATCTCCTCGGCCATGAATACCTTGAGTCCGAGGACTAGTGGAACAATCCCTCTCCTCGGACTTTGAAGAGAATAGGTTAAGGACTAGTGGAGCAATCCATCTCCTTGACTTTGAACACTTTGAGTCCAAGGACAAGTGGAGTAATCCACATCCTCGGTCTTTGAAGAGAATGGGCCGAGGACTAGGGAGCAATCCATCTCCTCGCCCATGAATATCTTGAGTCCGAGGTCTAATGGAGCAATCTATCTCCTCGGACTTTGAAGAAAATGGGTCGAGGACCAGTGGAGCAATCTATCTCCTCGGACCTTGAAGAGAATGGGCCGAGGACCAGTGGAGCAATCCATCTCTTCGGCCATGAATATCTTGAGTTCGAGGACTAGTTGAGCAAACCCTCTCCTTGGACTTTGAAGGGAATGGGCCGAGGACCAGTGGAGCAATCCATCTCCTCGGCCTTAAACACCTTGAGTCCGAGGACTAGTGGAATAATCCATCTCCTCGGACTTTGAAGAGAATGGGCCGAGGACCAGCGGAGCTATCCATCTCCTCGGCCATGAATACCTTGAGTCCGAGGACTAGTGGAGCAATCCATCTCCTCAGAATTTGAAGAGAATGGGCCGAGGACCAGTGGGATCCATCTTCTCGTCCTTGAACACCTTGAGTTATAGGACTAGTGGAGCAATTCATCTCCTCAGACTTTGAAGAGAATGCACCGAGGACCAGCGGAGCAATCCATCTCCACGGACTTTGAAGAGAATGTGCCGAGGACCAGCGAAGCAATCCGTCTCCTCGGCCATGAATACCTTGAGTCCGAGGACTAGTGGAGCAATCCATCTCCTTGAACTTTGAAGAGAATGGGCCGAGGACCAGCGGAGCAATCCATCTCCTCGGCCATGAATACCTTAAGTCAGAGGACTAGTGGAGCAATCAATCTCCTCGGACTTTAAATAGAATGGGTCGAGGACCAATGGAGCAATACATCTCCTCAGACTTTAAAGAGGATAGGCTGAGGACCAGTAGAGCAATCAATCTCCTTGGTGATGAATACCTTGAGTCCGAGGACTAGAGATACAATCCCTCTCCTCGAACTTTGAAGAGAATGGGCCGACGACCAGTGGAGTAATCCATCTCCTCGACCATGAACACCTTGAATCCGAAGACCTGTAGAGCAATCCACCTCTACGGTCTTCGAAGAGAATGGGCCGAGGACTGGTGGAGCAATCCATCTCCTCGGCCATGAATATCTTGAGTCTGAGGACTAATGGAGCAATCAATCTCCTCGGACCTTGAAGAGAATGGGCCGAGGACCAATGGTGCAATCTATCTCCTCAGACATTGAAGAGAATGGGCCGAGGACCAGCGGAGCAATCCATCTCCTCAACCTTGAACACCTTGAGTCCGAGGACTAGTGGAGCAATCAATCTCTTCAGACTTTGAAAAGAATGGGCCGAGGACCAGAAGACCAATTCATCTCCTCGGCCATGAATACCTTGAGTCTGAGGACTAGTGGAGCAATCCATCTCTTCAGACTTTGAAGAGAATGGGTCGAGGACCATTGGAGCAATCCACCTCCTTGGACTTTGAAGAGGATGGGCAGAGGACCAGTGGAGAAATCCATCTCCTCGGCCATGAATACCTTGAGTTCGAGGACTAGTGGAGCAATCCCTCTCCTCGGACTCTGAAGAGACTTGGCCGAGGACCAGTGGAGCAATCCATCTCCTCGGCTTTGAACACCTTGAGTCCGAGGACCAGTGGAATAATCCAGTTCCTCGACCTTTGAAGAGAATGGGCTGAGGACTAGTGGAGAAATCCATCTCTTTAGCCATGAATATCTTGTGTCCGAGGACTAATGGAGCAATCCATCTCCTCGGACTTTGAAGAAAATGGGCAGAGGACCAGTGGAGCAAGCCATCTCCCCAGCCATGAATACCTTGAGTTCGAGGACTAGTGGAGCAATCCTTCTCCTCAGACTTTGAAGAGAATGGGCTGATGACCAATAGAGTAATCCATCTCCTCGGACTTTAAAGAGGATGGGCCGAGACCCAATGGAGCAATCCATCTCCTCGGCCATGAATACCTTGAGTCTGAGGACTAGGGGCATAATCCTTCTCCTCGAACTTTGAAGAGAATGGGCCGACGACCAGTGGAGTAATCCATCTCCTCGGCTTTAAACACCTTGAGTCCGAGGACCAGTGGAGCAATCCACCTCCTCGGTCTTTGAAGAGAATGGGACGAGGACTAGTGGAGCAATCCATCTCCTAGGCCATGAATATCTTGAGTCCGAGTACTAATGGAACAATCTATCTCCTCGGACTTTGAAGAGGATGTGCCGAAGACCAGTGGAGCAATCCATCTCCTCAGCCATGAATACCTTGAGTCCGAGGACTAGTGGAGCAATCCCTCTCCTCAGACTCTGAAGAGACTCGGCCGAGGACCAGTGGAGCAATCCATCTCCTCGACTTTGAACACCTTGAGTTCGAGGACCAGTGGAGAAATCTAGTTCCTCGGCCTTTGAAGAGAATGGGCTAAGGACTAGTGGAGAAATCCATCTCCTCGGCCATGAATATCTTGAGTCCGAGGACTAATGGAGCAATCCATCTCCTCGGACTTTGATAAAAATGGGCAGAGGACCAATGGAGCAAGCCATCTCCCCAGCCATGAATACCTTGAGTTCGAGGACTAGTGGAGCAATCCTTCTCCTCAGACTTTGAAAAGAATGGGCCAAGGACCAATGGAGCAATCTATCTCCTCGGACTTTGAAGAGGATGGTCCGAGGCCCAATGGAGCAATCCATATCCTCGGCCATGAATACCTTGAGTCCAAGGACTAGTGATGCAATCCCTCTCCTCGGACTTTGAAGAGAATGGGCCGATGACTAGTGGAGCAATCCATCTCCTCGGCTTTAAACACCTTGAGTCCGAGGACCAGTGGAGCAATCCACCTCCTCGATCATTGAGGAGAATGAGACGAGGACTAGTGGAGCAATCCATCTCCTAGGCCATGAATATCTTGAGTCCGAGTACTAATGGAACAATCCATCTCCTCGGACCAGTGGAGCAATCCATCTCCTCGGGCCTTGAAGAAAATGGGCCGAGGACCAGTGGAGTAACCTATCTCCTCGAACTTTGAAGAGGATGAGCCGAGGACCAGTGGAGCAATCCATCTCCTCGGCCATGAATACCTTGAGTCCGAGGACTAGTGGAGCAATTCATCTCCTTGGACTTTGAAGAAAATGGGCCGAGGACCAGTGGAGCAATCTATCTTTTCATACCTTGAAGAAAATGGGCCGAGGACCAATGGAGCTATCTATCTTCTCGGACTTTGAAGAGAATGGGTCAAGGACCAGTGGGACAATCCATCTCCTTGGTCATGAATACTTTGAGTTTGAGGACTAGTGGAGCAATCCCTTTCCTCGGACTTTAAATAGAATGGGCCGAGGACCAGCAGAGCAATCCATCTCCTCGGTGTTGAACACCTTGAGTCCAAGGACTAGTGGAGCAATCCATCTCCTCGGACTTTGAAGAGAATGGGCCGAGGACCAGTGGAGCAATCCATCTCCTCAGCCATGAATACCTTGAGTCTGAGAATTAGTGGAGCAATCTATTTCCTCGACCTTTGAAAAGAATGGGCCGAGGGCTAATGGAGCAATCTATCTCCTCAAACTTTGAAGAGGATAGGCCGAGGACCAGTGGAGCAATCCATCTCTTCGGCCATGAATACCTTGAGTCCGAGGACCAGTGAAGCAATCTCTCTCCTCGGACTTTGAAGAGAATGGGTCGAGGACAAGTGGAGCAATCCTTCTCCTCGACCTTAAACACCTTGAGTCAGAGGACCAGTGGAGCAATCCATCTCCTCGAACTTTGAAGAGAATGGGCCGAGGACTAGTGGAGCAATCCATCTATTCGGCCATGAATATCTTTAGTCTAAGGACTAGTGGAGCAACCCATCTTCTCGGCCATGAATACCTTGAGTCCGAGGACTAGTGGAGCAATCCATCTCCTCAAACTTTGAAGAGAATGGGCCAAGGACCAGTGGAGCAATCCATCTCCTCGGACTTTGAAGAGAATGGGCCGAGGACCAGCGGAGCAATCTATCTCCTCGGCCATGAATACCTTGAGTTCGAGGACTAGTGGAGCAATCCATCTCCTCGGACTTTGAAAAGAATGGGCTGAGGACCAGCGGAGCAATCAATCTCCTCGGCCATGAATACCTTGAGTCCGAGGACCACTAGATCAATGCATCTCCTCAGCCATGAATACCTTGAGTCCGAGAAATAGTAGAACAATCCTTCTCCTCGGACTTTGAAAAGAATTGGCTGAAGACCAATGGAGCAAGACATCTCCTCGGACTTTGAAAAGGATGGGCCGAGGACCAGTGGAGCAATCCATCTCCTCAGCCATAAATACCTTGAATCCGAGGACCAATGGAGCAATCCCTTTCCTCGGACTTTGAAGAGAATGGGCTGAGGACAAGTGGAGCAATCCTTCTCCTCGGATTTAAACATGTTGAGTCCGAGGACCAATGGGGCAATCCATCTGGTCGGCCATAAATATCTTGATTCTAAGGATTAGTGGAGCAATCTATCTTCTTGGCCATGAATACCTTGAGTTCAAGGACTAGTGGAGCAATTCATCTCCTCGAACTTTGAAGAGAATAGGCCAAGGACCAGTGGAGCAATCCATCGCCTCAGACTTTGAAGAGAATAGGCCGAGGACCAACGGAGCAATCCATCTCCTCGGCCATGAATACCTTGAGTTCGAGGACTAGTGGAGAAATTGATCTCCTCGGACTTTGAAGAGAATGAGTCGAGGACCAGCGGAGCAATCCATCTCTTCGGCCATGAATACCTTGAGTCCAAGGACCACTAGAGCAATCCATCTCTTCAGCCATGAATACCTTGAGTCCGAGAACTAGTGGAGCAATCCTTCTCCTCGGACTTTGAAAAGAATGGGCCGAGGACCAATGGAGCAATCCCTTTCCCCGGACTTTGAAGAGAATGGGCCAAGGAGCAGTGGAGCAATCCATCTCGTCAGTCATGAATATCTTGAGTCCGAGGACTAGTGGAGCAATCCATCTCCTCAGACTTTGAAGAAAATGGGCCGATGAGCAGTGGAGCAATCCATCTCCTCGGACCTTGAAGAAAATAGGCCGAAGACTAGTGGAGCAATTCATCTCCTCGGACTTTGAAGAGAATGGGTCGAAGACCAGCGGAGCAATCCATCTCCTCAGCCATGAATACCTTGAGTTCGAAGACTAGTGGAGCAATCCATCTCCTCGGACTTGGAAGAGTGGGTCGAGGACCAGCAGAGTAATCCATCTCCTCAGCCATGAATACTTTGAGTCTGAGAACTAGTAGAGCAATCCATCACCTCGGACTTTAAAGAGAATAGGCCGAGGTCCAATGGAGCAATCAATCTCCTCGGACTTTGAAGAGGATGTGCTGAGGACCAGTGAAGCAATCCATCTCCTCGGCCATGAATACCTTGAGTCCAAGGACTAGTGGAGCAATCTCTCTCCTTAGACTTAAAAGAGAATGGGCCAACGACCAGTGCAGCAATCCATCTCCTCGGCTTTGAACACCTTGAGTTCGAGGACCAGTGAAGCAATCCACCTCATCGGTCTTTGAAGAGAATGGGCCGGGGACTAGTGCAGCAATCCATCTCCTCGGACTTTGAAGAAAATGGGCCGAGGACCAATGGAGCAATCTATCTCCTCGGCCATGAATACCTTGAGTCCAAGGACTAGTAGAGCAATCCCTCTCCTCATAATTTGAAGAGAATAGGCCGAGGACTAGTGGAGCAATCTATCTCCTCGGCTATGAATATCTTGAGTCCAAGGACTAATGGAGCAATTCATCTCATTGGACTTTGAAGAAAATGGGCCGAGGACCAATGGAGCAATCCATCTCCTAGGACCTTGAAGAGAATGGGCCGAGGACCAATGGAGCAATCCATCTCCTTGGACTTCGATGAGAATGGGCCAAGGACTAGTGGAGCAATCCATTTCTTTGGCCATGAATACCTTAAGTTCGAGGACTAGTGGAGCAATCCATCTCCTCAGACTTTGAAGAGAATGGGCCCATGGACCAACGGAGTAATTCATCTCCTCGGCCTTGAACACCTTCAGTGCAAGGACTAGTGGAGCAATCCATCTCCTTGGACTTTGAAGTGAATGGGCTGAGGGCCAGCGGGGCAATCCAACTCATCGACCGTGAATACCTTGAGTTAAAGGATTAGTGGAGCAATCCATCTCCTCAAACTTTAAAGAGAATGGGTCGAGGACCAATGGAGCAATCCATCTCCTCGGACTTTGAAGAGGATGGGCCAAGGACCAGTGGAGCAATCCATCTCCTCGGCCTTTAATACCTTGAGTCCGAGGACTAGTGGAGCAATCCCTCTCCTCGGACTTTGAAGAGAATGGACTGAGGACAAGTGGAGCAATCTTTCTCCTCGACTTTAAATACCTTGAGTCCGAGGACCAGTGGAGCAATCCATCTCCTAGGTCTTTAAAGAGAATGGGCCTAGGACTAGTGGAGCAATCCATCTCCTCGGCTATAAATATCTTGAGTCCGAGGACTAATGGAGCAATCCATCTCCTCAGACTTTGAAGAAAATGGGCCGAAGACCAGTGGAGCAATCCATTTCCTCGGCCATGAATACCTTGAGTTTAAGGACTAGTGGAGCAATCCATCTCCTCAGGCTTTGAAGAGAATGGGCCAAGGACCAGTGGAGTAATACATCTTATCGGACTTTGAAGGGAATAGACCGAGGACCAGTGGAGTAATCCATATCCTCGGCCATGAATACCTTGAGTCCGAGGACCAGTGGAGCAATCCACCTCCTCGGTCTTTAAAAAGAATGGGTCGAGGACTAGTTGAGCAATCTATCTCCTCGGCCATGAATATCTTTGGTCTAAGGACTAATGGAGGAATGGGGGTTTCATCCCTGTAACACGGTGGCGTAGATGACACGTGGTGTTTTTTGCACAAATTAATGGTGTATGGGAAATGATGATTTCCCTTGGGAATTTAAAAGCCATTTCGGAAGGACGACGGCCACCTCGGGGAATGAAACGTCCCTTGGGGAAGCGTGAAGGTTAATTTGGGACTCCAAAGAGTCCTCTTGGCTTCCATGATTGCATTAAATAGTCCTTGTTTGTCGTGTTTTTCTTTCTTATATAAGGGGGAGTTTTGCTCCTTCTCTTCTTCATTTCCATCCAAAATCAGAATAGTTTTTGTAAGAGAAAATTTCTTGAGAGCCTTCGGCCTCGTCCCTGAGAGCCTTCATCTTTGACTTTTTACACTGAGAGTCCCTTTCTCTTCGTCATGTTCCTTCCTAAGAGTTTTTAAGCTTACGAGTTTTAGTCCTCATTCTGTACCCGGTCTGGAGTTTTCGTGGTGTTGGTGGAAGTGCAGACTTCAAGTTTTGCTGGTCGCAGCATTTGGAGTTGCGGGGGAAAGTACCTTGGATAGCTTTGGTCTTTTTTGGGTGGAGCACAAGTCCGAATCCCTCTGACTTTGGTTAGTTTGTTCATCCTTCTTTTTAATCATGTCTTCATTTGATGCATATCGGGATAGGCCTAGCAGTAGTAATAATAGTAGTAGTAGTGTGGATGACACTAGTGGTGGTAGTACTAAGGGAGGAAAGACATCTTCATCCTTGTCGAGGGGAAAAACCCCTGTAGGGGCCGCACCGAGCTCAGGCCCGTAGGCAATAGGTCCGTACTTTCCCCTGAGGGACGAACATGAAGAGGACTCGTCCTCTGGGGACGAAGTAGTTAGGGATTTGGCTGAAATTAGGGAGACCTCAGCTGGGGAAAAGAGGGAGGAACGAAACTATACTGCTAATAAGATTCCCAGCCAAATCAGGGAGGATGACCTAGTTGTGATTCGGAAGACGTACCGCATTCCAGGCGAGTACGCCCTCCGGTTGGCTAGGGTAGGGGAGACGACCTGCGATGCCCTTCTTGACCGAGCCCCATATGAGCTCTGTGTCTACGAGCATCATATGCAGGCCAGGCTACGGTTCTCTCTCCACCCATTTTTCTGTACCGTCTTTAAGTACTTTGATATTACGAGCCCCATATGAGCTATGTGTCAATTGGTACCGAACTCGGTGCGGTTGATCATGGCCTTTATCTATGTCTGTTTGGAAGTGGGCAGGCCAATGACCTTGGATGTTTTTAAGGCCTATTTCCTTATCAGCAGGCACGGCCGGACTAGATGGGTGGTGTTTAGCACTCGACCGAGAAGGAGATTGTTGAAGAAGAAGTCTTCGTTGATTAAAAGGTGGAAGAAGAATTTCTTCTTCATTCGATCTACCGAAGACTTTGGCCTTCCTCGTTCCTGGAGTATGGATAGGACTGGGAAGTGCAAGAAAGTGGGCCTCCTCCTTTTTAAACAGGAGACCATGGATGCTATGGTGGCCTCGCCCATCAATGTCAGAGTCCTCTATGATAACGAGGAATTGGGTAGGTGTGGTCTCTGCCCCTCATGCCTTGAGTCCTCACTTGGGAGTGGTAAAATAACTTTAGGTTTCTTTTTCTCTCCTTGCTTTTCATTTTTACTTGCATTCTACTTTCCTTGCGCTTTATACTTATGTTTTCGTTTGTTTGTTTGGGTAGAGATGGAGGCAGTGGCGCTTGCTAGGGAGCATGCCAAGAAGTTGGCCCTGGAGAAGAGGAGAACGACCCGGTCTGAAAAACAACAGGCCTCAGGCTTAGGGACCAGGAAGAGGTCTCGGGCCTAGTCCTCTGTTCCGATCGACCTGGGGACTCCTTCGAGGCAGCTTTCCCAGTCGAAGACTCCCTCTGCCCCTAGTACCGTCCCTTCGATCCCTGCCACCGCCAGACCCTCTACTGTTCCTGGCACCTGCTAAGAAGCTGCCATTGAGGCCCCAGTCTTTACACCAAACTGGGCCCTGAGAATAGATGATTCTGTCTTCACGCAACCTTAGGTGGCGTGATAAGTGCTTAAATATTCATATTTAAGCCCCCCTATTTACATTTGTTAGGACCTTAATTACTTTAATTTTATCTTTTTTACTCAATTTGTGTGTTTCACATGTGTTTTATAGGTTTTGGAAGAAAAGAAGCAGTTTTGGCACTTAAAGGAAGAAGCTTGGAATCCCTGTGGCAGTCTCTGGACAAATTGCGATCGATCACACCATGCAATGTGATAGAGCACACATTGCGATCGTGCGCACAGAAGAGGCATCGAGCGTAGCACTGCGATCGAGCGCAAGACGTGTACGATCGAGCGCAGATATACGGGCGTGAACAGTAAACTGCAGAACCCTGTTTTGGAAATAAAGAGTTTTTGTCGGTTTAGGAAATTTAGGGTTTCCTACACCTCTTAGGACTTCTCAAAGACCTATAAATACACCTGTAAAGCACACACAACATACACCACAACTTAGAGAACACTTCTCTTAGCTTTTACTTGAAGTTGTAAGCTTTGGGAGAGAATTGACGCCTCTTCTCTCGGGTTTATTCTTCCCTTATGTTTAGTTTATATATGATGTTTACTCTAGACAGCATGTGTAACTAACTTTCTTATGGGGCTCGATTGAAGCCCTAGTTATGCTTTCTCATATATTTATGCATTTATAAATCTTTGCCAATAACCTTTATTATGTTGCTTAACTTGATTAATGTCTGTGTTTATTTAAGTTCCTCATATGTATGTGTATGACCAGCGTATGCATGTGGTATGGACCTGTTAGTTAGATCAATTTAGATGACTGAGTCCTGGGTCTAACATTAGTAACAAGGGATATCTTATCCGGATACCCGGGTTAATCAACATGGGAAACCGAGAGTAGATACCATGCCCTAGGTCTCATGTGGTTGTCGATTTCCATAGTACTTATATTTTCTTAAGGAACAACTCAAGCAGATACCATGCTGAATCCCTTAAGGAAGAAAAGAGTTAGAGTAGATACCATGCCCAACTCGTTGGTTAGGGAAATCAATAACTTAAGGAGTAGATACCATGCCCTTAGGTTGGCAACCAGTAGGTATACATAATAAAGTTAGTGCACTGATACCATATACAATTGGAAAAGTATGACTAGTGGTAGATATCAAAGCCCTACGTCTTTATTATTATTATTATCACTCACATTCAACAGTTATTTATTTATTTTTACTTTAAAGAAACTAATTCTAAAACCGAACTTTACCATTCCCTGTGGAGATGACCTTACTTTCGCACACTATACTACACTGTTGACCTTGTGCACTTGCAAGTAAAACTAGTACGATTATCCACTTAATTATTTAGGTAAATAATCGCACAATAAGTTTTTAGCGCCGTTGTCGGGGACTGCACTAAAGTTCTTTTTAGAATTACTTTCATTATTATTACGCTATTTTTGTTTACTATCTTTATTTTTCATCAAACCTAATTAAATTGTTTTCCGTTTCAGGCACATCAAACCCTAACTCACACTTTCTGTGGTACTTGCGATCGATCGCAACCTCCTGTTCAATCGAGCACATTTAGGGCAGAAAGTATCTGAGCAGCAGAGTTGAATTGCTGCACTGAAGTTGTTTCTTCTGATTTATGCACGGACTGCGATCCCGACATCCAAAATTCTTTCCCCTTGATCCCGAGCTTGAGCGGACTATCCGAAAAAAGCAAAGGAACAACTTCAAGGAGAACGAAGAAGAAGTCGAGAACGAAACACAAATGGCGAAACAGCTTGAGAACCAGCAACCACCTGTACGAGTACCGATGAAGCACTCTTTCATTCCTCGGAACATTGATCAACCATCATGCATTGCATATCAACCTGAAGCGGCGGGAAATTATTACATATCTCCGCAAATCTTGAATTCTTTGACTCATTTTAGAGGCACTCCTAATGAAGATCCACACTTGCACCTCCGAGAATTTTTCGATCTTTGCAAGTTCCAGTACATACAAGGACTAGACCAAGAAGGAACAAGGTTAATTATGTTCCCTTTTTCCTTGAAAAATAATGCTAAACTTTGTTATAATTCTTTGCCTGCAGTTTTTATCCATACTTGGGAGGAGTTGGTAAGCAAGTTCCTGAAGAAGTTCTTCACAGCCCAAAAGACGAGACAAATGAGGAAGGAGATCCAGTCCTTCCAACAAAAGGATGGGGACCTCTTCTTCAAAGCATGGGGACACTTCAACGAGCTGCTACTAAAATACCCACACCACAACCTACCTCAAGATGAACTGGTACAAGCATTCTATGAAGGTTTAAATGATACTAACAAATGTATTATTGATTCAGGTTATGGAGGAGTCCTGATGGAGAAAAGCAGTGAAAAAGCAATTGAGCTCTTTGAAACCCTCAGCGAGCACACCCAACAATTCTCCTCTCGAGGTAGACATGTGACTAAGGGTAAAAGTATGTATGAGGTAAATGTAAATGGAGGATCTTCCCCTCAAATGGCAGCAATGGAGAGAAAACTAGATATGATTGTAAAAGCCATGACTACTCAAAATGCCTCATCCAGCCTACCATCCACCCCACTCCAGGTATGTGCAATTTGTTCTCAATACGACCATAATACTGATACGTGTCCTTTGTACTCATCTGCAGATCCGGAACAAGCCAACTATGTGGGGCCTAACAACTATCCACCGAAGAACAACCCATATGCTAACACGTACAACCCTGGATGGCGAAACCACCCAAATTTCTCATGGAGCAACAACCAGAACAATAAAGGACAGCAACGAAACCCCCATCTCACTGCTTATACTACCCCCGAACTAAAGAAGAACGACCTTGAAAGTCTAGTAAGACAACTGGTGACGTCACAAGAACAGTTCATGACTCAGCAAAAACAAACTAATACGGCACATGAGCAAGCAATTCAAATACTAGAGGTACAAATGGGACAACTAGCTAAAAAGCTCAGTGGCAGAAAGCAAGGGGAGCTCCCCGCTCAAACATTACCCAACCCTGGGGGGCATCAACAACTAAAGGCTGTCACAACATTGAGAAATGGCAAAGTGATCGGATCCGAGGAATCTTCAGCAGCATCCAAAGAGACACCATCAGCATCAAGGGTAAGTGAGATGGAGAAGGTGAATGCACAACCCTTCTCGCAAAGGTTAGTAAAACAAAAGAAAGACAATAAACTACTTGATATTTTTGAAACCTTGTGGAAAGTTGAAATTAATATTCCATTACTATATGCAATTTATCAAATACTCGCCTATGCTAAGTTCCTAAAAGACTGTTGCACTCATAAAAGAAAATTTCAAGAACATGAAACTGTAGCATTAGCTGAAGAAGTAAGTGTTGTACTACTAAGAAAACTCCCACCCAAACTGAAAGATCCAGGTAGTTTTACTATTCCCTGTAGAATAGGTGATCAGCTATTTGACAAAGCATTACTAGACTTAGGAGCGGGGGTAAACTTACTACCTTACATGGTATTCGAGACCCTAGGTTTGGGGGAGTTACAACCAACGTCTATTACCTTACAATTGGTAGATAAGAGTATTAAAAGACCTAGGGGTATTCTCGAGGATGTCCTAGTAAAAGTTGGAGAATTCATCTTACCTGCTGATTTCATCGTATTAGACATAGAAGAGTGCCCTATGCCAATGCCCTTACCCATCATATTAGGGAGACCCTTCATGAGAACTGCTGACACTAAGATTTGTGTGAAAAAGGGTATAGTGAGTATGAAAATCAATGGTGAGAAAATAGAGTTTAAAATATTTGATGCAATGAAACTCCCTCAAGATGACTTGGAATGCTTTAATGTATGTATGATACAAAACTTTGTTGAGCAAGCTTTTCAGGTCCAAAATATTAATCCATTGGAGACCACTCTCACCCACAGCTTCACAGAGGTGGATATGGAGCAAGACTATGAAGATATTACTGATGACATCATCATAACTACGCACCTCCTTGAGACTTCTCCAAAATATTCCAGTAAGTATCCTCCTCCATTTGAATTTCTTATACCCACTAATACTACTCTTCTTCCATCCATTGTCCAGGCACCAACATTAGAACTAAAGCAGCTACCCGAACATTTGATATATGCCTATCTGGGAGAAAATAAGACTTTACCTGTGATTGTAGCTGCTAACTTAAGTAGTGGAGAAGAAGAGAAGTTGTTAAGAGTTCTTAAGGAACATAAATCTGCCATTGGGTGGACCATTGCTGACATCAAAAGGATAAGTCCAGCAAAATGCATGCATAGTATCTACCTTGAAGAAGAAGCAAGGCCCACTCGAGATGCTCAAAGACGACTTAACCCACACATGAAGGAGGTAGTAAAGGCCGAAGTATTGAAGCTACTAGATGCCGGCATCATCTACCCTATATCAGATAGTAAATAGGTAAGCCCGGTCCAAGTTGTTCCTAAAAAAATGGGATCACAGTAATGAAAAATGAAAATGAAGAGCTCATACCTACAAGAAAACAACGGGATGTAGAGTATGTATCGATTACCGAAAACTAAACAAGGAAACCAAAAAAGATCATTTCCCCTTACCATTCATCGATCAAATGTTGGAGAGATTAGCTGGTCACAGTTACTATTATTTCTTGGATGGGTACAGTGGATACAATCAAATTGCCATAGCACCTGAGGATCAAGAAAAGACTACCTTCACATGTCCTTACGGTATATTTGCTTATAGAAGAATGTCATTCGGTTTATGTAACGCACCAGCCATTTTTCAAAGATGTATGATGAGCATTTTTTCCAATATGGTAGAAAAATATTTTGAGGTGTTCATGGATGATTTTAGTGTCTTTGGATTTAATTTCAATGAGTGCCTAAATCATTTGGAAAATGTCCTAAAGAGATGTGAAGAAAGTAATTTAGTGCTAAATTGGGAGAAATGTCACTTCATGGTTCAACAAGGCATTGTGTTGGGTCATTCCATCTCGAACAGAGGTATTGAGGTCGGCAAAGCTAAAATAGATGTTATTTCAAAGTTACCTCCCCCTCTCACAGTCAAAGGCATTAGAAGTTTCCTTGGACATGCTGGTTTCTATAGAAGATTCATCAAGGACTTCTACAAAATCTCGAGACCTCTTTGTGCGTTGTTAGCCAAGGATACCAAGTTTGAATGGAATAATGATTGTATGCAAGCTTTCAACACATTAAAGAATGTTCTCACATCTGCCCCGATAATGATGATACCAGATTGGAATCTCCCTTTTGAATTGATGTGTGATGCCAATGATTTCGCCTTAGGAGCTGTCTTAGGTCAAAGGATCAATAAGGTACCTCATGCTATTTACTATGCTTCTAGAACGTTAAATGCTGCCCAGCTTAACTATTCTACTACTGAAAAAGAGTTGTTAGCTATTATTTTTGCTTTAGAGAAGTTTAGATCATATCTTATTGGTTCTAAAGTTATTGTATTCACTGACCATGCTGCTTTGAGATATTTGTTTTCTAAGAAAGATGCAAAACCTAGGCTAATCAGATAGGTACTCCTGCTACAAGAATTCGATTTAGAGATCAAAGACAAGAAAGGTAGTAAGAATATAGCTGCGGATCATTTGTCAAGACTTCCTTATGAGAGTGATGATAAAGAGTTACCATTAAATGAGAACTTCCCCGATGAACAACTATTCACACTAGAGGTAAAACTCCCATGGTACGCTGACGTAGTAAATTATCTAACTGCTAAAGTTTTTCCTCCAGGTATGACTACTCAAGAAAAGAAACGGTTGATATCTCTGTCAAGATATTACTATTGGGATGATCCTTATCTTTTCAAAGCTTACCCCGATCAAATCATCAGACGATGTATCCCAGAAGAGGAACACTTTAGCTTATTACAACACTGCCACCAGTTTGCCTATAGAGGACATTTCGAGGCAAAACGAACAGCTCTTAAGGTACTCCAATTTTGTTTTTATTGGCATAATATATTTAAATATGCTTTCTCCTTTTGCAGCTTATGTGATAGATGCCAGCGGACAGGTAACATCTCTTCCCGAAATCAAATGCCCTTATAAAATATTCATATAGTAGAAATTTTTGATGTATGGGGCATTGATTTCATGGGACCATTTACTAACTCATTTGGTTATTTATATATTCTTGTGGGCGTGGATTATGTGTCTAAATGGGTCGAGGCTATCCCTTCAAGGACTAATGATCACAAAGTAGTTATCAAGTTTTTGCAGGCTAACATTTTTACTCGGTCTGGAACTCCAAGAGCAATCATCAGTGATGGGGGCAGTCACTTTCATCATCATTCTTTTGCCGAACTACTCCGGAAGTATGGGATCACTCATAAAGTTGGCACTGCATATCATCCTCAAACCAGTGGCTAAGTGGAGATTAGTAACCGAGAGATCAAGGGAATATTAGAAAAGACTGTGAAGCCTAACCGGAAGGATTAGTCTCTACGCCTAAATGATGCTCTATGGGCGTATAAGATAGTCTATAAGACCCCAATAGGCATGTCTCCCTATCGTCAAGTTTTTGGAAAAGCATGCCATCTACCGGTGGAATTAGAACATCGAGCATATTGGGCCATAAAGCAGTTCAACTTCGACATAAAGCAAGCGGGTGAGAAAAGAAAGCTGCATCTAAATGAGCTAATGAATTGAGATATGATGCCTATGAGAATGCAAAGTTGTACAAGGAACGGACAAAAGCTTATCATGACAAAAAACTAGTACAGAAGGAGTTCCGTATAGGATAAAAAGTGCTGTTATATGACTCATGATTGAGACTGTTCCCAGGCAAGCTCAAATCCAGATGGTATGGTCCGTACATGGTCACCAAGGTCTTCCCTCATGGTGCATTGGAAGTCTGTGGCCCAAGAGGGAATCAACCCTTTACAATAAATGGACACATAGCCAAACCTTACCTCGACATTCAATTGCCTCCAAGAGATGAAGACTTGGCACTTTAAGAGGTTCAGTATACAACTGACACATAGGCATTAGAGCCACAAGAGGTGGGCTCTGAGTGCCCCCCTCCAAATAACTAGCATGGTGACACGAGAGTGCTTGAGCAAGTGCAAATTTAATTACTCATACAGCTCAAGCAACTCTACGGAGGTTAGTGGTACTGAGGCCACTGACACATGGTAAGGATGTATCATTCCAAATTTATCATTTTTTAGGTAAAGGTACATTTTTTTCTTTTGTCCCATACACACTACTTGCGATCGATCGCATCATCCAATGCGATCGAGCGCATGTGTGCGATCGAGTGTGTCTTTCCATATGCTCGAGCGCACGAATGCGATCGAGCGCACCTCGCGTGCGATCTAGCGCACTCGCGGCAGAAGGCTTAGATATAAAATTTGCAAATTTTCATTCACACTCACTCACTATCTCACTGTTCACTCACTCCCTCTCGCACAAGACTCACACTCTCACACTCACACAATCAGACTGTTCTCACTCACACTCTCCACTTCACAATCACCTCCGTCCTCACTCCCCATCACCACTAACATCCACTATCATCATCGTCATCAGCCATTTTCGCCACATACACCCTCCCTATTACCCATTACATCCATACGCAAGGTACCCAATTCAATACACACACACAAATTTTTAATATGTTTTAATTACTTTTCAAGTATAAATAAATGTATCTTGTGAAGAATTGGGTGCTTGTGTGTTTGCAGGAGGTTGGGATCATATTTAAATCCTCAAGACCATAGCTTGGTCTTTTGGTGCACACAACCTGTTCGCGAAAAAGTCTGACTGGGTGCGATCGAGCGCACGGCATTTGCGATCGAGCGCATAGCTAGTGTGCGATCGAGTGCACCTCCTTAAGATCGATCGCAAATAAGGCAGAAACTACAGAAAGCATGTCTAGACCGTATGTTTCCACTTTCAATGCATCCAGCAGCCGTGCCTCGTCATCCCGACCGAGCATAGAACAGCGAGAGCTTTTATTCAAGACCATGTTCGCGATAGATGATGTATTCCGACACATGGACGCCACTCAATGGGCCATCCAGACTTTCTGACACCAAGGGTTAAAGAGGCTGTTTAAGCCGATCTGTTCCACTGCTTACTCTTAGCTCGTAGTCCAGTTCTACGTGAGCCTATCATTTGACTGTAGTAGACTGGGAGTTCTCACTTCTTCAGTTAGGGGCACACACATCGAGGTGACTAGTGCCGATATAACCGTTGTTCTTCATTGCACCGACGAGCCCCTTTCTGAGGACACAGATATCGAGGAACAGTCGGAGTCCTTTGCCCTGGCTGAGATCATCACAGACATGTGCGCTGACCAGTATGCCAATAGGCATAACAATGCGGCCAACCGATCCAAGCTGCCTCCACAACTGTGGCTTGTCAACACGATCCTGCAATATAATGTGTGTCCATTGGGGCACAAGACACAGGGGCGAGACCAGTTTCTCCAGTCATTATATGCCTTCCATAGAGGCCACTAGTACTCCATCCTGGCTGTCATTTGGAGCCAGCTGCACAAGTTTTGGGATCACATACATGGCCGTCAGACTACCACGGCCAATGCTTGGGGCTTCCCTTTCCCGTTCCTCCTCTCTTCCATCCTCAAGAAGAAAGGCATTAAAGGGACCCACAGTGACGGGCCAGTGCTAAAGTATCCCTTCTTCAGGAAGGCTCACTGGACATACAGCATCTCACATATGCCACGAGCACCCCCAGTACCTGCTCCAGCAGTTGAGCGAGTTGAGGAGGATCGCATGGAAACCGAGACCCCGGTCATTAGCCCAGTACGTGAGGAGGACCATTCGGACATGGGACCCACCAAGTCCCAACACTTTCTAACTGAGTTGTCTTCCTTCCGAGGTGAGGTCTCTACTGCTACCACACTCATGCATCAGTGCATGGATAGTTTGGAGGCACGGTTAGCACAACAGGAGGCTATGCTGCAGGCCATTCTTGATCGCCTACCTCCGACACCCAGTACCTTTTCGAATGCACCACCTGATGATCAGCAGTAAGAGGATACCACGTATGGCTGAAGACGTTAAACTTAGCGCTCATGGGAGGCACCCCAAAGCATATCTTTTTTCTTAGTTTATTTCATTTTATTATTCGTATTTCCTAGTTTATTTTTCTATCTATTACTTATTTTCCATGTTATGTTTGTTTTTCTTTCTCCTTTCAAGGGCAGCGTGAGTACATCCAGTTGAAGTTTGGGGGCGTGCTACGAGCCATGCCATCCATCAGTTCTCTATCTCCCAAGTCAGCTTCTTCCATGCTATTCACACATTGGGGACAATGTGCAAATTAATTTTGGGGGTATTGTGACACATTCACACACTCATTATGTGGTATGTTTCTTTTGCTCAACTGTGAACTAGATGACCTATTAGATTGACATTTTGGCATATGGAAATAGAAAATATTGATTAGTGCTCAAAAAGAAAAAAAAAATGCTCCTAATGATCAATAAAAACAAATCTTCCGCTGAGTAACTGGCCCTCTTGCCTCAGTAAGCATTGAGTGTCACGTCAAAAGGTGAAAAATTCTTAGTGGTAGCATTAAAATCAGTTAGCTTCGTAGCCTTGTTGACTCGAGCTAGTAAGTCCTTAGGGGTGTCTTTTCACCTAATGCCCTAAAACCATCTGGTTTGGGAGTCATTGGCTAAATGCTCATTCCACAAGTCAACAAGAAAGCTTAAGGGAACTAACTTGGTAAAAATCTCACAAATAAAAGTCTATGCTATATTTGTTGACTCTAATAGGAAGTTTGGTGAATCTTGAGTCATCGAAACACTACACGTTTGAATTTCTTGGAAACCCAATCTTTTGTGTGCTAGTTCACCACACACCAAAGTCGAACTTGTGATGTCTTAAATTGCCTCATGAAATTGATTTGCGTTCAAAGCTCTTGTTTATTGCAAAAATATGTTTATATTTGTTAAGCATGTTCATGAATACGCATCATAGTTTTGAAAAATCTAAACTTGTGTTGGACACCATGAACATTTGATTTATCTTTTTCGTTTTAGTTTTTTTAATATTACTAAGGGACTAGCAATATGTACGTTTGGGGGTGTGATAACTGCTTAAATATTCAAATTTAATCCCCCTTATTTACATTTGTTAGGACCTTAATTACGTTAATTTTATCCCTTTTACTTCATTTGTGTGTTTCACATGTGTTTTATAGGTTTTGGAAGAAAAGAAACAGTTTTGGCACTTAAAGGAAGAAGCCTGGAATCCCTGGGGCAGTCTCTAGACAAACTGCGGTCGATTGCACCATGCAATGCGATCGAGCGCACATTATGATCGTGCGCACAGAAGAGGGATTGAGCGCAATACTGCGATTGAGCGCAAGACGTGTGCGATCGAGTGCAGATATACGGGCGTGAACAGTAAATTGCATAACCCTGTTTTGGAAATAAAGAGTTTTTGTCGGTTTAGGAAATTTAGGGTTTCCTGCACCTCTTAGGACTTCTCAAAGACCTATAAATACACCTGTAAAGCATACAGAACATACACCATAACTTAGAGAACACTTCTCTTAGCTTTTACTTGGAGTTGTAAGCTTTAGGAGAGAATTGACGCCTCTTCTCTCGGGTTTATTCTTCCCTTATGTTTAGTTTATATATGATGTTTACTTTAGACAACATGTGTAACTAACTTTCTTATAGGGCTCGATTGAAGCCCTAGTTATGCTTTCTCATATATTTATGCATTTATAAATCTTTGCCAATAACCTTTATTATGTTGTTTAACTTGATTAATGCCTGTGCTTATTTAATTTTCCCATATGTATGTGTATGGCCAGCATATGCATGTGGTATGTACCTGTTAGTTAGATCAATTTGGATAACCGAGTCCTGGGTCTAACATTAGTAACAAGGGATATCTTATCTGGATACCCGGGTTAATCAACATGGGAAATCGGGAGTAGATACCATGCCTTAGGTCTCATGTGGTTGTCGATTTCCATAGTACTTATGTTTTCTTAAGGAACAACTCAAGCAGATACCATGCCGAATCCCTTAAGGAAGAATAGAGTTAGAGTAGATACCATGCCTAACTCATTGCTTAGGGAAATCAATAGCTTAAGGAGTAGATACCATGCCCTTAGGTTGGCAACCAGTAGGTATACATAATAAGGTTAGTGCACTGATACCTTATACAATTAGGAAAGTATGACTAGTGGTGGATATCAAAGCCCTATGTCTTTATTATTATTATCACTCACATTCAACAGTTATTTATTTCTTTTTACTTTAAATAAACTAATTCTAAAACCGAACTTTATCATTCCCTGTAAAAATGACATTGCTTTCGCACACTATACTACACTGTTGACCTTGTGCACTTGCAAGTAAAACTAGTACGATTATCCGTTTAATTATTAGGTAAATAATCGCACAACATGGCGCTGGAACATCTTACCAAGGGGACTCCTCCTCGTGATGCCGCGGAGCTAGGTAGGAAGACCACGGAGTCCCTTTGTGCAGCTACTGAGACAGTGGCGTCCTAGGCAAGTTTTTATTTTTAGCATTTTACTTTCTAATTCCTTCTTTATCGTTGTCTAACACCATTCGCCTGATTTTATATGGGAGCCATCATGGGCCCGACCGTTCGTCACTGTATGGAGACAGTCAAGCTCATCGGACGTACCCAGCGTCTATTAGAGGAGAAGACCGAGGCTGCTCATCAACTTCAAGCCCTGCTGGATGTTGCCAACCAGGCCCGTGCTGAGGCTGAGGCCCATGCTTGCATCGTGATCGAGGAGGCTAAGGCCCGTATTCGGACTGCCGTGGTGGAGGCCGAGGCTCGCACTCAAATAGCCGTGGAAAAAGCCTTAGTGACATTCCAAGGCTCGGAGGCCTATCAGTTGGCCGTTATCTTCGAGGGGGGCCAACAGTATCTTACTGGTTTTATAGAGGTAAAGGGGAAAGCTGAGGCTCTGTACCCAGAGCTAGACTTCTTGGGCGTCGACCTACTGGGACTCGACAAAGATGATGAGGATCAGCTTACTTCGGAGGGGGAGCAGATCGAGGGGCCGGAGCAGATGGGAGGGCAGGAGGAACATCAAGGCTCAAGGTCGTCTACCCCTGAAAAAGGAAATCCTGGCTCAGGGTGAGCAGCCTGTTTCGGGGTACAAAGAGGCTAAGGCAAGTAGGCTATGCTTGTCCTAATCTGACCCGGCAAGAATTTTTGTTTTTTGCTTATGTATTTTGAGGCCGTTTAGGGCCCTAGTTCGCCTGTATTTTGTATTCACAACGTTTAATGAAAGTACTCCTTTTGTTTCCAAACTTCATCTTTTATAAAATAGGTTCATGCGTTTACACTTGGTCTGTTTCTAAGATAACCTTCCTTCTCGGAGTTCAAGTACAAACTTCGATTCTATATTGGCAAAACTGGCGGAGGTGTTCGGCATTCCAAGTTCAAGGGATGGGCTTCCCATTCAGCTCCTCAAGCTCGAAAGTACAAGGATGGCACACTTTTTTTATTCGGTACGACCCTTCCCAGTTGGGGAGTAATTTTCCTGTTTCTTGAGGTCGGGATACGTTGCTTTTTCGTAGGACGAGGTCATGGAGCAGGAAGTGCCTTTCTTTTACTTTTGCATTGTAATACCTAGCAATGCGTTGTTGATAAGCGGCTAATCGAATTTGGGCTTTATCCCGGGCCTCGTCGATGAGATCAGCATTCATACTCAGGGCTTCTTCGTTGCTTCAATCCTCGAAGCTTTGTATTCGAAAAGAGGGTACGCCTATTTCCAAGGGGATCACGGACTTCGACCCATAGGTCAAGAAGAAAGGGATTTCCTCCGTGGGTGTTCGAGTCACGGTTTGGTATGTCCAAAGTATGTTAGGCAAATGGTTCGTCCATTGTTTGTCTGCGTCGTCTATTCGCCTTTTGATGCCTTAGAGGAGCGTTCGGTTGGTGACCTCGGCTTACCCGTTAGCTTTGGGATATCCTACCAAGGAGAAGCGATGTTCGATATGCAATTCCTCGCAGAATGTTTTGAACCGAGCACTGTCGAACTGTTTGTCGTTGTCTGTTACCAATACTCGAGGTACTCTGAACCGACATACGATTAACTTTCAAACGAAACCCCGGGCCTAATGATCGGTGATGCTGGCCAAGGGCTCGGCTTCTACCCACTTTGTAAAGTAGTCGACTGTCACTATAAAGTACTTCCACTGGCCGGTTGCTCTGAGGAAAGGTCCGAGAAGGTCCATGCCCCACATAGCGAAGGGAAACGGACTAGTGATTGGGGTGAGGAGAGTTGCTGGTTTATGTGGCACGGTGGTATACTGTTGGCATCTTTTACACTTTCTAACCAGCTCTATGGCTTCTTTCCTTATTTTAGACCAATAGTACCCTTGGCAAAGGATCTTGAATGCCAAGGCCCTCCCTCCAAGATAATTTCCACATATTCCTTCGTGGACCTCTCGAAGGGCGTAATTGGCTTCGGTTGGATCAAGGCATTTTAGGTAGGGCATTGTGAGGCCTCTTTTATACAACTGACCATCCAAAATAGCGTACCGCGCTGCCAGAGACATAACCTTCTGGGCCTCATGTTTATTATCTGGTAGGTAACCATCAAGCAGGTACACAAGAATAGGACTCATCCATGTTTTTTCGTCAACCACAAGGAGTACCATAGTTTCCTCGATGCTGGGTGCGATAAGTGTTTTGAGGTAAATTGCCCGCCTTGGTTCGAGTGGGCGGGATGACGCGAGCTGGGCTAAGGAGTCAGCCTTTGAATTTTCAACCCGCAGAAATTGGCTAATGCGAAATACTTCGAACTTAACGGCCAGTGCTTTGGCTTTCGCAAGATAACGAGCGATCTTTTCCCCGCTTGCTTCGAATTCACCATTAATCTGGCTTACCGCTAGTTGAGATTCGCTATATGCATTTAGAACTTTTACGAAAAGTACCTCGGCGAGTTTCATTCCTGCAAGCAAAGCCTCATACTCGGCCTCATTGTTGGATGCCTTAAATTCAAACCTCAAGGTGTATTCAATAGTGAAATTGTCCGGACCACTTATGATGAACCTGGCGCCACTTCTAGTGTCGGTAGAGGATCTGTCAACATGAAGGGTCTATTGTGGGAACAGATTTGTTTCGTCAGTTGCCTGAGATGGTTCTTCTTCCCTCGGCATAGTGGTTTTCATGACAAAATCGGCTAAGGTCTGGCCCTTAATAACTGCCCGAGGCCAATAGTGAATGTCAAACTCGTCCAACTCTATTGACCATTTCGCTATTCTGTCGGAAACATCGGGCTTATAAAGTACTTGCCGAAGGGGCTGGTGGGTGAGAAGAGTACTCATGTGTGCTTGGAAATATGGTCAGAGCTTCTGAACTGAGATCAAGCGAGCATACGCCATTTTTTCTACAGGAATATACCTTGTTTCGGCATCGTGGAGTACCTTGCTTACATAATACACGAGCTTCTGCATTCTTTCCTCCTCCCGAATCAGGACTGAAGCCACTACTTCCAGTCCAGCCGAGAGGTACAAGAAGAGTTCTTCACCAGCTACAGGCTTGGTGAGTACGGGAGGTGTGCCCAAATATCTCTTCAACTCTATGAATGTTTTTTGGCAATCTTCGGACCAAGCAAAATCCGTGGCCTTCCGGATGACTTTAAAGAAGGGGAGACACTTCTCGGTAGATTTTGACATGAATCAACTTAAGGCAGCTATCCTTCCGGTGAGTCGTTGGACTTCTCTTATGGTCCATGGTAGGTTCATGCCAAGAACAGCATCTATCTTTTCAGGATTTGCTTCTATGCCTCTGTGGGTTACCATGAACCCAAGAAAGTTTCCCCCAGTGACTCCAAAAGCACACTTAGTGGGGTTTAGCTTCATTCGATGATGGCGGAGGACATCAAAGGCTTCTTGTAAATCAACTTTATGGTCATTGGCTTTGACATTTTTTACCAACATGTCATCAACATACACTTCCATATTCCGGCTTATCTGTCTCTGGAAAATTTTGTTGACTAATCTCTGGTAAGTGGCTCCGGTATTTTTCAAACCGAATGGCATGACCCTGTAGCAATAGAGTCCTTGTTCTGCAATAAATACAATTTTCTCCCGATCCGGTCGATGTATGAGGATCTGGTTATATCCTGAATAGGCATCCATGAATGTAAGTAATTCATATCCTAACGTTGTGTCGACAAGTTGATCGATCCTAGGCAATGGAAAGCTATCTTTTGGACAAACCATATTTAGATCAAAGAAATCAATGCAGATCTGCCACTTACCATTTGTTTTTTTTACCATTACTATATTAGACACCCAGTCTGGATAACTTACCTCCCGAATGAACTTGGTCGAGAAAAATTTGTCAACTTCTGCTCGAACGACTGCCTGTCGTTCGAGGGCAAATGACATTTTCTTTTGGATGACCGGCTTGTGGTTTGGATCCACACTTAGTCGGTGCACGATGACATCTAGGCTGATTCTAGACATATCTGCGGCGGTCCAAGCAAATAGATCTTGGTTTGTCCGAAGGAGGGCGAGCAAGGACTCCTTGAGTGTTTTGGGTAGGTTTGAACCAATTTGAATAGTTTGGGTACTGTCTTCACCGAGGGGGATAGCGGTTAACTCTTCTATTGGTTGGCCTCTTGAATTATTCCCTTCATCTCTAAGATCGTCTAGTTCAAGCGGGAGGGCTTCCACCTTCTTACCTTTTCTTACCGAACTGAGATAACAGAATCTTAAGATATGTTGATCTCCTTTTATCTCGCCTACTCATTCCTTGGTAGGGAATTTGATTTTGAGGTGGTAGGTAGAGACGATCGCTCGGAGTTTGTTCAGTGTGGGCTGCCCAAGTATCATATTGTAGGATAAGGGCTGTCAAACAATCAGAAAGGTAGTCTGCACGGTTATCACCTGAGGGGGTGTCCCTGCAGTTAAGGGGAGGGTTATGTTGCCCTCTATAAAAACTGGTCCTCCCGAAAAGCCATAGAGTGGAGTGGAGACCGACTCTAAGTGGGAATCTCCCAATTGCGTCTGTTGAAAAGCATCATAAAAAAGGATGTCGGCTGAGCTCCCATTATCGACCAAGACTCATCTTATATCATGGTTGGCCACAAGGAGGGAAATTACGACAGCATCGTCGTGCGGAGTCTGAATTCCTTGTAAATCTTCGTCTGAAAAGGAAATAATTCTGCCTGTCTTATGTCGTTTATGAGGTCCAGAGACAAAAGCTATTGACCTGGCATAAGACTTCCCACGATTACTAAACTTGCCCCCAGCTGCGGGCCCCCCGCAAATGGTCTTGATGATTTTTACCACGGGGACCTCTGGTTTCTTCTGGCTAGGCTCCTCATAGCTTGGCCTCGGGCTCTTTCGGATTGGTTGTACAGGCCAATTTCGCTCGAGAGGGCGTTCAGGGTTTCTTCGAGATCGCTCTATGAATTTTTTCATTTGCGGTCCGGCAAACTCTTTCAGGTTTCCTAAGTTAATGAGGGCTTCGATTTGGTTTTTTAGCGCCTTGCATTCTTCCGTGTCGTGGCCGAAGTTTCTATGAAACCTACACCAAGTGCTTCGATCTGCATTAGAATATTGGTCCTAGATGCAGTCAGCGGGGAGTAGTTGTCAGTTTACCTAGAGGTTCTGGCCCCGGTCCCGAAGGTCATGGGGTTTCGAGGCCTACCTTCAAAAGGCCTGTGGGTTTTAGGTTTCTCATCGCGAAATGGCTGCTTCGTGGGCTCACGGCATGGGCTAGTGGGACCTCTCTTCCGTCTTTCCGTGTCTCCTTCTCGTTCTCTACGGAATGCCTGGTCGTCTTCCGCCAACATGTACTTTTCGGCTCGCACCAAGACTTCACTCATATCAAGGGGTGGGTGTCTGGTAAGTTTTAAACTGAAAATTCCCGATCTGTCCACTTTTGAACGCCAGTAGCTGAACACTAGGATCCAGGTCTGGGATCTCCCAAGCAGCGGAGTTGAACCTCAAAATATAGGCCTGGAGCTTTTCTCCTCTTAACTGGACGATATTGAATAGAGACTCTGAGGTCTTCTTTGGTCCTTTGCTACTGATAAAATGAGAGGCGAAGGTATAGCTCAACTCTTTAAATGTGTAGATACCTCTCGGCTTTAAACGAGAATACCACGTCCCGGCTGCCTTGTCAAGGGTTAGAGGAAATGTCTGACACATCACAGGGTCTGAATGTCTGTGGAGTGTCATGGTGGTTCGGTAATGTTGGAGATGATCCAGAGGGTCAGTGGACCCATCGTAAGGCTTAATTTGTGGCATTCGAAAGTTCGGTGAAATGAGGGCCTTGAGGACCTCATGAGCGAAAGGTGGGTCCTGCACGTCGATTTCATCTATGATATTGTGGCCACGTCCCTTGAACGCCTCATTGATTCATCCCTCTATGTCCTCGATCCGCTTGCCAAGGCCTTCACTGCTTTTAGGTGAGGGACTTTCTCCGGACTTAGCCACGCGAGGTGGAGGTGATTTGGTCGCCGAACAGCCATCGACTGGCGGGCGACTGCCGACCGAACCATTGTTACTTGGTTCTGGCTGCAAAGGTGGTGGGCGGCGGTCAACCGAACCATTGTGACTTGGTTCTGGCCGCAAAGGTGGTGGTGATGTACGCTGAGCTCTTCCACAAACTTCGGCGGCTAGGTCAGCCACTAACCGCAAGAGTTCCACGAATTGCGCTTGGAGAGTAGCCATGTTGGGATGGGCTTCGGATTCGGCCGAGGAACTTGCTCCAGACCTCATCACTCCTTCACCAAGGTCTCTGGCAGGGGTTTTGGGTGGCATGACAACAAATGAGTTCTTTGAATTTCTTTGTTGTTACTGCCAGCGAGAGATGGTGGTTTCCCACGGACGGCACCAATCTGTTGATGCCAAAAATGTGTGTTGCTGAGCTGGAGGTCGAGCCTCGAATGTACTTGCATAGGAAAAGAGAGAGGGGCTATGGGGTTGCGGGAGGGGGTGCCTCCGGGGATGCTCCAAAGCTTAAGTTAGGGCGAAATAAGGTGTACGGAGAGGGTGAGCATTCGTTGAGAAAAGTTCCTTTTTTTTCTTTCTTTGGGAATGCATACCTAACCCTTTTTATAGGGCTTTGGAGGCGGTATTGGGCCTAGGGCGGCAGCGATATGATGCCCCATCTGGGTTAGGTAATGATGCCTAAGAGGCCCAGCTAGATGGCTGGGGGCCGTCTATTAGGGCTTTGTCTTGTTGGCTTGATCAGGAGCCATCCAGGTATGAGGGCGGTTAGTCACCTGACACCCCAACTTAGATTTGAAATGATGCCTAAGAGTTCCAGCTAGATGGCTGGGGGCCGTCCGTTAGGGCTTGGCTTTGATGGCTTGATCACGAACCGTTTACGTGTCTGGGGTAGTCTACCGATCTGACGCCCAACTTGGTTGGGCAATGATGG
This sequence comes from Bretschneidera sinensis, assembly GCA_023935145.1. NCBI lineage: Eukaryota > Viridiplantae > Streptophyta > Magnoliopsida > Brassicales > Akaniaceae > Bretschneidera > Bretschneidera sinensis. The sequence goes on along the minus strand of CM043701.1, from coordinate 102,960,860 downwards.
CCTGGAAGACGGTGGTGGAGTGGAAGCCCAGCTGGGGGCGGCGGAGCCTTGAAGGGCGGTTATGACCCGGGGCTAAGCTGCCTGGTCCTGGATCATTCACGTGTCTTCTTGTGATTTGCTGTCAAGATGATCCACATATCATCTTCCTATTGGAGGGGTATTTGTGGCAGTATTACCTACTAATTACATGTTTCTTGCAAATGTAAAAGACCACCCTTAATTATTCCAGATAGGACCAAGACAAAACCTGGAAAAATAATTTGATCTTGGAGGTCCACTTTGCTTCACACTTAAATTTTAAATTATTTTCCGGATAACGATGTCTTGAGTTCAATTCTCTACTGATCAAGTGCAACAGGATTGTAATTGATTGAGTCCTGAAAAACATAATGGAGCTACCAAAATTTATTAGTATAAGGAATGGGCTTCACAAGTTAGGATGTCAGTGGTCCTCCTAGTTGTTTAAGAATTACCGTATCCCAGTTTCTGCGCCTGCAATCTTCCTCTTCAGGCTGCGCACATCTAAGACAACTCAATAAAGGTTACCATCTAGCTTTCACTGAACAAAACTTACAGAAATATTAAAAGAGACATTTCAATATGGAGCTAGCCTGATTTATGGCCCACTTCTTCAAAAAAAAAAAAAAGTTTCTAATATATTAACATTTGTATCTAAAAATGTATTTTTACTGCAACTGTTTTCTCAAACAAAAAACAATTTTTACCTCAACAACGGTTTTATCATCATATTAATTGAAGCAAAAAAAGTTGTTTCCTTGGCATGAACGTTTTGTCGTTTGCCATGGAAAAATTAATACTTTCAACATAGATAATCCAAAACTTTAAGAAGAGAAAACTGGTACAGTTTTAGTTTTCCTATCAATGTCTACTTATGATTTTGTTCACTTGTAATTTTTCAAAACGCTTGAGCACGCTGTATATTCGGTATGGAAAAAATTTTGTCTAACACAAATTCATAAAAAATGTATAGTACAAAAATTTATTTCACCATTAAATGATAGGAGAAAAAAATATATATATTTTTTTAAATGTAAGATGAATACTTGTAATTTTCATAGATCCAAACTAAATAAAAAAATTTCTTCAATGTGATCGTTGGATCTAAATATCTATCCATTCATAATTCAAACAGATTGAATCGAATTCTTTTGTAATAAACAGTTTTTAATGCTCACATTGTGAAAATTTCTTTTCCAAATAGATGGTACTTTTTTCTATGTAGTTTAATGAAAGATAATTTCATCAATATTTTTTTTTCTTCTTGAAAAGCAAGTTATGGAGCAGGCGGATTTTCCTTTTCATTTATTTATGTTTCCCTTTTATGAGAATTCGTAACTTAACTTCATAACACAATATAACAGTATTGTAAGTTTCGTTTTGATCGAAATTCAGTAGTAAACTGAAAAACTGAAACCACTAAACATTTTTTTGTTTCGTTTCGTTTTTTATTTTGATTTCGATTTGTTTTTGGATATTTCGCACCGTTTCGAGTGCCGGAAATATAACATGGTCGGGCCGGACCAAATTTTTTCCCCCAAATTTCGAACACAAACCCCTTTTGGTAGCCCTCTGAGCTTCAAGATCTTCTTCTGGCAAACATAATGGCTTAAATATACTGGAGTTCTTTTAGGAACAAGACGACCTTAGTCTCTGTTTGTTTTTATTTCTTTTATGCTCAAGTGCTAAAGATGAAAAAAAAGAAAAGGTTAAGGTAAAATCAATTAAATAAATTGGTAAATATCACACAAACGTAGTACAGATGCAGGGACTTGAAATAGACACTTAAGAGGAAGAGTGACCAGTGACAATCAAGAGTTCAAGACTCTTCTTATAATTTTTGTCAATCATATATATTTTTTTGGTTTATTTTATTACATGAAAAAATTGGAGTACTTTCCTTCAAAGCCTTTTAACTCTAATCTTAATTTTCTACGTATGCCATAATAATTACTAAATAAAATTAATTAATAGTAAATTATGCATTATTAAAATTAATTAATTATAAATTATACATTAAAATTAATTTTTTTATAAATATATATAATTTAATAAAATATCATCAAATCCAAAACAACACAATAAAAAAAATTTGAAACCGACCCAATTGTAATCAATTATTACCATGGATTTTAATTTTTGGTCACATTAGTATTTGAATTAATGTCATAAGTGGGTCCAAATGTTGACAACTCATTTGTCCATTAAAATTCGATTTCCATCATTACATAATCGTAACAATCATTAATCGTAACAATCATTCATCGTTATAATCATTACAAATTTTATTTTTTTTTTGAAAGATGCTTTAATCACATTGAATATAACATAAAAAATTTATTTAAATTGAATCAAATTTTATTAAATAATAATTAAAATATCAATTAATAAATAATTGAATTGAGTGTTTAAAAAATTTTATAAAAATTTTTAATTTAAAATTGATTTTAATTTGAATCCAAACATTATCAATTATGTTTTAAAATAGATTTAAAATATTTTTTTTTCAAACAATAAGAAATGACAACTAACATTAACCATTTTTTTTTTTGTTTTTCCAGTAATAAAGATAACCCAACAAAATCGAAGTTCTCAAACAAAGAAAATAGTTAATTAATGTGTTTCAGAGTTTCAAATGAGTTATTTTATGGTGGCAGTGCCCCAAAAACCCAACGAAATCACCAGAAAACTGTCAAAATTCAGCTACTAGATTATATATATGGCCAAGTGTTACAGTTGCCATTAAAGAACAGAGGGCAGTGCCCCCAATAACAGCTGTCTAGTGGCCTATCGATGGAATTGTAGCGGGGACAAAATGGGTGGTATCTGGACCACCTCATCTTCTATACCCACATGCTCTTTAATCTTTCATTTCACATATGTGGATGCATCAATTTTTGGATTTATAATTTCTTCAATACTCATTAACTAAAAAAACTAAAATTAGAGAAATTATTCCTTATTTTCATTCTCCAAAAACCATATTCTCAAATACTAAAAGTTCTGAAATGAAACATAAACTAAATTACATATTGCCATCCCAGAAATATGTTAATTAAAAGAGGGGAAAACATAAACTACCAGTCGTAATAAAAATAGAATAGACAAACTTAAGCTCGAGCCGCGGCTAAGTTATCTTGGCCAGCAGTTCGAACCCAAAGGGCTTAAACAGTTAACACCCACCCCAATATCCTTTTTTTTAATCAGCAGTGGCCCAGGTCAAATCATTCTCGAAAATCCAGTGGCAAACCTCGATCTTACCCGGACCCGAACCCAAAGACACAAAAGCTCCATGACCAGCGCTCCAGGTGGAGGTATCAATGTGACAGATGGCAACACCATGGTTGATCTTAGCCTTGCTATTCGCATCCAAGATATCCGCTTCGTAGACCCGAACATTAGGAACAGAGTGGCAGTAATAGAGCAAGTATGGGTACAGGCTCTGGTGGCAGGACACTGACTTTGTGATTTTCCCACCGTTGATCCCTTTGACTGACCCGATCATGATCTGTTGCTTTGACCCACTGACGTTCTCCGTCGTACGAGCCACCACGTTACGGCCCAGGACTGAAGTGGCGAAGTCGATCAAATCCTCGGCCGAACCAACGCACCGTTTGGTCTCGCCTGGGCTCGGTGCCCTCTCACAGTCCTTCAAAGCCTCCAAAATTATATTCTCCATAGAAGAATTATCACCCGCGTGGAAGGTCCGCTTGATCTCGGCGATCTTCGAGGTTGAGAACGGTAATTTCGAGATAATGCTCCTGGGCAAAAACGACCTTTGGGGCATTTTATCTCTAATGTCCGGCATTGGCATCACGGTGCCTTCCTTGAGCATAGACTCCCGGAAGAATTTGCCCGGCTCCACCCACCTATTTACTAAACTGCCACTGGCCCCCGCCGCCATTGTACTAGCAGCAGCAGAGCTCACATTATACTTAGCAAAAGTAACGCCGCTTTTGGTGTACTGCTTGAAAGTAGTGTTCTCTCGGTAGGTCTTGAATCCAATCTTTTGATTCGAAGCTTTCTCACCGTACCCAGAGAAGGTATCACTACCGAGATTGAAAGATTGCCCGTAAGTATTAAATTTGACATCAGCAGCATTGGAATTCTTGGCGTAAGATTTGAAGCTATCGTCGCCGACATTGGATTGGTCTCTGTATTTCCAGAAGGTATCGATGGCGCCATTGCCACCGTCTCCATAGTTCTTGAAGTTATTCTGTGGAACATTCCCGTCCACACCGTAACTCGTGAATTTATCCGCAGCACCATTAGCAGTTTCTCCGTAATTCGTGAAACCCGACCCGACCACATTGGAATCCTTCCCGTAGCTCGTGAACTCGTTCGGGACTCCGTTTCCGTTCTTCCCGTAACTGGTAAACCGCTCGTCTCCTGCGTTGGCTTTCTCGGAGTAACTCGTGAAGATTTGAGACCGCCCGTTGGAATCGTCTGAGTAGGAAGTGAACCGGCCGTTAGGGACGTTCGTGCCCTCGTGGTACTTCTTGAAATCGCCGGAACCATGGTTGGCGTTGGTTCCGTATGTGTTGAAGCTCTGGTCTACAACGTTGCTTTCTGTGGCGTAACTTGTGAACTTGTCGTCGTGAGCCACCGAGTCACGGCTGTATCGGCGGAACGTATCGTCTTCGGAGTATTTCTGGAACGAGTTGGCACTGCCTTGTCCGTCCGTGCCGTAATTGGTGAAGTTCTTCTGTAGATACTCCTTGAAGTTTGCGTCCTCACCGTTCTTATCGAGGCTTGCCGATAAATCGGAAAAGCAAAAGAGATTGGCCGAGGAGCAGAAGGCTGAGAAGCGGGTGGAGAGCCCGTTCTCCGCTGCGAGTTTGGTGAAAGTTGCCGAGTCAACGGCGCTCAATGGGGACGCCTTTGAAAGAACGAACGATGATTTGGGCAAATCGCCTCGGATCTCTTTGTTCCAGTATCGAATCAGAGAGGCCTTCGGGGTAAATGGGTTTTTCTCGGCCGATAAATCGCCGGGAATAGCTCTGGCGACGACAAGATTCACCTGCATTGTCACAAAAAACCCCCAAAAATTAAGAAAAAACAGAAACATATGGATAAATAGAAATTTGAGAGATAAAGATAATGCAGACTAATAATTAAGAGTGTAAATTAAAGATTGTGTAAAAATAGTACTAAAGAAGAAAACAAGGAATAAGATTTTGCTTACATTGAGAGCTGCTAGCAAGCAGAGGAGGGAGAAGAGAAGGAGAGGTGTCATGTGATTAAGTTGTTTGTGCATGTTTTCTTGGGAGAGAGAATGATGGTGGGCTTGAGAGAAATATATAAAAGTTCAAAGAGAAAGAGACACTTTTAAAAGTCTTTGTTTTTTTGAAATCTGGGTCACTGAAAAATGAGCTTTGACATTGAAGCAGGTCGGTTGAATCTTAACCTGCAAAAGTGCATTATTATTATTATTATATTAATTACCAATTAATATTGATTAAATGAAATTAATCGATCATAACAATGATGCAAATCGCAAAAGAATAATATATAAGTTAACATGTACTATGATTAAGTAAAAAAAAGGTCTAATAGTACCACTATAAAATAAACAAAGATAACTTCACCAAGCAAAGAAATAAAAAACAATTAATATTAATTAATACATCATAATTTATTACTCTACGGTGATTCAAACATAATTCAATTATTTTAATTTTGTAGCATTTTAATTAATAATTAAAAAAAAACATAATACCCACCATGGAAAAGGAGAATAAAGATACTAAAAGTAAAATAAAATAATAAAAAATCTCTATTAAACATAGAAAAGAGCAATTAGCATTGATTAGATGAAAATTAGTGGATCATAATTCATATTGCAACCATGGCACGAGAAGAAGAATAAAGAAAACTCCACTATAAAAATGAGAACTCCACTGAACTAGAGAAAAGGAGCAGGGAGTGAGAGAGAGTACCTGCAGAGAGAGAGAGAGAGAGAGAGAACATGAAATTGCTAATTTGGGAACTACTATTGGCGCTGGTAGTGACACAAGATGGGTGGTTATTTATAGGCCAAGGCAACGTAGTATTACAGTACTGTTTTTTAGGGTTTTACGAGCTTGGGTATAGGTTAAAAAATAGTACTTATTAATTAAACATTGTTTTATTTAAAAAAATTAAACATTGTTTTCGTCGGCATTAAATTTTAATTATTTTTTTTTATCTTTAGTTGAGGTAATTCTCCATTTTTCATAAAAAAAAAAATTTTTAATTTACGTTTAAAAGGGAAAAAATTTACTAACACCAAGTCCATTTTTTTATTTCTTGAGAAACGATTATGATGCACTTGGTCCAAATAAATTCTCGCTTAAAAGCATAGATTAAAAAGTTAATGAACACATGTTAGGAAAAAAAAATTTAAGAAAAATGGATAATTACTTTAAATATAGAAAATACTTGAAATGAATATCAATTTTTTTTCAGATTTTTGCGATTACATAATCAAGAGATATATTTTCTTCAAATTGTCTATAGATGGTGTCAAAGTTCTTATCCCCAAATAAAAGATTATCAGAATAGCAAAAATTAAATCTCGAGAAGTTAACTCAATTGACAAAGTGACTTCAGAGTTTTTTTTGATGTCATCGGTTCAAATCTCTTTGAGGCTAAATTGTAAAATCAAGCATGAATAATTTGTCTTTTAACTTTTCAAAAAAAAAAAAAAGAATAGCAAGAACTAACCTTTTTTTTTTTGGCTAGGGAATTACAAGAAATATTTTACTTGTAATTACCAAGTCTCCAAAATGGAAATCATGTTCTCGGAGGTACCCTCAAAATTGGCATATAAAAAGGTTTCTAGAAAGCTTAGGCGGTTGAGCCCGCGCCACATGCTTTTGGACAAGCAATTTCCAAAACGAAAATCATATTATCAAAACAAAAAAAACATGCTTCCTAAATATACGTTTCTAAAAATTGGCATATAAAAAAGTTTCCATAAAGCCCGTACCTCATTTTTTATATTATTTGCACCAAAAATTTTCTAATATGTTTTTAACCCCACTTAATGATAAAAGGCCAAATTCCGTTTTTAGACTTCTGATTATTATGTAAATTCTATTTTGGTCCCTGACTTCCAATTGTTTCATTTATATTCCCTAACAATTGATTTTTATCAATGTTATATTTCAAACATATCCTTTAAAATTTTGACAGCTTATCAAACAACTCTTTTTTATTGTAGGAGTGAAGGGCTAAGATTTGAGATAAAAATTAAAGATTTTGTGAGAATTACGCTAAATTAATAATTAAAAAAAAACTTTCACTTAATTGATATTGACATCACAATTGAACGATACAAAGCAATCTAAAATAATAGTGAGTAGAATTGACAGGTTTATTTTTTCTTATTTTGTTCTTTTGTTCTCACCTTAGTGTCAGTGGACGCCAAATGGTGTTAAGATGGTAGAAATTTTATAAAAAGAAAACTCAGGGAGATATAAAAAATCAAAAGTCAAAAGATGCTAAATGAAATAATTGAGAGTTGGGAGGTTAAATTGAAATTCAGAAAATAGTCTTGAGTAAAAAAAAAAAGAATACCACAAAATTACAAAAAAATCTATTAATAATCATAAAAAATTATATAATAATTATGTAAAAAATTTAAATGTTAAAATTACTATATAATTTTTTTGTGATTATTAATTAATTTTTTATTTTGTGATAACTCTGCTGCTTATGATCAAATGTGAAATTATCCATGCCAAATCACTTGTGCCACGTCACTCTTAGTAGAAAGAAGAGTAACTTGATTAGCTGATTCAGTGGCTGCTAAGTACTAACTGAGCTGACTCTTGTTTTTGAAAATTGGGATAAAAGGATGAAATCTTGACTACACCTATGCAAATATGACTTATAATTTTTTGAGAATTTTATTAATAATATTTAAAATATATAATTATTATTATTAATAAAAAAATTTAAAATTATCAATTAAGATTTCATGGATGAAAGTAAAAAAATTAACACTTAATACAATCAATAATTTTTCGGTATAAAAAAAGGCACTGGAGTATAAAAAATATGCATTTGATGATAAGTGAGTATTTTCTTGAAGCCATGTCTAACACACGTGCTGATTTTTTATTGGCTACAAGTCACTCTTAATATAATCAAATTTGTTTTTATGTTTATGTCAAGTTATTTAGATTCCTTTCGTGACATAGCTTTACCAACGTCCATTATTAGAATGATTTTAGCATTATCCACATCCTATCAAAAGGAAATGACAAAAGCTTCTGAAAATGACATAATCTGCAATTATGGTAAATATATTAGGTTAATCTAAGATTAATATTAGGAAAACACGTTATTAAATTGTTCAAGTTCAGGTTTATCAATTAATTAAGTTATTAAATACATGATTCATTTAATGTCCATTATAATCGAGACAATCTTTATTTTTTTTCAAGCTTTTGGTGAAGGAAAGGTAAGGTTGAACTAACCATTTTGTCTTCTCTAAAAGCTTATTTTATTGTCGATAAGCTGTTTTTTTTGTCTTTTATTAAATTGATAAGAAAATTTAGTTAGGACTTGAAGAATCATGAAATGAAAATAATGAAAGTAAACTTTTTTAGAAGCAGTAAAAAGTAAAAACTAGACTAAAGACGATTGTGTAACGGATGGAAGAAGTAATCAATTGTGGTTTTTAATTAACTTATGATCACACATGACGCATGCATGCATGCATGCATGTGCGTACGCACATAAACAATGCGAGGTTTAATGGTTCCAAATCATGAAGACACGTTTTTTACTTGATTTGCATATCTGTTGATTTTATACCCTATGAAACTGAGAGACGAGACTTCGGACAGATAAGACTGGAGCGTATGACATGATCAGTTTGTGCCAACGGTATGATTGCTTGTGTTGATAAGTGACTATCATCGCCAGCTTCTTTTCCGGCTCACCCAGTGCTTTTATTGCATTAATTTTATCGTTAGGTCCGATTTAAAATATTAATTTTAAATTTATTTAAAAAAAATTTATCAGATTTAAAATATTTGTTAAATTTGTTTAATTATTTTTTAAAAAATTATTGAGAATATATTTTTTTAAATTTTACGTTTATATAATGATATTTTTTAAAATTATCAAAAACCTGATTTATATTTTCGAAATAATGAGCAATCCAAAATATTTATTTTGTAAAAATATAAAATATATTATAAATTCATCAATGAAATGGAAAAATATACGGTGATCTAGTACAAAAGGCATTTAAAAGGATAGTTGGACCATCAATGCATCAATTAATTGTACGGAAAAATTAAATTCATATTTATACCAAGTAATCTAAGTATCCTTATGCATGAAGATAATTAATTTGATCGTTGTGATTGGACTTTATGATGGATTTCTGACCACATTCTCCATAGGGCTCTTTTATTTATTTCTTTTCCGAGCTCAGGTTATGGAAGAAAGAGAATAAGGAACTAAGAAGAAAGTATCAGCAACAACTGGTTTTGTTGCAGGACAGCTCATGATGTTCATATTGATCTATTATGCGCCTCTGTATTTAGTATTGGATAGACCTCATACAATAAATGTCTTAGCTTTACCTTATCTTTTGTTTCATTTCTTCTGGAACAATCACAAACACTTTTTTTATTATGGATCTACTACCAGAAATTCAGTGCGTAATCTTCGCATTCAATGTGTATTCTTGAATAACCTCATTTTTCAATTATTCAACCATTTCATTTTACCAAGTTCAATGTTAGCCAGATTAGTCAATATTTATGTGTTTCGATGCCAACAACAATATGTTATTTGTAACAAGTAGTTTTGTTGGTTGGTTAATTGGTCACATTTTATTCATAAAATGAGTTGGATTGGTATTAGTCTGGATACAGCAAAATAATTCTATTAGGTCTAATGTACTTGTTCGATTTAATAAGTATAAGTACTTTGTGCCAGAACTTAGAAATTCTATGGCTCGAATCTTTAGTATTCTCTTACTTAATACCGTCACCTATTTTTACTAAGAAACTAAAATGAACTTCAGAAACGGAAGAAAAGGGGAGGACTAAACAGGACCAAGAGGTATCCACTGAAGAAGATCCTTTTCCTTTTTTTTTTTGGAAGAAAGGGAGAATCCGGGTAAAATCGATGAAACGGAAGAGATTCAAGTGAATGGAAAGGAAAAAAAAATTAACGATGGTGAATTCCACGCTCACTTTAAAGGGGCGTGCTATAAATAAAAAAAATAGCCCGGTAGTTATAGAAAAAAAATCAAAATGTAGATGGGAATCAAGAAAATTTTAATTTTCACATATTAAAAAAATAAGATAAATATTTATTATGATTTGAAAAACGAAATTCAGAAATTGAAAAAGTAGTAAATTAATAAAAAGATTAATACATAAGACAAATACAATAATGAATCATGAAATTAAAAAAAAAATGAAAGTAAATTGATAAGCAAATTTAGTTACGACTTAAGAATCATGAAATTAAAAATAATGAAAGTAAACTTTTTTAGAAGTAGTAAAAACTAGACTAAAGACGATTGTGTTATGGCTGGAAGAAGTAATCAATCGTGGTTTTTAATTAACTTATGATCACGCATGCATGCATGCATGCGCGTACGCACATAATCAATGCGAGGTGTAAAGGTTCCAAATCATGAAGACACGTTTTTTACTTGATTTGTATCCGTTGATATTAAACCCTATCAAACTGAGAGACGAGACTTCCGACAGATAAGACTGGAAGATGATAACACAGTGTATGACATGATTAGTTTGTGTCAACGGAATGATTGCTTGTGTTGATAAGTGACTATCATCGCCAGCTTCTTTTCCGGCTCACCCTGTGCTTTTACTGCATTAATTTTATTGTTTAGGTCTGATCTAAATTATTGATTTTAATTTTGTTTAAAAAAAATTTATCAAATTTAAAATATTTTTTTTAAATCTGTTTACAAATTTTTAAAATTTTATTGATAATATTATTTTTTAAGTTTTACGTTTATATAATAATATTTTTTTTTAAATTCTCAATAAATTTTTGTCAAGAATTTTTTACTTTCTTTTCTTATTTGACAATAGTAATTTTCTTGCAAATTTTTTATATTGATAAAAACAATCGAACCAAGATTTTATATAAAAAATATTAAAATATAATCGTTAAATTAAAAACCGGATTTATCTTTAGTTATGGTGAATAACTCAAAAAAAAATTATAAAACATATAAAATATATTATAAATTCTTCAATGAAAATTAAATTCATTTATAAGGATGGTTGGATCATTTATAAGGATGGTTGGACCATCAATGCCTCAATTAATTGCACGTCAAAATTAAATTCAGAGTAACATCAATAATGCCAACGCATAAGCTCTTCTCCATTAATTAGTTGGGGAAAAGTTTCCAATAATGGATCATGATTAATGCAATATTACTTTTAGGATTGATGTGATCATTCAATAATGAATTGAAATTTTTTGTTGTCTAAATTTAATTTATGATATTTATTTTATGATAAAAAATATTTTTATAGTCAGATAAAAATAAATCGGAGAAATTTTTTTTTCTCTTTGTTTAACCGTAAAAAAAAGATTTAATCCAAAAAAAGAGTCCCATAAATCAAAGAATCACAACACATTTTAATCACTACTTAATTTGACGCTGCAATAAAATTTTTTTTTTCTCTTTATTTAACCGTAAAAAAAAAATTAATCCAAAAAAAGAGTCCCATAAACCAAAGAATCACAACACATTTTAATCACTACTTAATTTGACGCTGCAATATTTTTTGGTATATGCTTCACTATTTTAGCTCAAACTATTTTAACTTTAGCTTATTAATGCTGTGCCCACCCTTGGCAATTTCAAGCTTCCTTTACCATATATACCCACAAATGAGAAGGAACAAATGGACAAACTAAATTAGTTTGGTGAACGATACAAGATGAGACTTTTCAAAGAATATTTTCATCATGGACGGAGCCAACAAGTCCTGTCTAAACATGGGGCACAGTACCGCATATATATATATATATATATATATATATATATATATATATATATATATATATATATATATATTAGACTCTAAAAATTCAAATAAAATAAGGGGTATATTCGAAGGATTAGAAACGAAATTTACTTCATCACCTTATCTTTAATTTTCTTTATATGCCCAACTTTTTTCTTTCTATGTTTAAATGATTTTTCTTTCACAATTTATTAAATGCAGAAAAATACCAACACATAATTATATATATTCACTTTTTTGTTTTTCGAGTTAACCTCACATCCTATTTGAGCTCCAAGAATTTAAAACGTTATATATTTATATTTTCGATCCAATTATATTTTTCTGTTAATTTATTGATCGTGATAAGTGGATTTTAAATATTTAAATATGAGAAAAAACCCTGAATGGATCAGAATTATAATTATAGAAACACAATAAAAATATTTTAAACCTTTAAACCCCAAATAAAATGCGGAGGAAACTGGTAGGATAAAAAAAAACATAATTTACTCTAATGTTGTACATATACATACAAAATTATATGTATTTCAGTTTTTGGTCATGCAGCTCCACCATCTGAAATTAAATTTGAACCTATCCCAAACCCAGAAATATTTTAGCTTTCGTAATTCATCACTAGTTACAATATTTATTTTTTTGTTTATTTATTTTTACAAAATGAACCAATGTGTAAATGTGTTTTTTTTAGTATATGTTGATGTCGATTTCAAAACAACTAATTCTACATGTTAGATTATGTATAGCATAGTTATTGCTTAGTTAGTTTAATCCCATATTGGTTGTGTATATATTTGGCTCTCTTATTGGCTCCTATAAATATGATAGCTCACTTGTAAGTAAATCACACAATTCAATACAATTCTCTTTTTTTGTATTGTCTCACTTCCTCTCTCAAACCTTTAACATGGTATCAGAGTCTTCGTGGTTTTCGGTATATTAAAAGTTGAGTATGCTCTGTGATTGCCACTATTAGTGGATCTTTCACATCAGAAAAACTTCTTGAAGGTTGTCAGTATATTAAGAGTTGAGTATGCTCTGTGATTGTCACTATTAGTGGATCGTTCACATCAGAAAAACGTCTTGTATATCCTTTTCATATCTGTCGGGTCACCACTATAGTCTGAGTCTCATTCTCTATCGATGTCATCTCAGCCACTGCTCCATCGACGTCACTATTCAACCGTTGACCGACTACCAGATTTGACCAGATGGCAGAAAAATATATTTTTCGTCATGTTTAGTCTGTATTGGATGGTACAAACTATATTGTTTGGTCTCAATCTATGCGAAGTTTCCTCAAAAGTCGTAAGCTTTGGTCTTACGTGGTTGGTATTGTCGAGAAGGGGGCTACTGAAACTAATGATGCTCTTCTCACTCGTCTCATTGATTGGGAAAGTAATCATCATCAAATTCTCACATGGTTTCGTAATACTACTATTCCATCTATTTCTGCCCTATTTGGTAGCTTTGATGAAGCTAAGGGTGCTTGGGATATGCTTGCTTCTCGTTATTCTGCTATTGATGGTGCTCGAGAATATCAGCTCCTATTTGAGCTCTTCTGCCTGAAACAAGAACCGGGGCAGAGTATTAATGATTTTCTTGCTCGCATGCAATTCTTATGGAATCAAATTGATCTCTCTGATCCTATTTGGAAGGACCCTAAAGATGTCAAAATGTATGCTGAACGAAGGGATCAACATCGTCATCACCATTTTCTTATGGCATTACGTGATGATTTTGAGCCTATTTGTGTGCAACTTATACATCGCTCTCCTCTCCTTACTTTGGACAACACTATCTTTGAACTTGTTCGTACAGAAAGTAGATCACAAACTATGCACTCTGAACATAGTCCTTCAGTGTTGGCTGCTCCATTATCTAGTTCTTCATTATTTCAGCTAAAGCATTATGACAGGTTTGGTGCTCATCGACCTTCTCCTAAGCCTCGCGACAACAATTTCTGTCGTTTTTGTAAATGTCGAGGGCATACTATTGATAAATATTGGCAAAGAGGAAGATCCAATGCTTCCACTGCAGCAGTTGCTCATCCTAAGAGCACTCTCTCTACAGTTGTTTCATATCCATCTGCGACTATAGTTTCATCTTCAGTTGAAATCTCTGACGGGTCATCAGGATCTACTGTCACCTTATCTGCCTCTCGGCTTTTTGATTCCACTTGTTGCAACCATATGACACATTTTCCAGCTTCATTTACTACATCTGCACCTTTATCTCATTCCTCATTCATTCGCACAACTGATGGCTCCACTATGACTGTTAAAACTATAGGCACCATCAATAGTCGTTCTCTTTCTATTCCTGAAATTTTTCATGTGCCAGAATTATCCTATAATCTTCTTTCTGTTGGGCAAATATGTGAACTTGGATATAGAATTGTCTTTGACTTTTCTGGTGTGAATGTGCAGGATCCTCGTACTGGTCAGACCCTTGGGACCGGGCGTAGAATTGGGCGCATGTTCGAACTCTCATCTTTACACCTGCCCAACCTTCCCGCCTCTAACGTCTCTGTTGCTGCCTCCTTGTCACCACCATCCCTTGCACTTTGGCATTCACGTCTTAGTCATCCATCTACATCTCGGGTACAACTTTTAGCTTCAAAGGGGTTGTTAGGATCAGTGTCTAAAAGTTCTTTTGATTGTATTTCGTGTCAACTTAGAAAACAGCTAGCTTTACCTTTTAATAATAGTGAGTCTCATACTACTGCTTCATTTGATTTAATTCATTTTGATGTTTGGGGACCTTCTTCTGTTGCTAGTATGAGTGGTTCATGCTATTTTGTAATTTTTGTTGATGATTTCTCTCGTTACACTTGGGTATTTTTAATGAAATCTCATTCTGAATTATTGGATATTTATCGTACTTTTGCCAAAATGATTGAAACCCAATTTTCAAAACCCATCAAAGCTTTTCGTTCTGATAATGCTTTAGAATATACTCAACATGCTTTTAAAGACATCCTAAAAAATTATGGCAATGTTCCTCACTTGTCATGTCCTGATACTTCACAACAAAATGGTCGAGCTGAACGTAAACTTAGGCACATTTTAGACACTGTTCTAGACCTCCTCATTTCCACATCTGTTCCTACCCCATTTTAGGGTGAAGCCACTCTAACAGCTATCTACACGATCAATAGGCTGTCTACCCCTATCCTTGATAATTGCACTCCTTACGAGCGGTTGTTTAGCTATGTTCCCTCATACCACCATCTTTGTGTGTTTGGTTCTGCTTGTTTTGTTTTACTCCAACCTCATGAGCGCACCAAACTTGAGCCTCGTTCTCGAATGTGTTGCTTTCTTGGATATGGAATTGAACAAAAAGGCTATCAGTGTTATGATCCTGTGTCTCGTCGTCTTCGCATCTCCCGTCATGTAGTTTTCTGGGAGCATAGATTATTTCATGAAATTGGCAAATTCAGAATGTCATCTTTTCCTCCTTTTACCACACTTATGGAGCCTCCTATTTCTCCTACTCACACCAGTGATGTCTTACCTGAGTCTCTCTCACCTCACACTAGTAATATCTTGCCCGAGTCTCCCTCACCTAATACTTTCGATTCCACTCCACCTGATACTCTCGATGTAGCTTCGCCTGAGCCCCTAGGGTCTGTTACATATGAGGATCATATTCACACTTCCTTTCCAGACCTTCGTCGATCCACCAGAGTAAGATCTCTTCCATCCCATCTCCAAAATTTTCATTGCTTTCATGCTTTAGCTACTTTACACGAGCCCCACTCCTATCGTGAGGCTTCCACTAACCCTTTTTGGCAGACTGCGATGAAAGAGGAACTTGATACTTTACACAAGAATAATACATGGGATTTGGTTGACTTGCCTTATGGAAAGTCTGTGGTTGGCAATAAATGGGTTTACAAAATTAAGACTTGTTCAGATGGTACTGTTGACAGGTACAAAGCTCGACTTATTGCCAGGGGTTTTACTCAGGAGTATGGTGTGGACTATGAGGAGACCTTTGCTCCAGTTACTCATCTATCTTCTGTGCATGCTTTGCTGGCTGTTGCAACCTCTCGCCATTGGTCACTTTTTCAAATAGATGTTAAAAATGCATTCCTCAATGGTGATCTTAATGAAGAAGTCTATATGCAACCACCTCCTGGACTATCTAATCCAACAAACAAGGTATGTCATCTTCGTCGAGCTCTATATGGACTTAAGCAGGCTCCTCGAGCATGGTTTGCTAAGTTTAGCAACACTTTGTCTAGCCTTGGATATTCCATCAGCTCCTATGATTCAGCCTTGTTTGTTCGCCGCACAGACCGGGGCATCATACTTCTTCTGTTATATGTTGATGACATGATTATCACCGGGGATTATCCCATTGGTATTCAGGAACTTAAACAGTTTCTCAATCAACATTTTGAGATGAAAGATCTTGGTCCTCTCAGCTATTTTCTTGGTCTTGAGATTTCATCTTCTTCTGATGGTTATTATTTGACACAAGACAAATATATCTCTGATATGCTTTCTCGGGCAAATCTCACAGACAGTAAGGTTGTTGACACACCAACTGAGCTTAATGCTCGTCTTATACCCCATGATGGCGAACTTCTTCGTGATTTTACTTTATATCGACATTTGGTTGGCAGTCTTGTCTACCTTACTGTTACTCGACTGATATCTCGCATGTTGTCCATCAGGTGAGTCAGTTTATGGCTGCTCCTCGCTCTACTCATTTTGCCGCTGTTCTTCGCATCCTTCGTTACCTAAAGGGGACATTGTTTCATAGGCTCTTTTTCTCCTCTCAGTCTCTTCTTCAGTTGTGTGCTTATACCGATGCAGATTGGGTAAGTGATCCTACACATCGTCGTTCTACCACCGGTTATTGTTTCCTACTTGGCACCTCTCTTATCTCTTGGCGTAGTAAGAAACAAACTGTTGTTGCTCGATCTAGTACAGATGCAGAATATCATGCTTTAGCTGACACTACCTCTGAGCTTCTTTGGTTACGATGGTTGTTACAAGATATGAGTGTATCACTTTCTGCTGCCACTCCTGTATACTGTGACAATAGAAGTGCTATTCAGATTGCTCATAATGATGTTTCATGAACGGACCAAACATATTGAGATTGATTGTCATTTTGTCCGTCATCATCTCCTTCAAGGCTCCCTACAGCTTCATTCTATCACATCTAAGGATCAACTCGCAGACATCTTTATCAAGTCACATCCTCCAGGGCATTTTCGTGATCTTGTTTTCAAACTCAAGTCGGTTTCTCATATTCCACCTTGAGTTTGAGGGGGGCTGTTAGATTATGTATAGCATAGTTATTGCTTAGTTAGTTTAATCCCATATTGGTTGTGTATATCTTTGGCTCTCTTATTGGCTTCTATAAATAGGATAACTCACTTGTAAGTAAATCATACCATTCAATACAATTCTCTTTTTTTGTATTGTCTCACTTCTTCTCTTAAACCTTTAACACTACAAAAGTAGTAAAGCACCTGCATATATCAAAAACACAGAAAAAAAAAATGTTACAAGTCATCGGAAAGGTTGCTTCCTTGAACTCTTCCATCGTTAAATCAGTTTCTCAAAATAAGATAATAAAAAAAAAGTCAATGATTTATAATATTTTTCTGTATTTCTAGTATGCACAAATATTTCGCTGCTTTTAGAAGATCACTTAATCCAAAATAGACATCAACAACATCATATTGCAATATTATTGTGCGATTAATTACCAAGCTGATAAAAAATCTCTAATCATTATTTCTTCAGTCGCTAGTGACATTTGTAAATGGTGAGAGTTAAAATCACCTTTTTCATCTTTGAAAGAATAATAAATAAAAATTGAAAAAACCTGAGGGAAAGTTAAAATTACCTTTTTCATCTGTGTATTTCTTGTGTTTTAATTTTTTCAATGTATCTGCTTTATTAAGAAAAAAATCTTTCAATCAGAGTTCTTAAATGACACCATAATATGTGATACAAAATTGTTTTTTTTTTCCTTTTTAAAAATTAGGTGCGCAACAGTTTGCTGATTATTGTTATAACATGCGTTTGTAATGAAATGCACAAATTTCTCACCAAATTCTCCTTTCATGAGTCGAAAATCTAAACCATGCATGCCACATTTTGCCACATGAATTAGACAAATAGCAGCAGGAATTCTTGTTCTTCATTGTTTTCATAAACAAGTTTACTGATAGACTAGAAAAAAAAATGTTTGCAGGGTAGAAGAGATTAAACAAATTAAGAAAATATGTTATGAATCTGATAGACTAAATAGTTCGTACAATGATAAATCACTCAAAAATCATTTGCTCGTTGAACTTTGTTTGTTTGGGCAGAAAAGAAAAGTGTGAGGTAGGGAGAGCATTAGAAAAGAAAAGTGAACGGGTAACTTTTTTTTATTTTTTATTGTTTAATAAGAAAAAAATAAAAAATTGGTATTTTTTTTAAATAATATAAATTATAATCCTTTTAAATTAAAATAAAAAACAGAAGGGTTAATAAACTAATTGTTTCTATTTTTTTTAGTTTCTTTTTATTTTTTAATACCCTTAATCAAAGATGTGATGTAAAGTTTGTATTCATTATTTTTTCTCACTTTTTCTTTCCTTTTATATTTTTCTCTTTCCAAATAGTCAGTGATCAATAATATAATATAAAGTATGTAATTAAGGTTGATAAATGTCTTTTAGCATTGATGTATCCATTTTATGATATAAACAAGCCTCAGTGCTCCCACATGTAATGCCATTTCTTTCAAAAAAAAAAAAAAAAAAAAAAGACAACTCATTATTAAAGTTAAGGTTTCATGGATAAATTTAGAAAATATTCTACTAACTACAAGGGGCTTTGTTCCCACATTATATGATATTTTTATAATTTATTGTTTCTTTCCTGAATGGTATCTCAGTGAGTTGTTGTCGTTTATACAAAGAAAAAGCATTAGAGAAATTGGGAGGTGAGAGAGAGAGAGAGAAAGAGAGCCATCATTTGCTGCATTTTATGCTAGCCTTCAAGGTTATGATGTGTAGACAAGATTATCCTTTAGCTATGATTAGTACAAGGAAAAGTAAAAAGAAAAAAAAAAAAGAAAAATAATATAAAAAAGAAAGAAAAAACAAGTGAAGAACACTTTATTAAAAAAATAAATTTTATTTTTAATTATTTTAATTTGCTTCGTGTTTTTTTTGGGTTCTTAAAGTTTAAAACGTTCTTATTGAATCTTTTAAGTTTAGTATTCATTCCAATCAAGTTATTCACTCAAACGATACAGTAATCTCATTCACAACATATTCATTCAGAACAACCTCATTCATAATATGTTAATTCACAACATGTTCATTCACGTTAGGTATAACAGTATAGTCAAAAATAATTTTATTAAATTCAAATAATCCAGTCATATTATTTGTTATCCCTACATCTTTATCAACTTCATTTAACTAGTCTTCCATTACATCATCGTTAATCCTATTTTTCAAATAAAATTCAATAACTCTTGATTTGAAAACTTTTATACACATAACGTACACATTTGAATCATTAGTTAATAAAACAAAATCATTTAGGTGAAAGATCTAATTGGAATGGATACTAATCTTAAAAGACCCAATAAAAAATTTTAAACTCCACTGACTCAAAAAACATGAGATAAATTAAAAAAACTAAAAATGAAATTTTCCAGAAAATGACAGTTTTTCATTGAAAATTAGCATTAACTCCATTGACGATGACATTTAACGGATTGATTGGCCTGAATAGAAAAACAGCCAAGTAGAAGGAAAAAAGAGAGATAAGAAGAGGAGGGAAAGGAAAAAAAACGAGTGAGGAACACTTTATAAAATGAAGGAAACTACTGTTTTTCATTGAAAATTAGCATTAACTCCATTGATGATGACATTTACCGGATTGATTGGCCGGAGTCGAAAAACAGCCAAGCTTAAAGTTGAGGTTCCTCTATACTGTTTTAAAAATTGCCGTGAAACATGAATTCCTACCTTACAAAAAAGAAGGTGGGTGAGATCATGATTCACAAAAAAATAAAGTGCGTTCTTCCTTTTCTAGGACCACCTTAGATTTTTCTCTTCTTTTGATTCTGCAAAGCATAATGATCTCATGTTAAAGCTGATTTTATATACCAAAAAAAAATAATAATAATAATAAAAAAAAGAATGATCATACTAGGGATTGATATCTTTATATTTAAAGGATAGATCATATTTGAAGAATTCATGATTTTTGAATTAGAAGGAATCAAATTAATTTATTGTTCATGTTCATAAAATTTCTTTCTTTTTTTGCATCAGATTAAGGTTGGCGAATTGTTTTTATTAATAAACTTATTTAAGATCTGACAGCAAAATTTCAATCAATTAATCTCAGCCTACAAGGGCATTCAGAGCACATTTTCAACTTGAAAATTACCCATACCCTTGAATTAGCAAAACCCTAGCCTTTTAAACAATCCAGTGTGTGCAATCTGGAACCCTTACATCCTTTTCTCGTTGTTTACTACCCAAAACTGCAACCTCAATCATACGGATATCATTGTTAGGCTGCTTACATCCAAGCTACTCTAACTGTTCATGACACATTCGCAAGTAATCATATTTGAACATCACATGTACGGTTGAGATTTATCAGACGATGCGATTGATTCCTTCTAACCACACATAACACATGCACAAATAATCACATTTCAACATCGCGCACGTACCACATCCAAAAGATTTATTATATGACGAAACTGATCTATTCTAACCACTGATGACATGCATATATAACCGTGCATACAATATGCGCACGGTTGAGATTTGTCAACCGTAACATTCCTCTTTTTAACTATTTACTATTAGATTCAGCATTCGTTAACATGACGTCAACCACTTGTAACACAAAACTACATCCATGTTTTTCACGTCTTTTCATTGAAAGTAAATCATATAGTATCTTCCTTTTTCATCTTTCATCATTTTGATGCTTTTTTTTATTATTATTATTTTCAATATCACCCATGTGAGTGGTCCTTTCACTTAGTTTCAAAGGGAATGATAGTTTATAGAAGCATAGTAGGAGGCAGACAAAGATGGTGGTATAAGTAGGTCCTACGTACGCTTTGTTTACAAAGTTGTGTACAACATATTTTCCACTTGTTTGTGCGCAACTGAAGACTGAAAGAGAAGGTATGGTGCAGATGGAGATAAGCTACGGTCTTTTCCAACTGGGGATCTTTCCTTTTTGTCCATTGAGTAATGAAAACAAGAACATATAAGTTAAAAAAAACCTAATCCCAACAATGTTTGTTACTTTAAATCACAAGAGATTTGCTGGCAGTTCTGCCTACTTCTAGACGCATACCCCGCGCCCTTTTTCCTCGTCATCATCTCTTTCGCACTCTCATCCAAATTCATTCAGTCCCCCACTTGATAGTTTGCAAGGTAATGCCACTTCTAGAGACTAATGATAGTTTGCAGGAAACTGACAACTCGGTTAAAACTAGCAGTATACAGACCCTAAATCCCACCAAAATCAGTAATTGCTTTTGGAGTGGTATCCTTTACCTGTCCCCTTAATTCCTCCGTTTGGTGAAAAACAAAACCACAAATCCCTGTTAAAGTGCACCCCCAAGTCCCGATGCGCGTCCCCTTACGGTTTTCCTCAAATTTGTATGTCGGCTAAGATATAAAAGATTCCAAACCTCTCAAAATCAATAATTGCTTTTGAAGTAGTGATGTGTCAATTCCTTAATTTTTTGAAGAAAAAAAACCTATTCTTTTTTTTTTTATTAGTGATCCTCTTCTAGTGCACCACATAAAAAACTTTGGTATCCCTCACAGCAATGTAAAAAAAAAAAAAAAAAAGAGCAGTAAACAAACAGTAAGTCCTGTTTGCCATATGACTGTCTGCAACCCTCACAACATAAGCCCAAATAAAAACAAAAAAATACTCCAAAAGAAAGAAATCATTTAACCTTCCGATTGCCAATCGAAACTCACCAGATCACTTGAGCAAATCTGGAAAATAAACATCAGCAGGTGATCAACAAAACCTAGCAGAGCTTCTCTCAAACAGTATGCACTAACACCTGCATCTAAATCACGTGGAAAAACACTCACACCGATAAAAACGCTATCCTCTCCCCTTAATTTTGTTTTTGCTAATAATGAAAAAGGGCATGAGACCTGTATACGAGATCCACCTTTCACCTATAGTAAAACAGTAAATCTTGGACCCTCAGGTTCTCCTGGAGCCTAAACTAGTCCTAAAGTTTATTTAAAACAATATAGAAATAACCCAAGTGATATGCACCTAGAATTGCATCTTTCCAGTTTCCATAGCTGTTTTTTAGCTTCCACCATGAAACAATTTTCTCCTGCTATCCAGAACTTCCAAACAAACAACCCATCCACCCTTTAATGAATTACCATAAAGGTAAATCGTGCAAGAATAACAGTGTGTTCGCCAAAGTACAGTACATTTTTAATTTTAACCTTTTAAATATGATCTAACAGGCAAGAACTGCTACCGTTCAAAATAAGATAAGTGATAAACAAACCAAAACAAGTTCTAAACGCCAGCTGCTTTAACTCGATAATTTACAGCCATCACCATCTGTTTGGAGGCCCAACCAAAAGGTTACACTGGATCTGCTGCAAAGGTAAGAAGCAACTTGGGCAGAAATAGCTTTCATATTTTTTTCTTCCTAAAGTGAACTTTCATGAGCATTTTGGATACGTGATGTCCCATAAACAAGAGTAATATGCTTTATCAGAGTTCTTTTTATTCTTGGGTCATAATGTAGCAGAGAAGTGCACACGCCGTCCAAAAGAGTCACTCTTCAACAACGTTCACAAGTTCATATTCAATCAGTGAGAGGTTGTTATCTTCCTTCACAGTGAAGTTGGCAGGTTCAGTGACTTCAACACGACCCCACTTGTCAACAGCAAGCCTCATTGATCCTTTAAACATGTCAATTTTTGCATTGCGAAGGATTACTGTAGAACCCTCTTTCATCAAGTCCACTAAACAAAGACCAATATTAATTAGAATAAACTATACTAGGAAACCAAGATGCAAGAACACAGTTCCCTATCCTAAGCAAATTTTGTGCATGATTCGAAAAGCATTTTGAAAATTAGATCAAAAGAAAACCCCATTAACCATTACTACTTATAAATTTCACATATCTGTCCAAAATAAGCCATAGAGCAAAAAATTCTTCTTGCAATGTCATGACTGAAGTGTTACCTGAGGTACTTACACAACAAATTCATTACCCGATTACCACATTCAACTTTCAATTTAGTTAATTTGTCAATACAAGAAATATGTGACATCCACATTTGGAACACCATATTGAGTTGGTGTCACAATTAATTGCCTCTGAAATCTGTAACGATTACAAGTAAAAGGCACCTTTAATATGAGGAAATCCAGGAGGAGAAGAATAAACAGGACTACAGAAAAGGGAACACTACCGTATGAAGTTTTTAACTCAAAAAATCTACTTAAAAAATATAGGGGTTTGTCATACGTGCACCATGCATTTTCACACACCAATTTCAAACCTACTTCCAGTTGCAACAATGTCCACTCCACACTTACCTTTTTTTGTTTATCTTAATAACCAACAGCGCATGTCCACCAACAATGCAGTTTAAGTAACGGAATTTTGTGGCAAAGTAGTACATGTAAAACCTCACATGCATTGTACATGCTCTTTAATGGTCAACAAGAGATCTTTTTGAGAAACAAATGAAAAAATTCAAGGAAGAGCATAAAAACTTTTAAATGGGGGGTATTCCAATGTTACTAGGATCATTGCCCCCCTACATACTATGTCCAAGATCGCGCGACCCATATCGCAGTGCATTCCCGACCCGGATCGTGAAAAGTAGCGATCTCAACCGTAGAAACATATATATTCTAAGCCAATAAAGAAAGAGACAATAAATATACAAATCAAGTACAGAGTCAGTGGAGCCGGTGAGAGAGTCAGTCATAGCCGGAGATAAAGGAGAGAGAAACACTGTCGTCATAGTCGAAGAGAGAGAAACGCCGCCGCTGCAGTCAAGAAAAGAGAAACATCGCCGCTTCAGTCAAAGGAGAGAGAGATGAAGGTCTGTCATAGTCCATGAAAGAGGAAGACGGCGTTGCAGAGTGGAAAGAGAAGCGCCGATGGTGTTTGGGAACAAACAGAAGTCGGGGACAGACAGTGTTTTGAGTTTCTATGTTTTTTTTTTCTTTTTGTACTATGTGAGTTTATCTCTTTTTATTTTACTATATGAGTTTTTATTTATATAATATTATAGTAACCTATTATAATATATATGCACTGTAATTTAATAAGTAATAATGCACTGAAGAAGAGGAGACCCACTCACCCACTACATTAGACTATGACTTTTTGTTTTTTTTTTTTTTTGAATTAAGCTTTGTGCATTAAATTTCCTGTCCTTTCCAAGGAGATGCTGCTAATCAAGTTAATAATGTTACAATTGGGTAGACCTTTTTTAGTTGCTATAAATATATATAACGATCCGAATTAACATACCCTAGCGTACCACAACCCCAAATAGCGATGCAACTAAATCTACCCCCTAGTACCGCATACCAAGAAAAGTCTCATACCATGTACTCGTACCCATACCAAGAACAGTCTCATACCATGTACTCATACCCATACCATAGTAACGTACCACGTTCAATGTAACTATGGGGTATTCTATTCTTCTTTTTTAAATCCCCCAATATGTATGAGCTTTCACGTGTCATATGTAACTCAATCACATTGAACTTGAGTAGAGAGACATTAATTTTATTTTCATTATAGATGATAGGGTGCTATTGGATGTTAGGGTAAGGTGCTGGAATTTTAGCAATTGTAAGTGTGGGGTACAAATTGACACTTTAATCAAAGTGCAAAGTGCATGAATGGTAAAATCTCAAAAAATATTTCATGCTGATGGTCCTACTGACATTTTAAAACATGGAAGGCATCAATTCATCAAAGATAACTTCAGAATACTTTATGCCCACTATAATTTACATCAAGAATCGTTGTGAAGGCATTATAGTAGTCACTACTCCTATACTACTCACAGGTCATTCAGGTACTTACACAATGTTGTTGCCACACTTGTTTAATGAATCATTCTGTCATAGTAATTCAGCGACATCTAAATGGTATAACTTAAGAGGGGGAAGCAATCCACACACACGCTGATTAAATATCAACATCACTCAACTTTGATAATAACCCCCCGGGCAGGCCAAATACATCATACACATGAAAATCTGGAAGATATACATTGGAAACCAGATATCAAGACAAAA
Source organism: Bretschneidera sinensis (assembly GCA_023935145.1). Taxonomy (NCBI): domain Eukaryota; kingdom Viridiplantae; phylum Streptophyta; class Magnoliopsida; order Brassicales; family Akaniaceae; genus Bretschneidera; species Bretschneidera sinensis. The sequence continues at coordinate 102,935,479 of CM043701.1, read as the reverse complement.
GCACTCAGAGAGAGAGAGAGGGAGCTATTAAGAGATGAAGATCAGCACAACCAAATGAAGATAAATGTTAGAAAACAAGATAAAATTCTGGAAACATTCAAATGATCGTTTGTTATGGAAGAACCTTCAGTCAGCCTCCAAAATTCAGCCCAAACACAAAACCCCGAACTAAAGCCCAAAAGAAGATATGGCATATGGAAACTGAAAAGAACTGCATATGGCTTTACCATTGATAAAAGAAAAATGATAAATGGATTTATCCTTCATAGCAAATGCAATGGAAAAAATTGCACTAGCAGAACCATACTCTTAACCAAAACTCAAAGGCACAGCCATTAAAAGTACTCAAATCATAAACAATAACTAAAAGACAAAATAGATTCTGTGCAAGCACCTAAATTAAATATGAAGAATTGAAGATGCTCAGTAATTCTGGCTGCTGCCCAAAAAGCAATAAATAGCAAACAAAAAGTGCCGTCAGCCTTTATTTTCACTTCTAGTCACCACCAATTATACAAGTTAGTTGTTGGAGTATAAATAAAAAAAAAAAGGCAAATTAGTTGTCTTCATCATATAGTCTTCACTAGCCCATCTACTGGAACCAGTTTGCCACAACACAAAATTTTTATCCTTTGATGGTCACTTTAGATATAGATGTTCCTATTAAATACATAACAGCCAACTGCATTATATACTATTTGCAGTCGCAACCAGAAATTCAAAATATAAATGAATTATGGAATCAGGCAAAGAAAACAAAATGAATCAGAAACACCGTGGTCTCATAAGGTAAACTTAATCAAAACCAAAAACCATGCACAAAAACTTGAAAAGATGCAACATATTTGATGCATGATATGTAAATCATCTACGGATAATAAAACTAAACTATTCCAGAAAAAACAAACATGAAGAATATTCCTAACTTAAGTCATGCAAACAAGTGAGAGAAATAAATACCTTGATCATTTCTAGCTGTAAAGATGATCATCCCTGTCTCATCTCCTACCAGGCATTCAGAAATTCGCATTTGACGCACTTGAGAGCTATCAGCACGACCTTTCTGCAAAACCATTTTGGTACTGACAATTTTCACTGTGAGAGTGTGGCCACTAGTGCCTGGGCGCAGCTGCTCAACCTTAGTGAACACTGGTTTCCTCAATCCAGGTTTTGATTCTGCCATTTTTGAAAAACCTACGAAAAGCAGAGAAATAGAGCGTTTCAGGAGAAGAACAGCAGACATATCCCAAAAAACACATTGGCAACAATGCAATGGAAATTTCTAAATCCAGAAAAACTATGCACACCCAAGGGAAGGAGCAGCAACAAACTCTATAAACTCCAAATACAGAAAGGGCAAATAATCTCCATACAGTAGTTAGACTAAAGAAAATTGTATCTTTGTGCGCATCAGTGGAATAGAGAAAGGGAGGGGAGAACAAAGATCAAAATCCAAATCTTAAAATTTTCCGAGCCTGTTTGCTATGCTGGTAAATGACAAGATAGAACGATTTTCTTCTTTGTCTTGCCATTAACAAAAGAAGAACATCATCCTATCATGTCTTCTATAAGGTGTAGCAAATGAGCTCGAATTCATTGATCGGGCAACAACTAAGAAAAACATAAAGTCTTCCAAGCCCAGTACAACCATAAAAGCACAACTATCTAGATTAGCTGAGTCAATTTGTTCCATTTTCATCTTTTGTATAAATGAAAACAGCAAAACGTGCAGACAATTTATGAGTAAAAATCATATCTTTACGGGACTTTCAAAGCAACAAACGAATGTCCACTAAGCCCAGTTTGGTTTCGAGGAAAATAAATGAAAATCTAGATAAATTGAGGTTATGAAGCACAGATTTTTCATCACTAGGAACCTAAGTACGACAAACAACCATCCAACTGCACCTAATATAGCAATTTGACTGAACAATTCAAATCTTCATTTGTCCAGACGCCAAAACAGCACTAAAATAATATAAAGAATCTAATTGCTGGCCTTTACTGATTAGACGAATGATTCGTAGAGAAAATTTATATTTGGTTGCACATGTAGAACTTTCATAAGATATAAATGCAATAACCATTAATTACTACTACAACCCTAGATTATACCCATCAACTCATATGTGTTCCCTATTACCAGCAACTGCGTTCAATAAACCGTAGAAATCCCTAATTTTCCTCCTCAAGTTTCAGATTTTAACAGCCAAATAGAGAAGAGATCAGATTAAAAACGAAAAGAATCCAAATCATGAACCCAATATCATAAATCATAACCATAGTTCTTTAACAAGGATAATCATAGCAATAAATAATGATAAAAAGATGGAATTTTGACTGTAATAAAAGACTCAAATATAAGAGAAGAGAATACGACATCGATAAAACTAGGCTTAGGATTCACCTTTGATTTGCAGAACAGAGACGATTTGAGGATTGCAAAGAGAGGGAGAGGGAGAGGGAGAGGGAGAGATCTGATTCACAAAGTGAGAAACGCAGCCGTCATAATCGGCTCTAGAAGGAAACTGTTGAGATGAATGTCGACCGTTGATCTTCTGAAAGTTTAAAGACAGATCATGACTGTACACGTGTACACTTGAGTGTTTTGGAGGCATTGTGTTACTCGTACGGTTTCAAGTCTTTGCTATCATTGGATGGAGACATGAAGCTTCCTTCGTACGCTATAAATTATTGCAAGTTTTGACGTTAGTGAAGTTACGTTGTCTGCGTGTACTTGTGAAGACTAAAACTGATATTACTGTTAAAGGTAAATTACATTTTCTTCATCGATTTTAACTCAGAAGTCATTTCTCTAAAATTTCAAGAGGGTTATTATTTATTCAATTTATAAGTCATTCCTCTAAAAATCAAGTGCATACTAAAATTATTATTTAATATTCTTAAGTTTCATGATAAAAATAAAAAAAAATATTTATTTTCCAATTGTACAGAAATAACAAAAAAATCTTATAAATAAAAATAGCAAAGACATAAAATTAAATAGCTGATAGTTATTGAATTCAATTTTATAATATCTTTCTTTTTGGCCCGAAATATCACTGTTAAATGGACAGAGAGGTAAAGAGAAGCCTACAAATCTATTGACATCCAACGACTCTCTTTCACATGCTAAGCAAAACAAGTCTACGAAAAAAGATGGGGAAAAGATTGGAAAAAAAAGTTGAGAAAAAGTTAAAAAGGTAACAAAAAATCTAAATTTTATTTCTTATGTAGTAATTTTACATTTTATATATTTGATTGGTTGTTATTACTAATTTTTAATATATTTTACTTTTTAAAATTTTAATTTAATATTAAAAAATATTAAATTATAAGTGATTGCATCCCTTAACCGTATATCATAGATCTGCCACTGGATATAAGGGATTATTATTATTATTTTGGTTTAACTAAACTATAACAATGAAGAAAATATTGATAGTAATGTGCTCTACAAACCAATAGCATTTCGTATTAGAGGCACGTTACTTGTAAATTAATCCGATTCATTTATTAACAATAAATAATATTTATGATATTTTTTCTATTTATTATGTTCATTGCAAATAACTGCTTGTACATTACATGATAAAGCTCATAGAATAAGAGCAATAAAAATAAGTACTTTTGATGAGATCGTGTTAGTGAGATGGATTTCTTTAAGTTTTATTCTTAAATGTTTCTAATTATAAGATCACTAAGAAGGATATTAGTGAATCTGGATAAATTAATACATATTGTATTTCCTCAAAGAGTTGGAGGTGATTGATCTCACGGTCACTAGTGTATGAGACACTAAAATAAGTTATGTAGGTACTTGTTAGAGAATAGGTACACCGAACTGACTCGACTAAATAATTCCTAATGGACATTTTACTGGCTGGCAATAGGAGTTCTTATATTGCAGTTGTATAAGTGATCCTTGGACTTGAAGTACCTATAGATGCCTTGTGTATAGGTCACCATGTTCTGATATTACTTAAATGTGTCCCTAATCATGTGTTACATAAGAGTAGTAATTGGGTATGACTACTTATGCAATGGAGGAATGTAAATATACAATAGAAAATCCCTCGGTAAAAGAGAGAATATCTTATGTAATCTGATTAAATCATAACTTGAAAGTTCTTTGGCCAAGATGGAGTATAGATTAGAAAGAAGTTTATAATTTCACCATTTAAGTTATAGACTTGAGATCAAAATATATATGATTAAATAAATAAAGTTTAACAGTAATTTCATACCTTAGATTTAATCACAGACATTGCATGATGGAAATATTGAAATGTATGGTAATTGACAACGAAAATGTTTATATTAATTTATATTGTCTGGGTAGTCACGATATACTGTTAGGTGTCAATCATAACTTGTAAAAACCATTAAGAATTAATTGTAATTAATTATTGATCAGAGTGAGAATTAAATGGAGTTTTAATTCGAATTAAAATTAAAAATGAGTTTTAATTAATTGGATGTGATACAATTGTTACGTAAAAGTTATGGCCTACTGTCAGCACAATATTTAACCTAATTGGGTCACACACCAAAGAACAATTGTAGAAATAGATAAATTACGCGGCCAATGGAGATATTTTAAGAATTAAAATAAACTATGGGTTTAATTGTAATTCTAAAATCTTGAAGCCTTTAGAAATAAAAGTTCTATATAAATAGGGCGTCTGTTTGATAGAAATTATAATGATCGTAATTAGAGTTTTGAGATCAGATCTAAAGCTCTCTCTTTACAAACTATAACCAAAAATCCCAAGGAGTTAGCACTCCGTAATTTTCGGTCACTTTAATTGGAGATCTCTAGTTCGCTTTGTTCAGTGTGGATACGTTTAGAGGTCGAATACTTGAACAACTTGTGGACTCTTCTCCAAAAGATCAACCTAAATCTTCGTTAAGGCATAAACCCTAACCATGTATCGAGATTAATTGTCTGTCATTCTAATATATTCGGTGAGAATTCTTGGTGAAAGTTTATTGGTATAGGTTAAAAATTAAAATTCCGTTGCATTATCTATGTCGGTAAACTTACAAGTATAGTTCTCAATTTCTTTTGACAGCAAACAAACAAGTCATGCTTTATGCTAAAAAATATTGAAAAGACGACAACATTAACCATTTTTTAAATTAAATTTTAAACGTTAAAAAAAACTTTCCTCAATAAAGAAATGCAAGAGTATGAAATTCAAAATTTGTTATCAGTGTTTTATTTTCCCAAAAACTAAAATATCACCAAAAGTAATCCAAATAATAGCCTTAATCACTGTCAAATGGAGAAAAAACGCTTTCTCACTTCGAATTAAGCTGAACTATAATTGGGAGTGCTCTGACTCAAGTGAGATAAGTGACATAATTGATGCAATAAAAGAGAGACAGAAGCATCAGAGAGTAACAGAGAGAGCGAGACACAACGTAGACATAGAGAAAATGAAACGCATTGGTTTGGAGAGAGACGATGGAAAGAAGAAGACGTTTTGATAGAAGAAAAAAAAGTGTAAGATAAAGATAGAACTGTAAAGCATACAATGATTCTTTAGCGTATTAGTTGTTATATTTGCAAATTAGAGAGATGACTTGTAATTTGAACTAAAATTTAGGGATGAATTCCCAAAACTAAAACCATTGGCTAACATGGTTCCGCCCATGTATAAGTGGAATGTTATCTATGTGGCACACACCATATCCACATCCCATGCCACCCCAGTACGGACACCCATCAATAACAAACGGCTAACACAAACACAACACACAGCATAAAAAGCAGAGATAGCAAAAAAATGAGCCGTTTACAGTTGGAGACAAAATGGAAGCGATGCTCACATCCACCACAACTGCCCAACTCAGATTTTCTCACTCTCTCTTACCTCAGTCTCCATTTTCCCTCAAATTTTTCTTCACTTTCCGGGAAAGTAGAAGCAGGCCCACACCCATAACCAGTTTTCCTCACAAACATGTCTCGTATTTCTCTCACACTCCTCTTTTCAGGGTCTCCGCAAATTCCCAAGCTACCCCTGTCTACACTGAGGCCACTAAAGCATCCTCTGTACCGAGTGAAATGAAGGCGTGGGTATATGGGGAATATGGGGGTGTTGATGTCTTGAAGTTTGATAGCAAAATATCGGTTCCTGAAGTGAAGGAGGATCAGGTGTTAATCAAGGTTGTGGCTGCGGCTCTTAACCCTGTTGATGCTAAGAGGAGGCAGGGCAAGTTCAAGGCTACTGATTCTCCTCTCCCGGTAATTTCATTCCAGTTTATCGAAATTATTTTATGGGTTCTGTTTGGTTGCTAAGAAAATTTGAGAAAAGACAATAAATTAAGCTCATGAATTGTTAGTTGTTTTTTCTTTTACGACCTGAGATGATATAGGTAGATTCACTTTTTCTTCTTTTAATAACGAGAGAAGGCAACGAAGAATATGGGTTTGTCTAATTATCGGGTATGTTTAACAGATTTAATGGAATTTGTGTTTAAATTGGTTTTGTCTATTGAGACCTTGGAATTCATGTTGGGTTTGATTTTATTTAGATTTTTGCTATGCATGGATATCCATGCCAACTTCCTAGTACACGTGTATGTGGCGCACAAGGCACATTTCATGTTATTTTATTTGGGTCTTGGTATATTAGATTTCGGTTGCGGTTAATAATTGCAAAACACCATATTCACACACAAAAAGATTCGTGTAAAGAGTTTATTAATAACTTTGTTGTATTTTGGAGATGACTTGCCTATTAGTCTCACGCTTTTGTGGCAATATCATCTGTTCTACATGCCTCGAAGCCTAATTATCTGTCTTCTTTGTACAGATGTTCCAACAAAAAGATGAATATTTGCTACTTTTGTTTGTGGATAGATATTTGCTACTAAAATTATCTTTATGGTACAATTTTTGTTGAGTATGTTGTATTAGTATGTTTCGGTAGCGTGATCAATATGTTATCTAAGGGGTTCTTTCAACTTTAATCATAGACTGTTCCAGGCTATGATGTGGCTGGTGTGGTGGTGAAAGTTGGCAGTCAAGTGAAAGACCTAAAAGAGGGGGATGAAGTGTATGGGAACATAAATGAGAAAGCATTGGAAGGGCCAAAGCAGTTTGGCTCTCTTGCTGAGTACACAGCGGTTGAGGAGAAGTTATTGGCCCTAAAACCTAAGAATTTGGATTTTGTTCAAGTAGCTGGGCTCCCTCTTGCTATTGAGACTGCCTATGAGGGTCTCGAGAGGACTGGGTTTTCGGCTGGTAAATCTATTCTTGTTTTGAATGGTGCTGGTGGAGTCGGAAGCCTGGTGATTCAGGTATTTTTCCTCACTATGGATCGCCTTTTCCCTGCAGATACCGCTCACATTCTATTGACAAATGCAAAATAAGTTCTCGGTGAAGAAATTTTTGTACCATACGAAAATCTTTTTTTTTTTGGTAGAATGAATTTTAGTCTTTATGGCTGTGCATAAGATAGAATTCCTTACAATTGCAGGAGGAATTGATTTTAAATCATGGATATCTAGTTTTTTTTTGCTCTATTTAGCTGATTCAGCCCATGTTCATCTTTTAAATCATCGAAGCATATTTCCCATATTTTCCCCATTACTTTTATGCTAATTTTAATTTTTGGTTGGCACAGCTCGCAAAACAAGTATTTGGTGCTTCTAGAGTTGCGGCGACTTCAAGCACTGGAAAATTGGACTTATTGAAAAGCTTAGGTGCTGATTTGGCTATTGACTACACCAAGGAGAACTTTGAAGATTTCCCAGAAAAATTTGATGTAGTTTACGATGCTATTGGTAAGTTTCATACTAATTACTTGTTTCTTGCATTCTATTATTTTATGTTCCAAGCATTCCCCAGAAAAATATTGGGAATTTTGTCAATGGTCTAAGCAAAATCATGTTTAGTATTACTATTCTGCATCTGAAATCTGAGTGGGGGAGTTAAAATAAGTCACCGTAACTTATAGGTTGTGGTTGGTAGGAGGGAATTGTGAGAGAAAGGGAGAGAGAGGAAAAAAAAATGAGAAGAAAAAAAAACATTATGGTGTGTTTAATTGTGAAAAATGTTTTTCATTTTCTATCTTCATTTTTCTTTTAACACTTTCCACAATATTTTGTTTATTTTTAACATAATTTGAAAAACAACACTTTTCTTTCCAACATAATATTGGAAAAGATGAGAAACAAATTATTAAGAAAAACGGAAAACATTTTTCACAACTAAACGCACCCTTAATCTTCTTTTATGTGTTAGGTAGATATAATGAAAAATAGAAAGAAAGAAGAAATTTTTTTTAGCTCATTTTACTATTCACTTGCTAATCCTCCCAAATTGGGATGAATAACAATTATAACTTAAAAAACAAAAACCGAAAGAAATGTGAATCCTCCAATTCCTTTCCTCGCACATCTTTCTTATCAATACGTAGAAAAATGTTTTCCTATTCCTTTTTTTTCCTTTCACTTTTATTTCTTCACTTTTCCTCTATATCAATCATGGACATAGCCATAGTAACATGTGTGTCTATATATATATATATATAAGTTCCTTTCTTCACTGTGAAGTGCCATAGTATGATTTGTATTGGTTATTGATGAAGAATGCTAACATGATTCATTTCAACTTTGAAAATAACAGGGCAATGTGATAAGGCAGTGAAGGTAGTGAAAGAAGGTGGCAGTGTGGTGGCCTTAACCGGGGCTGTCACGCCTCCTGGTTTCAGATTTGTGGTTACTTCTAACGGAGCTGTTTTGAAGAAACTGAATGCATATTTAGAGAGTGGAAAGGTGAAGCCGGTGGTCGATCCCAAGGGACCATTCCCATTTGCTCAGGTTGCTGAGGCTTTCTCTTACATCGAAACAAACCATGCCATTGGAAAGGTAGTCATACATCCAATTCCTTGAGAAAATATTAAAAAAAAAAAATCATCATCAGAATATTAGAGACCAGTGAACATATTAATTAATCTACTGGATATATATATATATGAATTTGAGATTTTGTGCATGCACTTGATCTTTAGGCTTCTAATGTAAGAAATAAAATATTCTATTTACCAGACTGGTGACTACAGTACAGGGCCTCAGTTGAGGTCTTGTAAGTGAGAAAGAATTGAGTTTTATGAAGCTAAAGATGCGACACCGTTTTTAAAGCCAAACCCCTAACCGTCATTGGGCTGGATTGAGCAGTCATGTAGGATCACACGGCAGATGGATTGTCGGGCCTATACGCCTTTGAATAACAAATGATTTAGCCCAAATAGAATATTACTTTAACAGGCTAAAAAAGCCCAAAATAAAAGGAAAAAACAGTAAGAGAATACTGAAAGGGTTGCGTACTTGCTCATTTTGTTTTTGTTTTCCCCTCAAGACATAAGGGGTTAATTTGCCGTTTGCATATGCAGCCATGAATGGACTAAAGATACCCGCCATTTTTTTTTTCATTTCCTTTTCCTCTTTTCAATTTTTAAACACATGGGAAACTCACAATTGAATTGTTAGTGAAACAAAAATTAATCAAAAGAAAAACAAGTATGAAAAGCATAGGAAAATGGTTATTTTAACAGTGGAATACTCATGCATCTTAGTAATACCGAGGAAATCGAGTGATAATTTTGGGGAGTTAGAATGGAACAAAGCTTTTATTTAGCTATTTGAACTCGTGCTCGGTCAAAGCTCGGCTCGATCAAGTTCGAACCAAACTCGAGCTTGAAAATTAGACTCGAATAGCTTATCGAGCCGAACTCGAATATCTTAAGTTTTGGATTGAAAAGCTCTCGAACCGTTCGATAATATATTATCGAGCTCAAATCAACATTTATTTAATACATTTATTTATTAAAATTATAGTTCATACTCAAACTCAAGCTCGAATGAATAATCCAAGGTTCAACCTCGAGCTTGAGTTCAAACTCTAATATACTCGTTTGTTATCGAATTTTAGTTGAACCAGAATAAAATTGAAATAGAGTCAAGTTTACAGTGAGATTGAATGCCACATCATTAAATATAAAATATTCAAATTCAAATTTATCAATATAACATTTAATCTAATCATAAACTTAACTTTCATTTCAATTCTTAATTTGAGAGAATTGTGATTCTTACTGATCGACTTATTCGAAAGTTACTTTGACAAGAGTGTACATTTTGATAGTATGATATCAGCACTCCATTACAAAAGGATAAACACTGATAGCTAAAGCCCCCAAATTAAAAAAATAAATATAACTTAGGGAAATGACCAATATAAAACATATTTTGACTTAAAAAGGACAAAAAGAAAAAGAAGTGAAAGAAAAAAACACCAACTATATTGTATTGTTCAAGGACAGATCCACGCTGGCCGGCCACTATTTTATTTTTGCCCATGTACAGCCTGCACTGGAAGAGTAGATTTGTAGTAAATGAAGCCAAATGCTCTCATAAAGCTAAAGCAGGTGAAATTTTGAAGTTGAGATCCCAAAGCTCAAAAGTTCCATCGATAAAATTGTAATGTGCGCCCTTCAAAGCTACTGTTTTCTTCACCACAGCTTCTCTCACAAATGGATATGTCAACAAATTTCCTAGGGACAAGTTCACATTTTCCTGCATCAGAGAAAAACAAATAAAACAGTCAACAACTCATTATTGTTTATTTGTTGATCTCACAGGAACCCATTTGGAGCTTTCCCTCACATTTGTCACTTTGGTCTATGCTGATCCCTCTCACAGCAGACACCATTTTTTAATATGAATCAGGCCAAAAATCAATACCCATTCAAGTAATTGGTCGACTATGAAAATGAGTTTTAGCATTGTTTTATGGACCACAATACCACATGGCTAGCTAAACAATTAGTTGTATTAAATATGGTTTAACATGTTACCTTCTCGCAATTGGTGCATTGCTCTTGGAAACTTAAACTGCTAAATTCTGCTTTCACCTTGTTCTTTGCCGCTGAACCGACTTTGAGCCACTGTTCTATGAAATCACTGAAAAGTTCCAACCAATTCAAAAGAACAAAAGAAACAGAAAACAACTGTCAGTAAGTCTGTTAAAAAATCCTTAATTACCATTCAGTTTTTTTTTTTTGGTTGACTTATGGGTTTAATTTTTCTGTTTTCCCTCATATTGATTTCTAGGCTGGAAAGCAAACTACTCACAGCAGCACTCAACGAACAAAGAACTTTATTGGGGAATATATTAAAATTTTAGGTGCTTTCTAATAAAATATGAAGAGAAAAGAAACACAAAAGATCAAGAGCGCCAGCACATAAAAGTTATTTTTCAAAAGAACCAATCCAAAATGACTTATGAAAGAGAAAAGTCAACCAAGAAATCAGAGCTCAAGTTAAAACAATATTTGTTGAAGTTTAATTACCAAAAAAAAAAAAAGACCCACTATGAATTGCAGAACCTTTTCCATGCACACATGGTGAGACATTTTGGTAATAGAAAATAATTTTACTGGATAATTCATAAGTCCTAATTCCTAGTACTTTGGGATTCAATTCCTGCTGCACAGAGCAACTAGTATATAATATATTTGTATGTTCCTAAAGTAAGTCCAAAGTATAGGAATTGTCCTCCTTGCTTTATCTTGCTTTTTAGATGTCTCCAAGAATATGGCACCCCTCAAAAGTTAACTACTAGTTTGTCATAAGAAAAGTACAATAGCATCACATGGGAACAGAAACCCAACTTTGAATGTTCTGAAAAAAAGCAAACACAGTAAAATTGCTACTGAATTTCTTTATGTTTCCTTAATAGTTAATACTACTAGTATATACCACAGTTTATTCATCTTACAGGATTAAGCGCAGAGTTTTTACGGTGCTTTATGCAATAATGGTTGAAGTCTTACCTAGTAGTGGACCCATCATCCGGGATAGACATAAGCCCCTTTATACCACCACAGCAACTGTGCCCCATGACCACAATATTCTCCACCTGAATTATCATTTAACTCTTTCAACTTCAGATTCAAAATAAAAAGTGAAAGGAAGAGAGTTGGAGAATATATAACTTATGGACGTCTATATTATCAAAAATCACTTTTCAAGATGTGGAAGGCAATAAGCTTTAAAGGTTGCGTAAATTAAGCTGTGAGTGAAATAAATAAATACGGGGAACTTGTGTTTTATAAGATGAAAAGCAGAAAGAATTACTATATATTTACATAGGCACTGGTTTGTTTTTATATGTAAAAGCTCTTATACTGGGAGGAGCCAAAAATCAATTGCATCTCTTTTGTGTCTGGTGGCAAGAGCTAAAGCGCGGGGCATGACTAATGACTAGACATCACGCCAACAGAATCTCCATCACCAAACAAGGCACTATTAGAAAAGAAATAAACAAGGCACCAATAATTCACCTTCAGATGTAAGACTGCATATTCAATGGCTGCCGCAGCTCCAGAGTACTTTTTCTGCAGCAACCAAAGCAAGTCAAATAAACAGAGAAGTTCACAATCACTAATTTAAAAAATTGAGAGGCCAGTCAACTGGGCTTTTTATGACCAGTCTCCACCCATTCGATCCATTCGATTATTGAATTTCACGTAAAATGAAAGCACATTTTCACACTTAGAAAAAGGATCATAATAAACACAAAAGGGAATTACCTCGTCATATTCAAATGGTGGAACCATGTTGGCAATGTTTCGGACCATAAAGGCCTCCCCTGGTTGGAAATTCAGGATATGAGAAGGGCAAACACGAGAATCTGAGCATGCAAATACCATAAACTGCATACAATTAAAATCATGATGTTAGCTCAATGTGTGTGACATCACAAATCATCAAAACTAGAAATAAAAAACCCAAACACAATCGTAACTAACTTAGCAAAAGCAGCAAAATTCACTAACAAATTTAAAACGAACAACACTTGAAACTATTTTCTGTTTTCACTGTAAAATACTCTATTCTCTCACAGCAATGACTTGCATGACTCGTTTTCCAAAAATCATATTTACGAGGAATTCTGGCTTAGATCAAGTCAAATGGAACAGAAAACATCTTGATCATTGGATGAAAAGAGAACATAAAAAATTTTCTCTCTTAATTCTAAGGTTAAAATACCTTTTGATCCATGGGACTCGATCTAAGCAAAAATTTCTACATACTTAGTGGTTCACCTATTTAACCTCCCAGATTATTTTCTAAAGTGAGTCCTGTTAAAATTCTGCAAATAATTAGGTGTAACAAGGGCATAAGCAGTAAAGAGCATTAACTATTCCCCATAAGCCATGACTAAGCAGTACTTAGGTCTAATTTTAAAAAAGGTTAAACCATTGGCAAAAAGGTAAATATAATTCTGAGCTCTTGGCTCCCTTAAATCTTGGTGATGCAATTATTGATGGAGATAAGTCATCTCTTGCACTATCATGTTGTTGGTGATAATGAAATAATTTCAATAAAGAGAAAACAAAAAGTCAGTAAACCTAACTTGAGTCTCAGATCACCACACGTTCCTACAGAAATGCCTACCCTTCATATCCACAAGTCAAAAAGAAATAATATAAACAAATTAAAAAAGGAAACCCAATTGATAAGGAGGAATTATTGTAGATAATGGCTATAGGTGGGCCAAGACGAAATTATCGTGAGAGCCACAGGTGATAAGCACTACTTTCATTGTGAAAGAATAAATTTACAATAAACACTGTTTACCTAATAAGTTTAGCCGGTGAGATCATGATTCTATTTTATGGTCCCAAAAGAAAAAGAACGAATTTTATATGGAAAAATAGAAAAAGACAAAAATGCCATAGATGTACTGATAATAGAATGATCAACCTTGGGGCTCTGTTCTTTCTTAAGTTTTTCGTACAGATCAGCGTCTTTCCTGGAAAAAGGCATATACCACAAAATTCAGTCCTTACACGAAAAGTAAATGCACCTATACAGGCCATCTACACAACACAGACACGTCATTTCCCCAAGTAAAACAACTCCTTTTTCCACTTTATACAGTACCAATCAATTTGCCTCTCTTCTATAAGGACCCAATTATACATTAAAAATGTGAAATGAAGCAATTTTAAACACTTTTCTAACAACTAATTAGTATTTTATCAATTTTTATCTTAGTCTAAAACAGGCAATTGATCATTTAAGGGCACATGAAAAGGGAAATTACGGTACTTAATTATATATATATATATATATATATATATATATATATATATATCCAATGAGCAGCATATTCAACAAAAGAAAATTTTAAAGTAATTAACTTATATTTATGAATTGATTAAATTATGTTTAAATTAATAAATTTAAAATAAAAATTGTTTAAATTTACTAATTTAAACCTAATTATAAGTTAAAAGAAAACGTACTCGAATTTCTGTGTCTTGAACTCTTTGAAGCCGTTTCTAATCCTCTTGTCAGCGTCGAACTGAGTCGACTCAGCTCCCTCTAACTCGGCCGTTAATTGCTTGATTTTTGCAGCGGCGACACTTCCGAGGTCCGCTTTCTCACTGTAACAAAGGACAGATGAACAACTGTCAGAATATACTATATATGTCGAAGTGGGACCCAGTATTGATGGACGGTTGCTCTATACCTTGTCCAAGTTGAAACGACTATACCTTGAAACGCGGTTTTACTAGTACAACAGAAAATGGTTTGTTTGTATTGATGATAATGCTGATTGGCTGATTGCAGAGTTCCGTTAAATTTTTACGAAATGGCAGAAAACGACAGCAATATTTGGTGAACTTACGGAGAAATAAAGCTAATCAAGGACTGTTTGTTTGGACGGGAAAGGACATGGAATTAGGAATATGTAATTGGTAACTGGTAAAAGTACCTGAGAAGCTGCGTGAGTCCTGCAATGGCTTCCTCGTATGAGTCATTTGCCGCCTCGCCCATCTCTTCTTTTTCCTAATCAAATGATTTATTCACAAAATTAAAAAAGGAAGACAATTATAAATCATCTTCTTTCCAGAATGCTCCGATCAAGAAACCAGAATGCTCCGATCAAGAAATATCCACTCCAGTCTTATCAATCTTGTTAGTTCAAATCTAAACGAAAGTATGATTCAATTCCCTTAACGGACCAATTTTATAAGCTATGATACTGAGATCGTCAAAAAAAATTTAAATTTGAATCGAAATTCGTTATAAAATGATCACAAGAATCATATGACATTTCAACGCAACCGATCATCGCACAAGAAATGTTGAGAGGTGATCAGAGGATCAGAAAATAGAGAAAAGAGAAACGAAATCCGTGACAAAGCCTTTTATTAAAATTGATCAGTGAAAAGTAATCAAAAGGCAGTGATTAATTAACAATCATCTGAATCGGGATCGGGATCGACGCACGAAAAACTTGATGATCATCATGTTGGGGATTAAGAAGCAGAAGTACAGACCTCTTTTCACTGAGATTCTGCTGGTTCTGGATTTTGAAGGAGGGGAGACAATTAAACACCTAATCACAGTTCTTCTTTTCACGAGCTGCCTTATCTTCACGTTTTGTGTACTACCTACATTTATAGAGTATACAGGAGCCGTTTTGTTTACCACGGAATTTGTTTTAATCTGACTTAAAATGGATACCAAACGGCGTTATAACAGAGTTCAATGAAATAATTTTTTGACTAGCAGTAGTTCATAGTTAAAAATTTATTTATTTGGTCTATGTTGACTGGTCAATAAAAGAAAAGTTACATTAGCACTTGGCAAAATTTACTTTTGGTTGACAATATAGTTGTTTTTTTGGAAGTAATAAAATCTTTATAGATTTTTTTAATAATAAGCTATTAAAAGAGGTAGAAAATGAAATAAAGATTAAACCCGTTAGAAATTTTATTGATAATTTTAAAAAAATTTATTGGTAACATTATGTTGACATTATTAGTAAAAAAATTTAAAATTATCAGTTAAATTTTTTAAAAGTCTAAAAAGATATTTTAGATCCGATTTAATTAAATATTTTTAAATAAAATATTAGATTTTTTTTGCTAACGAGGATAGCAGGAATGAAAAAACTCAAGAGAGGATACGAAAGAATAAATTTGTCTCTCCACATTCTTCAAAGTTGAGAGTGCATCTAGTTATGAAAAATATATATTTTTTATTTTTAATATTTTATATATTTATTTTTTTTAATATTAGTTTTTATATTAATGAAAACATATTATTTTTTAAATTATGTTAAAAATTTATAAATTATTGAAGCATTAAGAAAAACAAAAAACATTTTTATAATTAAATGTATTTTAAATATTTTATATTTAAATTTTTTGAAAAGAATATTAATATTAAAATCAAAATAATGATCTATACAAAGAAAGGAAGGTTACTTATTTTAGGATTAAATTATGACAGGAGACATGGACTTGGAACGCGTTGTCTTATGTTTTGTTTGGTTACGAAGGTAGGTCGAAAGGATGCAGTCTATGTATATAGGAAATGATCGAACGGTGCATATTCAGTTAAAAAAAAAGGTGAAATTACGAAATAAAAAAAACAACTAGGCGTGTTTTGATTATAAGGAGTCAACAAAGGCAACCTATAATGGCCGACGCCAGGATTGGCTGCAACATTTCGGGTGATGGGACCGTGTTGACAACGTTAATGACATTTGTACGTCTAGATTTTTCTTTTCTTTTCTTAATTAGATTCCTTTAATTATGACTATATACTGTTTAGTACATTTAAAAAAAAGTGAAAGAAAAGAGAACTTTGATAAGTAATCCGTTAGATCATATCCTAATTTACGACGTGTTTTTTTTTCCCTATGATCTTATATTTCATGCATTTGTACAACCAAATATGTATTTAAAAAAATTCAGTTATAATTATATTAAAGATGTAGTTAAGAGTTAGTTAGTCTCAATTTTTATTTTATCTTTAATTTTAATATTATAATTTAAATCTAAAAATTCAATCGTATTATTTTAAAATTAAATTTACGATTGTATTTATACCTCATCATCATTTCTATTATTGTTTATCACCAATTGATAGAGATCAAATGAACATACTATAAAATCTAAAATTGAAATTTTGATCATATCACTCTTTCAAATAAAATGTTAAGTTTTATTTGGTATAGTTTTACCTTCCGCTCTAAAAAGTCAAAAAGAGTTTTGAAACAGGTTTTCGTAAAATAATTATAAAGCTACAAATTGTTTAGTGTTTAATAAAAATTATATTAAAATAGCAATTAAATTAAATTTTGGTACAAATTCAAACACTTATAGTTTGTTTTTTTTATTAAATTAGAGTATTTGATCTAATTTTGCTTTTTGAAACTTAAAATCATTAAAATTATTTGAAAAGTTAGGCGAAACGATACCTAAATCTTTTTTAAGAATTTCTCATTCATGTGATGTGTCAAAACAAGGAAAATGTGTAGCTTTTATGACTCTGACCAATTGTTTGCAAATGCTAAACCTTATTCACTTTATTTTTTCCCCCTTTCTCATCATACAGGAGGAAGAAAGTCTTGAACCAAACGTGTATTAGCTATTGACACAACCATAACCTTTTAAGAGTCTAAAACCACACATTGTGAACAAACACAAGGAAGGAAAGTCATGGGCCACATGATATATGATCAAAAGGGTAAAAGTTTGAGATCTTACCGCGACCTTTCTACAACAGCATAGGATCATACATTTGGTAAATTTTCCTGCCATTGACTCTTTAATTAGGTCCTCCACAACCTGCTTAAACAGATTAAGCAATAGTCATAAGTAATGAATACCATTAAAATTATATTAGAGATGCATTTAATTAATTTCTTTTTATCTTTCAAGAGAATCTCTAGGCCAATATCATTGTGGTCCTTTACCTGTTTGAGTGTGACTGGTTCTTAAGTCTTAACGCTTATACAAATCTATGGCCCTGATAATGAACTCCACGACCATTGAGAGGAATAAAAGGAAAGAGAATGTTGAAGGTCGGGATGACCATTGAAAAGAATGAAAGGAAATTAGATACTATTTAACTTCACATAGAGAGATCTTATACGTACACTAACATCAAATAATATGATTAAAAATTTAAACTCACGAGTCTTTAACTTAAATAATATATATAACTCACTTTTATTTTTTAAAGATAAATACATTTGCTCATTCAAGATTTAGTATAATATATATTTACTCACTCGAAGTTTTGAAAATGATAGTTACCCTTTTAAAAGGGATTAAATTTGTTAAATTTAAACGAAAAAAGATAAAATGACTTAAATGTTCATCATTTAAAATATGCCTACAAACAACGTGAGACTCATATTGACCCATTTTTTAAAGCATGTATTTTTTTCATCGTGGCTCTCTCTTCTCTCTTTTTCTTATGTGTTTTTTTTTTCATAAAGCCCCACTTAAATAAAAAAATTGAAAATCAAAATTAAAAAAGTAATGTCAAGAACAAAAATTTAAAAGGATATATTCTACTTGATCTCTTCGTTGATCTGGATATCATATTGCAACAACCAAAAACAAAATAGAGATTTCACTTTCTTCTTTCTCTAACAATCAAATTCACACTAAGGGAAATATCAACATCAGAATCACATACCATCTATCTTCTTATAGACAATTATATATGAAAAAGATAGAAAAATGCCAAACATAATATGGTTGTGAATGAAATTCGAATTTAGACCCAAAGAATGGTGAATATAATCCAAGTTGTGCGTGAGATCCGTGCGATCTGCATGCGAGAGACCTAGCTAGAGAGTACAAGAAATTTGGGTTTTTGGGATTCCTCACACAATCTACAAGATTAGCTCTGTGTATGTGTTCATACACGAGATAAATATAATTTTCTGAAATTGATGCGCGGAGTAGTTTGTTCAGACTATCGTGGTGGCTCCAGTGAACGACTGACAACTGTTGAGATAGTTCGAGTAAATGATCAGACGACGTAACTTTCGTTGGAAAATAATCTCGTGTTGCGAAGCGTGCAACACCAGGAGATTTATGAGGAAGAAAAAGATAAGGGTTTGGCTAAGAAGTTTTTGGTGCCCGTGTAAATTTTGGTGGTTATAGATATGGTGATTCTCTGGGCATGCGATTGTTTCGGATTTATATGGTGGATAACTTGTTCTGAGCTTGGAAGAGTGGGGGTAGGTGAAAAGGGAAAGCATTTGTATTATAGGGTTAGGGATTCTTTTTGGGGAGATTTTGATGAAGAAATCAATCTAAGAGGAAGAGGAAGGGTGGTGCGACGCTAAGTTATGGGTAAGAAGAAAAATTAATTTGTATATGTTTGATCTAAAATGAGAAGAAATGAGTATAGTAGATGTGTTAGCAATTATTTAAATATTATTTTACATAAAATACAGTAAGAGTAATTTGGGATTAAACCAAAATAATGTTGACATGTCACGTTGGTTGACCAATTTTTCACGGTTGATTAATAGATTTTTTTATGGTAAAGGGTTAAGTGCCCCGCAAAACCCAAACTATGAATAAGACAAAGGAGGTGAGTGTCATTTTTAAAATTATAAGGGGGTAGGTGTACATTATGCCAAACCTCGAGGGGAAAAAATGTATTTATCCTTATTTTTAATTTCTTTCTGATGTGTGATAACTCGTATGTGAATATCCTAACAAATATCTTCATCAAGTGTGAGTTTTTTTATGTTAGATAACTTGCATATGGATATCTTAACAAATCTCTTCCTTACGTGTGAGTTATATGTCAAACTTCCCATTGAATAAAACCAAAGGTCACGAGATCAACAAGAGAAACAAAATCAAACTCAACCATAGTAAAGGCAAGCTGTGTAAGTTTTCACGGGATAGATTGTATCACAATGCACCCATGACAGTCTTCAAAAAAACTATGGGCACACAAACGTTCTCATTCACAAACTTAACCATGGGGCGGATCGTAGGAGTCACACGATTGTGACCACCTTGAACTAGACTCTGATACCAGTTTTTAAGGTCAAGAGATACTTCACGCAGGGAGATATCACATGAACATCGGCTTGATAGACATGGATGAACACCAATATGACTCAAAAGCTTAAGCTCATGAGTCTTGGGCCAAAACCGTGTATATAACCTACTCTTATTTTTTATTTATTTCTGATATGAGTTGTGGGGATAACTTACATATGAATATCCTTAGAAAAAAAAAAATGAATGAAAGGTATATATACCTTATTGTTTAAGAGTAATTTTTTTTTTTTATGGATATAAGATGATTCGTAGAGATAAAGTATTGCTCCAAATCTCTTTAAAAACCATGAATATAGTATAGAAAGGAAATAAGCCTTGATAAAAAAAAATGGAAGAAAAAGAAAGGAAAAAGATTAAAATGGAAATATTAAAAGAGAAAATTGAAGGTACATGTCCATATTATCAAAATAAAAAAGGGAAGGAAATGAAATAATATAACACATTTTACTATTATGTGATTCATTAGTATAAAAATGTTAAAAATTAAAAGTATAAAAGTAAGTACAATAAAAAAAATATTATAAAGAGATGAGTTTCCTTTCAAATCTTCTCTATAGAAGAGAACTAAAAAAATTAAGAATTTGAGAAGCAAAAAAAAAAAAAGATTTAGAAGTAATCGGAAGGGTATAACAGTGGAGGGAAATATCTGTCCCATTCATTTCCTTTCTCTCCATTAAAAAAAAGTCTCAGACAAAAAATACATCTAATGATGTATCCTTTCATTTCTTTTCTTTTCTTTCAATTCCACTTAGTCATTACAAAAAAAAATTAAAAGGACAATCCTTATCCTTTCCTTTCCTCTCATCACCTTCCATCTAAACCTAACCAAAAAAAAATACCAAAATACAGTCTCTCGTCATGTCTAAGAGTTTTGACTTCAAATGATAAAAAGGTAAACAGTATAAATTAAAAAAATAAATAAAACATAGAAAATCTTCTTTAATCACACCGAAAACACATATGACCGGCCATACCTCTCTTATGTGTGGCTCTTGCAAGTTTTGAGGGTCAAATTAAATTCTAAAATGTACCAAAGCTATAGTTGACATTATCAATCTTCAACATATAATTTTGTAAGCCTCATATCCGTCACCCGCATGCTTTGTGACACAATGGAAAGGAAGAGAGAGAGAGAGAGAGAGTACCTAATTAAAGTAGGAGCCAAAAATAGCTTATGAGATGCAAAAACGGACTCCTTTCTTCCAGGCCCTGTTAAAGATGTAATGGGGTACCAGAATAAGAAAAGGTTGGGCAGTTTTAGCTTTTGCTAATTTGGATGGGAGTAATCGTGGAACAAAAAAAAAACCAAAAAGATTTGAGCCAGAAAAAAAAAATCATAGCCATATATTGTGGACAAAACAAAATCAAAGAATTGAGAGGGCCTGGTCCTTGTACTAATCTCCTTCATTGGATAAAGAAAGCGAAAGGTGAGTCAACAAGAGTCTTGTTTCACATTCCGATTAATACTTGGGACATGTGAGCAGGGAAATTCTCATTTGTATTAGGTGTAAAACTTATTTTTTTATCGATTAAAAATTTGATTAGTAATTTTTTGAAACTTTATTAATAACATTTATACATACTCAATTAACATTATTAATAAAATTATAAAAAATTACTAATCAAGTTTTCACCTCGATACAAAAATGAGTTTTACACCCGATCATATAAGAATTTCTTATTCCTAACACTACTAGCTTCTTGAAAAACTAGTATTGTAACATACACATACATACGCATGCGTGCTGATAAACTAACTTCATTTAATCTCATATAAGCGAAATTTTCTGTTCAATCAGAGTATGTATCGTATGAGATGAGGGAAAGAGATTTGACCGTTTTGAACTTCTTAAAAGTCTTAACAATCAAAACTAATCAAATTCTATTAAACTCACGCTATGCAACTTCCCATGTCTATTTATCTATATGCTATTATCAAGGAAAGAGCTGAATTGGTCTCTTGAGTAGGTGAAAACCAACTCAATTGGTAAAATATATATATAAAAAAAAAACTCCTTAATTTATAAATGTTTTAAGATAAAAGGATAAAAATGTTGATAAATAATTACTCGACTTTTATTTTTGCTGTGCTTAGTAGATTCTTTTGTTTTTGTTGTAGGAGAGCGAGTTTTCAATGCATTCAAATTGTGAATCAACTTTTCAACTTGATATAGAGTGGAGCAGACACGTGTATACGCATGTTGAAATGTTAATTTTATCTTATGGGATGCAAGAGAGAAAAATTAATAGTATAGAGACAGTATCTGTAACGGTAAACATTTAAAAAAAGCAATAACTAACTCTGAGAGGGTTTGAAACATGGTCATGTGGAGATGGAAATTAGCTGCGATTGGGAGGTGATTTAAGTGCAACTTAAATTATCATCCATTAAACTTTAACACTAAAAATTTTAAGTAGGGATGATATAAGTTACACTTAAATCGCATCCCAAACAACGCAGTTTGAGTTGGAAGAAAATCATTACCGAATAAAAATTAAATTCATTTTAATAAAAACAAAAAATAAAGAAGGATGACTCCATTTTTTGCATTTTTTCCAGATTCTACAATAATTTGGTATGGGCCAAAAGCATATATTTCATTAAAGCCCAACTATGCTCATGTTCGAGCCAATAGTTGGCAAGTCTTTTCAGTTAACAGAATATGGGCTTGAATTTTAAGCTCATCCATTTAAGCTAAATCCAAACAAGTCGGGCTTGGGGCAAATTATAGCCCAGCCCAAATACTCTTCATCTTCGTCTCCTCTCCGAATCTCGCACGATCACTGGTTTTTCTTGTTGATTTCTCTCCATTTTCCATGCGAAGCCTCTCTGATCTCTACTCTCTATCTCCGTATAGATACGATATGTACTATACATAATAGAAAAGAGTAATACTACTATCTCTTGAAAGAGGTAAATTATGTGAATCGAATCTACAACTCCTCCAAATATCACATATGAGAATCCACAAAGCTCAGGTGAGATTTTTTCTCTTGCTAAGTTTATTTTCCTTTATTTATTAATATATTTAGTTATAATTTTTATAAATTCTGTTTTGTTCTGCGCATGACTTATATCCTATTGCATTTCACGAGAATTCGCTTACCATCTGATTTGATCAACGATCATATGTTAACATGTTTATTCATTTTTTAGTTTTCAAATTCCATATGATTTATAGATTTAAATATAACATTCTTAGAAAAATAAGCTTAATAGAAGGTAAAAAATAAATTTGTTGCTATTTCAGTATTGTGTATCATATGGATAGTTGTAATTCTTGGAGTGATGATTATTCATTGCTTTTATGTAAATTTCCATATAATTAGCTAATATTGAACATACTTAATTAGTTTTACAGTTTAAGGAATACATTGTAGACTATTAATAATTATTACTTGCTCTGGAAGTGCCATAGCTTGAAAAAGCATGGGACCAGGATGACCAAAATCCTGGTGTAGGTGCCTTGACAGAAACTTCAGCAAAATCTGAAATTGTAAACTCCGGACCGATGCGGGAGGGGTTGGTGCAAATGGCTGTAAAGTTTCTATCACATCCAACAGTTAAGAGGCTCTCCGGTCATTTATAGGCGTTCCTTTCTTGAGAAGAAAGGCCTTACAAATGAGGAGATAGATGAAGCTTTTCGCTGTGTTCCTGTAAGCACATTGTTCCTTTGGCTTTTTGTTCCATTCCTTCTGCACAAACTTTCAGCATTTCGTGAGATACTCTCCATAATCGTGTGGCAGTCCTTTACTTGTTCTGAACTTGTGTGTTGATTACAGGATCCACCTTTGAGTGTCATGATTGGACAGGGTCCTACCTTGAATCAAGGTACAGAAATAACAATTTTTTTTGGCCTCTGAATTGCTACTGGGGTCTTTTACTCTTTAATTATGGCATTAATGACTTAGATGTTGCATCATTAAGCCATGAGTTTAACCATGGATTTTTATCAAAGTAAATGGATGTTAAATGCCCATGGGTGCTTGAAATTGTTAATGGCTATCCTACACATCACTGGCATTCTTGCATGTCTCATCCACTATCAAGAACTGAATTCTTCCCTAAACATTCAGCCACTATCTACAGCACCGCCCCTGCAACCTCTGCCAGCCAGTCATACTGGAGTCATATCTGTTCTTCTAGCAACTTCTCCATGATACCAGATTCACTGGTCACGTATTTTTGTTGTGCTGGGTTTAGTTGCTGCTTCAGGTTCTGGGACAGTCATACTTATAAAGGTATTTAAAAGTGTCGTAAACCACCTGATCATATAATTATTAAATGTCTTGCATATTTTCCCCTTAGATAACATTCAGAATGCACTGTCTAGAATTTTGGGTATGATTGCTTGGTTTTTTGTTTATGATTGCTTGGTTTTTTGTTTATGATTGCTGGATTTGGTGATATGTACATTGTCTAGAAATTTATTTTGCCCAGGTTGAAGTCTTGGATTCATAAGGTTGTTTTAGAAGATGATGATGACACAGGGAATACCTCAAAACCAAGTTTATCTAAAGAAACAACAGAAGCTGCCAAGACAGCTCCAGCAGCAGCTATAAATGCAGCAAAAGCAAGTCTGGAAATGTTGAACTCAAAAAATGAAGGTCTGTTCATGGATGTCTTTATTTTGAAAATAGGAGTTAGTCACTAGCCTGGCAATGTAGCCTATGTCTGTTCAATAATAATCTCTCTCTCTCTCTAATGGAGTACACAATAAAGAACAGATTTAGGGCTTTGGATTTGGGAATTAGGGGCTATTTTGATTTTAGGGGAAATTATGTAATTATGATAATATTGAGGGTAGTTTAAAATTTTACATTTTAATAGGGCTAGGGTTTATACATATATATTCATTTGCGCCCTGTGATTGGGTTGCGGTGTTCTTGTGCCTTATGATTGGGTTGTGGTTCCCATGTGATTTGGAAGGATCTATGTGACTTGGAATTTTTATATTTTATTTTCTTGCTAGTATGTTTTTTGCCTTTACTGTTTGCATTCAGGGCCAACAGGTCCTCCTCCGTTATCATCACTTGCCTTAAAAAAAAACTTATGTTTACAGGTACCTTTGAATGAATGAAAAACAGTTTCCTTTGAAACCAAACAACTTTGTGATTGGGTTGCGGTGTTCTCGTTCCCTGTGATTGGGTTGTGACTCTCATGTGGTTTGGGAGGATTCATGTGATTTGGATTGTTTTATCTTTTATTTTCTTGTTAATGTGTTTTTAGCCTCTACTGTTTTGCATCTCTCTCTCTCTCGCACATATACACACACATATATGTGCGCACACACAAAAGGCTTGGTACACATAATGGTACTCGTTTTATCTTTTGTTAGAGCGGAGATACTTCGAGGCTTTAATGAAATGTTTGGACATCCAAGTAGCAGAAATGAGATCAACAAGTAATTTAATCTGGAAACTGGAGGGTGCAAAGGAGGCTGCTATGCCATCTCACAAACAGCCAGAGCAATATATACAGCATCCATCAAAGAGTGGTGAGTCATTTATCTTGTTAAATGTGATGCCTGTTGGTTTGATGTTATATCAATAAAACATATCAAAGTTATTATCTAAATGTTAAAACTTCGCATGTAGTTGTCAACTTTTGCCATTCACAGGCACTAAATAGCATGTTGAATCTTGATTTGAAGTAGAAAAAATATCTATCATGTTGGGTAAACCAGTGTGTCGTCTGGGTGCATGACCTTCTGGACCAGATAACATGCTATGGAAAGCTTCTGCTTTTTACAAAGAAAAATTTAGAAGCTCTCTTCAGAAAGTACTTTTAAAATGCATGGGGTGTTTTTCACTAGCATTCTGGATCCCTAAAAGTGCTTGCAGTTACTGATATATGCCTCAAGGATCCCAATTCACATTAGTTTGTTTTATTCTTTATTATCCAGATGTTCAACAAAATGGCACATCGAGCGTCAAGAGCTCAGGTTTTAGTCTAGAGTGCTTGTTTTGACTATCTTTTTTTTCTTTCTTCTTTTTTTTTTTTTGGGGGGGGGGGGGGGGGGGGGGGTTGAAATTCAATTGCACCATTTGTTATTCCAATGACTTGGATTTCTTCTACAGTGAGGCCTTCATCAGCTACTGCATCTACGGCCCCTCTGTTGGTCAGCACCCAAGATCCTATATGGAGGTAATATTTTTGTTGTGTTTGGATGTTGGTCATTGGTGACGTGGCTCAAATTGGATTTACTGATAGCATTTCCTTATGTAAGGTCTTGAGATACTGGTCTAGTTTATTCAGCGGGCATTAGAATTATATCTTTTCAGAAACACTAGATATATAATGGGCTTCTATGCCTCGAGCCCAGTTGCTTATCTGTTTCTATCAATTCTGAGATTTATGCGTACTCTTCACTTTTGTCCGTCTTTTGATCATAGTTGGAGTGTTTGACAGACCCCATAAATGGGGCACCAGAAAACTCAAAGTATGAGGTGTATATATATCATGTTTAAATGCCTTCTTCAAAGAGTTAGCCAGCAATTATCTTTACAGTTTCTCAGACATTTTAATTTTTTTGAGATTATCATCATTTTTAGGATAAGGCAACAGGACTATCCTATATGTTACCTTCAATCAGCTCACCATTGAGACCAAGAACAAATAGTATCTCACGGATTGAACATACCCTTTTCTTATATGGAATTGTAAGAATATGATTTTGTTGATATGTTAGGTATATGATTGAATTGTGTATAATAAAGTTGATATTTGTGATTTTGCTGGAAACATGAACCAAGTGGAAGTATTGTCTTACTGTGCAAAGTCAGTAATGAGTTTTCTTCTATTGATATATGCAATTAAAAAAATATGTCAATCTAGAGCTTGTAAATATTTTGCACAAGGATGGATTTATCTAACAATGTTTATTAATCGACAAGTGTGTCAGACACTTTTTGTCTGCTTTACGTCTCAGTTTTTCACGTTACTAATTGGTTACATGTCTGGGTTTATGAGTGGCCTGTGAAATGAGGTAAATTTCATGGTCATGCCAGTGATCCCGATATAAAGCTTTTCTGTACTACAGAGGTCAAACGTTTTTGTTTTTTTAATCCTTTTTTTATTTATATTTTCACGAATTAAAATAAGTTAATTTTGCAAGTTATGGCTATGATACAAAGAGGGGAAAACCTCTGGCATAAGAGTAAGCCTACTCCCTCGGATTCTGAATAAGAAACTTGACTTTTTGTACTGTTCACACTTGTCATAAAAGCTGTCTTCCTTGGTTTTGAATTCAGGAAATCAATGATTCACCTCCAAATCCTGATCAGCCACTACCAAATCCTCACTTGGCGCCTAGAAGGTAAGGTTGTCTTGAAGATCCTTGTGCTTCTCTGTTTGAAAGCAATATCCAATGTGACAATTAGTGTGGAAGCACCAGAAATGGAGAAATATCTCTCTCAATATACTATTACTAAACTGATAATTTTGCTTTTGGTTGTCTTTTCTGAGTTATGTTTGTTTGCACAGCCTTGGGAGGTTGCTCCGCTTCACAGTAAATCTACCTATGCACAGAACATTGGGCTTTCCCCTCAATTGAATGGTAGCCGTACAGTGGCATTGTGGCAACATAATAACGTCAGAGTAAGCGAATTAGAATCAGAAATGGGACGAGGTCAGACTTACAATGACTGACAAGCGGCCAGTTCAGTGGTCATGAACACTTCCTCATTCATTGCATCTTCAAATGAAATTCAAAGATTATCATAAAAATATCAAATATTTTAAATAAAAAATTTGTTGATATTTTTTTTTATGAAATTAAATAACTTAACATCTTAAATAATTGAATATCAAACACCATTGTGAAATAAACATAACAAAAACAAATTTTAAAATTTAAATTTAAAATGATATTACATGTTTTTTTAGAAAAATATGAATTCAAATAATATAAAAATTTGTATTAAAAACAATTTTAAGATAAATAAAATTATTAAGCTTATTATAATTACTTAAAAATATTTTAACACTAAGAGTACTTTGATCATCATGAAAAATAATATCTAATTAGAATTCTGATTTTTCAGTAAAATTAATTTTAGGGTTGTTTGATCGTTGAAATTGATGTTTTGAGGTGCATAATAAGTTTTAAAAAGTTTGATATACTAGTATCATTTTAACAAATTTAAAGATAATGAGTGTAATTTACTTATATATATAAAATAAAAATAAAGTATGTAGATTAAATTTGAAACATATAATATAATAAATGATCATAATATACACTCATATAATCCGCATGGGTGAGCAAGACGACCGATCATTACTACACTATTTTTTCTATCATCTACTCAACAATTTTTGAAAACTATTGTTTTAGTATTATGTAATACTTATCAAGAAGACAGTAATTATTACTTACTGTGGTAAAAGCAGGCAATTCCTTTAAAAAGAAAGAAGTAATGAAAATCTTACGGAAAAGAACTCCGTGCCATTTTAGTTTTCAGAAGAAAAACTGTGTGGTCTTGTTATTTTTTAGAAGGAAACAACTCGACTTTTTCCTTGAAACGCAACGCATTTCATATGTCCGTAAGTTAAACAGCCGCAGTAATTCACTAATTTAAAACAGCAAAGTAAATAGAAAAATAAAAACCAGAGAAATGCGAAGAAGGCGTTACTGCAGTTCCATTCCAGAAAAAGGAGCTCAATAGCTCATCATTTAAGAGTCACCAGGTTCGTTCGTTTCTTTCTGTATGAAATAGCCTTCAATTTTAATGCATCTATTTCTTTTTTTTATTATTCAGTTTTTGATCAAGGAAAAAGTTAGGCACGTAGAGTCTTTTACTAACTTCCTTTCAATTTCTCTTTCTCAGGTGTTTTCTGTACGTCTCGATCAAATTCATTTTCAGTTCACTCTTACCCTTTGTTTGGAATGAAACGAAGAATTCAATTAATTTTTATAGGATTTGTTACAAGTTTACTTCAAGTTTATTAGCTTTTCCTTATAAAAAATTGTTTATTAGCTTTTCAAACTTGATAAACTATAATGAATTCCATAAATGATGTGGAATTCATATATTCCATAAATTATACTCCACTGGGTAATCCATAGTTTCTTATATAACAGTGATTTTCATAGATTTCGGGGTTAGTGAGCTTTTTCCTTTTTCTTTTGTCCCCTCCTTTCTATAGGTTGGGTTTTACTGGTTAATAACTTAATCCTTACGTTTTTCTTTTTTCTGTTATCACCGCCACCACCATGTTAGATGCATGTGCTATGTCTTTTAGTTAAGTGTCCCTTTTGTGTAGTAGGTCACAATCGGCCAAATATGGCCCATACTTTGTCATTGAATGAAGAGGTAGAGGAAATGAAATGGGCATATGAATTGCCTCTCCTGCTTCTCAAATTCAATTTCAAAAAATTAGAATAAGAGGTAAACTGATCCATCAGTGTTAATCTCTTCCATGCTCTTCCTTTGTGACCTTTTTCTTGGCTTCTATATTTTATGTTCTCTTTTGGTTCTTTTACAGTTTGTTTCTCGGCTATTTTCTGAGGTGTATGTATTGTTTCCATATATAAAAGCAACAAATCATTTTGAAGTTGTCTTTTTTAAAATGATATATTGAGCTCAAGATCATTATAGGAGCAATAAACAGTATAATTTTTCTGACTAGGAAAACAAGATTTTTTTTGTGACTTGTGTTGTTTTTTACCTCTCATCTATTATAAGAAATAGGAGACTTTCTTTATTATTGTAACTTGATTTCACAGGCTCCATAAAGTTCTACTGTGGCATCAAATTATTTCAACCCAGAAAACCTTCATCATAACAAGGTAAAGAAGCCCATTTAATGCCCTTTGTTAACTGTTAGTGAGAAGAAGAAATCAGATATTTAGAGCTCCATATTGTGCAGGCAAATTAATGCCTTTTGTGTAGAACATGTTATGTCCAATTGTATATGAGGTGTCTAACTTGGTGTTTGAAAGTGAAAAAGAAAAGATAAATAAAATGCATGTAACATGAATTTTGCTGGAGTATTTTGCTGGACTATGGTGTTTGACATGCATGGACCAAGGCATGCTTGATATGGGGATTAGACCTGCCACTATTGGAGTATTTTGCTGCTTGTTGCCTGAGCTTGTATATTGATTTGTGGTCACTGGACGGTCTCCTATTTCAAGTTCGGATATGAACATTGATTGGACCCAGTGCTTTAGGAAAGAAGGATATGATAATTGAGTTATTGAATTTTTTGATACTCGAAATGTTTCAGTTTGTCAAAAAGAGGGTATGGTTCAAAATTTCAAAAAGTTTTTGCCCTTTAATCGTGAGTAGAAGGGCAGTAAAATTAACAACTGTTGATGATGAAAAACATTGCATAGACACTAATACTGATAAACATTGCAACTGAAAGATGTACTTGTGAGTATTGACTGCTTTAAAGGTTAGATCGAAAGAGAAGACAAAGGAAATAAACTGAGAAGACAAAGGAAATAAACTTAGAAGACAAAGGAAATAAACTTGGAAGAAAAATATGCTTTGTTGTCATCTTATCATTCTCTATCGTAAAATTATTCTAGAGGGATTTGAGGCAATAATTCTGAGAAAGTAAAGCTTTCCTAGAATGAATTGTTTGGATTTTATGAAAGTATTTTCAAATTTGTGAGCATTATACATGATAGCATACAATATTCTTTTCAATTTAGTCTTCATTTCTTTTAGGTGGTATCGGAATTTTATGTTTGCATAGTGTTAAGCACCTACTCCCATCCCCACCCCCAACACAATTTGAACCCTAACAATCAAATATTATTGCAGAGTCCAGGTTGTTACAGTTTGATATACCTGAAGATAAGGATGACCTTTTCTTTTTCTTTGCTTTTTTTTTTTCTCACAGTTTTCAGAATATGGCATTCCCATCAGGTAATCATGGTTCCACCTCTCGCAATAAATACATCTGGATTGATTTTAGGATTTTAATTTTTAGATCCCCTTCCACACCTCAAATAACAACCTTAAGTTCTGGATGTGGTGCTAGAAACTAGGAATTACTATAAAAGATATCAGAATTTAAAGTGGGGAGTGTCCTGCATCTTCTTTTCCTTCTTACGATATAGATAGATTTTTCTTATGGACTATAATTTTATCACGCACTTCAGAAGATTGTGATATAGCATAATCAAAGAGGTCAAAGGTATTATCATTCTTCTCGTTCAAAGATAAAATATCCTGGCAGCTGGTATAATTTGCAAAGTTACCGTTTCCGTGTAAAATGTTGTTTTTGAACTGTCATTTTTTATCCTGCTTGTCTCTCTAAAGTTTGAGGATTATCATTATTTATCAGTGTGAGGAAAGCTGGGTTGGCATCTTTACTCAATGGATTCTATCACTAGTTGCTCCCTACTTGAATCTCTCTATCCAACCTTCGTTCAGAAGGCCAGCAAATCCCAAAATATTACTGTTCACCTGGTCACTCAGTCTTCTCCTTCTCCAGTACTCTCTTGCATTGAGAGTGTGCCTCAAAAAACACATATTTCACGTGTTACAGTAGCTGATTCAGATAACAAGTCATTCAGTGAGCCCTCAACATCTAAGGTCCTGCAAGATGTACATATAGTAAGAACTCTGGAACTCGACATTTTGGGTGCTTTTCTGTTATATTCTTTCTTTCACAGTATCATAAATTCTTGGTTTGTACAAACATTTGTCTGATAGCTTACTTGAATAATGTTCCTATATATGGATATTGCAGTTCCATAGGGTGACTTTGAGCACAAGATTATCTTGGAGATCTGTCTATTTGACTTGAAAAATGGATGGCCAATGGCTAAGTCAATGATATGTTTTTTTTTTGGTCTCAGTCAGCTAGATTGGTGGAGGATTTTACGGAACTTTCCAGAGACAACACAGAGAAGGACCTCGAAACCTGTGGGGTTCTTGGGGCTTTTCTTGTAAGATTCATGCTCCTAATCACCATCAGACCCTTCCCCATCTCCCCGCTCTCCCCCTCAAAAAAAATTTACGAGTGCATAACTTTGACCTAATTATTTACTGAGCAAGTTATTTTTTAGCTTTTACTTTTTTCTGTCTTCACAAAAGCCTCATGTTAAGTTAACAACACATTCTAAAGACACTTATAAAAGAAAAAAAACAACACAAATTAATCATATGAAATGTCCAGCAAAAAGTTATATAGGATTACAAATGTAGGTGATATAAATTTACAAGACTGGGGTTAGATTGCCAAAATAATATTAGCTATCTCTATGTTTGTTTGGAATTCTATGAGCTTAAAATTGAAAGGTTTCAGGCCAAGCCTCAGACTCAGGTCTACCTAGACTTTTGTAAAATTTTCTTTTGATAATTGGGGGTGCAGGATTCGAACTTGGGACCTTCTCTTCTTAGAAGAGAGGTGTGGTTACCAACTGGGTTATGCCCAAGCCACACTAGACTTTTGTAAAATCTAGCATGGAGCCAGTTCAGCATTGATGTAATGCACATTGTCATTACTGTTCAACGCAATTAAAGGACCAGTCTTTTAAGATGTTCGTTATCCAGGAGCCTCACTAAGGATACTGCCACCTCTGGTATAATATCAGTCAAAATTATATTAAATACATACTGTATTTGATTAATCTTATCGTTTCAGTTTCTTTTGCAACCAAAATAACATGAGTACTGGTTCTTTAAGATTCTAGCTACTGCTTTTGCTCATCAGTTCAGTCCTTATAGTGGTTTTGCAGCTGTCTGCTGTGGCCTTCAGAGAGAATATTTGCTTTCTTTGCCCTCACTTTTACTCCTTTGTTTGAATTAATTAGAAAAGATAAATCATTTACTTGGAATTAATATATCTTTGTTTCTTCTTTTTGTCATGTAAACAGGAAAAAGGAATCTTCTATGTAACCACTCTTATAATACCCAAACAGGAATCGACTTCCAACTCTGTAAGTATCTGGGGACAGTTTTACTTATCATGATTGGATTTAAGATTTGACTGTGTTCTCCAATGGTCCTAATCTGATATGTATTCATGCTAACTTAATGATGCTGAATGGCAGTGTCAGGCTATAAATGAGGAGGAATTTTTTGCTATACAAAACGAACGATCCCTTTTTCCTGTTGGATGGATTCACGTATGCACCCCCTTGTTTCTTCCCTCTGTGGAACTTGTTTTTTTCTTCTTTTTTTATTCTTTTCTTTTTCAGTGCAAGTTTTAAATGCTGTTGGACTTACTTTAACAACTAATTTTTCTTTCCATTTCCAGACACATCCTTCTCAAAGTTGTTTCATGTCATCAATAGATCTGCACACGCAGTACTCATATCAGGTAATGTACTTAATTTAGATGCCCTGGTCATTGATTGAGGATCATGCACTCTTCCAATATTCTTTTAATTAGTCTGAAATGTAATAGGTAGCCTATTTGTTTGCAACATTTTTAATTATTATATGGTTGGTTAAGCCATCCTATAGTTCCGTACGATAAGCAGGTTTCACCGAAAACAACTATTAGATAAATTTTTCTCCATTACTGTCTTCTTTAATTTTCTTTTGGCTAATCATCTTGGTGACAAATTTAAGATTTTAAGAACACAAAGTGGAAATTTTGTTCTCTATTCTTCCCTTGTATTATTATCTTACTGTTATTTTTTTGTCCAGAATGATAAAATCATTAAAATGACCTTATTTCGTACCTTATAATCTGTTATTGGATGTCTTATAAAAATCGGAAATCCGGCATGCATTAGTTGTTTTTTACCTTGGACGTGAATGACATTTATGTCACAGTTCATAGATTTTTTTCCTTATCCTTTCAGGTAATGGTACCTGAGGCTGTTGCCATTGTTGTGGCTCCAACAGATACCTCAAGGTATGCAACTTCTATGTTGCAGTTTGGTAGCTGGAAACTTTGATTTTGAAACTGCTTTTATTTTGTCAAAAAATCAAATTCACAATGTTTAAATTTCAATGTTCAGTGTTTACCACACATCTTCATCGACAGTTTAAGTACTTGCAAAATCATGATTTTGTTCTTCGTAACAATGTTCACTTGCGGATTGCCCCTCAGGAGCTATGGATTATTTCGGCTATCTGACCCTAGTGGGATGAGTGTACTGAGAGACTGCCACGAAGAGGGGTTTCATTCTCACGAAGAACCAGCGGATGGGAGCCCCCTTTATGAACACTGCTCTAATGTCTACAAAAACTCAAATCTAAGGTTTGAGATTTTTGACTTGCGCTGAGTTATGAGCTCTTCGTTGTGTTCACAAATGCAGATATGCATCTAACACGCACGGTAGAGCTGCTTATCAGTACAATTGAGAAGGGACATGACTGGTCACAACTGAATTTGGCTGAGGTATCCCTACCTGAGATGTTATTTGAACTTCCATAGGAATAATGTGTCATATAAATAAATGTGCATATTACTGTACAAAAAACTAAATTGTCATAATAACGAGGAATATGCACCTCTATTGTCATTAATGGAAACAGGAGATGAGTTACAACTTCTCTTTCTATGCCTGTAAAACATGGTAATATTGAATCTTCCAAGTAGACCCCATGCTTTTCACTCGTGTTAGGGCATATATCATGAGTCTGAACATGGATATTTGTGCCATGTAAAGAGACTACATCGAGTTGATGCATGTGAACATGGCACCTGACACCAAGTGGTACCATAAAGATCCATGATTGTTATTTTGTAGTTTAGCATTCTTAGCCATATTTCATTGGAGACTGGATTTTATGATGAATTCTGTCTGCAGATACGGTCAGTAAAAATATCAGTCAGATATGTGAACTGTTTTGTGGTGGTTATGTGCAAGGAGCCATTACATTCCATTTCCATATATCCGTTTGATTATAAGATATTTACTTCATAGGTCCAGGTAATCCTATTCTCTCAATTGATTCTTGTTTTCTAATCTGGTGCTTGTCAAATGTTATCTGGTGCTTGTCAAATGTCTGTGTTATATGACCTGCTCTGTGCTTATGTATCTTATATAGTTTGCTTTAGGTCAATACCTTCTGTTCCGCCATATATGAGCAATAAGTCAGTGATCTTTGCTCTCTTGGTAAAGAAATATACCATAAGGCCGGTTAAGTTAGATGATGAGAAACATGATATTGTAATTTGAGATACTACACAATAAATTTGAACCAAACTCAAACCCAGAAATTCTTATAAAGACTCAATGTTAGGGTACAGTTCAAACAAATAAAGGATTCATGGAGGGGCTTTCGGGTAGAATTGAAAGGTTGAGTTGAGGATTGTCTTGTTGTAGATTTGTGTGGTGCCATAGTAACTTGGCAAATCTTGCAGGCTTTGGCATCTATTAGTAAAGCTGAGAAGAAATTAATCCACCCCGATTTCTTTTTATTTGTTTTACATTGAAGCGATGACAACCGGGATCAAAACTACTCTCACATGGAGAGATGCAATTGCTGAAGTAAGCTTGTGATCATCCTGCTTTACTTGTTACTATGCAAGAATATGCTTTTAAATTCAAGCAGCTGTTTCAATTTTTTAGGCTAGAACTTTTTCTGCAACTTCTGTACAAGTTCTTGAAATGTGCTGTCAAATCCAAGCAATCCCTTCACAACTTCCATCCCGTATATGGTGAGGAAGATTTCTAGCAGACAATGTAGAATTTGATTAAGTTTGATTGTGGAATTATTTTGTTCTCCATCTTGGATTTGATTAGTACAATAGTTCTCATATCATCAAATTCAAATATTGGGAGCTGAGACCTCTCAACAGTCCATATTCCGTGTTCTATTGACATCTTGAAATGGCCGTTGAAACGTGTTTTATGGAGTATATTCCTTCTTGATTACTATTACGGGTCACAGAAATTACAAATGTAGTCAACAGTTTGTCCTCCATGAGGTACACCTTGGCATGCGTTCGAAGGCTTTGTTTGGTTTGTTATTTAAACCAACTTAAAGTAAGTTGGTTTAAATGGGTTGAAGACAATGAATATTTAATTGTTTTTTACTACACTTCATTTTTAAAGTGAAATTCTTGTATAAGCTTTGCTTACAAGACTAATTTGCAGAATTTAGATATGTTTGGAACTTTGGAAGGAAATAATATAAATAAAAAAAAGAGAGGAAACGAAAGAATACACGGCATTGGTTGTTTGAAATAAAAATTTGTAATTTATTTTACTGTTTTGTTATTTCAAAAGGAAATTTTGCAAATGTTAAAGGTATAAACGTCGGTATATTTGTATGTATACTCTTTGTAAATCATGAGAAGTTCTGACCTTGATTAGAGTCCTTAGAGACTAAAAACATTAATACCATTCAATGACAATAATTTCTCTTTCTTTTTACGGCATTGTGTTCGGTGTTTCTGATTAAAGTATGTCTCCCATTGCCTCAATGTAGACAGTAATTTTCCTAAATCATCTCAATAAAGGAGTTAAAAAAATCGGAGTTTAGTACATGTTCCTTTTTCATTTCCTTTCACTTGATATAAGAATTTTCCAAACAATGAGATAGTTGTTATCCTTCCTTTTCTTTCCCTTTCAACTTTCAAGTTTCAATCCACAAGATTTTATAAATTATTTGATGCAATAAAATGTTATTGGTCTAATTTACTAAAAGAATTTTTCATTTTTACATCATGTTGTTATTTTATGTGATAAGGTTAAATATGTTTTCACTCGTTACACAAAAAAAATTATGTGTGATATGCTACTAACAATGACTTTTTCGATTTATAAATATTTATGAAAAAGTATCTGTTTTAAAACATGTATCCCAAACTTCCAATAAGATAATGAGTTTAAAAGGGCCCTCTTTAGTTCGGTTCTCCAACTCTAGGGATTGACTTCACTTCAGAGAAGTTATGGATTGAGAACCGAACTAATAGCCCAAAGTAGCACCTTACCTTAGAGGGATCAAGAACTGAAGACCAAAGACCGAAGTGAAAGCCCTGAGAATCTTCATACTCTAAAAGAGTTATAACTTGAGAACCGAGTAGAAAGCCTAAGATGGCACATCATCTCGGGGGAGTTATGACCCGAGCATCAAGCAAAGTGCTTCAAAACGGCCAATCATTACACCTCGGAAGAACTACAATTGAGGATTAGAGTGAATGCTCCAAAGTGAGTGCACCTCGAATAACCTAAGACCCAAGCGTAAAAATTAAGGCTCCAAAAAAGAATCCTCAACTTGAGCATTTTTTGCCAAAACTCGACTACCAATTAAGAAACGCGAAGAGAACCTAAATTTAAAGCCAATACTCGATGATCCAAAAGAAAAAAATCCCATGATTAGAGAATCCAAATCTAGACCAATACTTGAATGATCCAAGAGGTCAAAATCCAAGTAACTCACGGATAATCAAAGAATCCAAATCCAAAGCCAATACTCGGATGATCCAAGCGATCAAAATCTAAGTAGCTTGGAAAATCTAAGAATGCAAAGCCAAGCCGAAGATCGAGTTGAAGGCTCCAAACCCTTCATCTGGGAAGAGCTCCAAGCCAAAGACCAAGAGGTGATGGCTCCAAGAAGCCCTTCACCTCGGATTGACTCCGAACGGAAGACCTCGAATGAGTACTCAAAATCAAACCACACAACATCACATTCGCCACGTTTCGACTATGACTTGGCCCTAACTTGGGCCTCTGCCATGGGGCAATTGCTGCAAACACCTGGCCCAACAATCTCCCCCTCAGCAATTGCACGGGAATCGAACTTGTGACATTGGCTCTGATACCAATTGTCAGGATTGAACGCTTACCACTATGCCAAAAGATATAACTTATAGCCAAAGTGTAACTCAAATCACTTAAAATGCACAACAGTACAAGCGCCACGTTTTGAATGTGACTTGGCCTCAACCTGGGCCTCCGCCATAGGATAATTGCTGCCAACACTTGGAATGAGTCATCACTCAAGAAGGCCGAGGATCGATCTAAAGGCCCAAAGTGGCCCTCCACCTTGGATGACCTCAAGAAGGCCGATCTAAAAAAGGCAGACCCCAAGAAGACCGATGACCGACCTAAAGCACCAAAAGTGACCCTCCACCTCGGACGACCTCAAGAAAGCTGACTTAAAAAAATTCGACCCCAAGAAAGTCGAGAACCGACCTAAAAGCCCGAAGTGATCCTCTACCTCGAATGACCTCAAGAAGACCGACCTCAAGAAGGTCAAGGATCGACTTAAAGTGCCAAAAGAAGTTTCTCCTCGGACTTCCTCCAAAGCGGAGAGCCGATCCAAGAGCCACTGATTCCTCAACTCTACTCCCTTAGACTGAATTTCAACTCTAAAAAAATGGAAAGCATATGATATTGACCAAATATACCGCCCAACGAAAGATTAACACATGACAACTCTCAAAGGTACAAAAGTAATATCACACCTAAAGTAAAACAGTAATTCCATCTATCTCAGGTTCTATAAATAAGAGTGATATTACTAGTAACACATGCTTTACACATTCTCTCCATTCAGTTCATTTATGTTAACTAAACATACACTAACTTAAAGTATAAGAAAACTTACTCAGGAAAAAAAATACTTTGAGTCGACTTCTTATTTAAATACCTAGACAAGGTTTGATTAAACTCCGCTTTAAAAAACGACTTGAATTGATCAATTCAGATCTGTCCTATTTTCGTTTCAGTGGTTTGGCATAAAAAATGCCTAATACTGCATTACAGGTACGAAGCTGAAAAGTATTTGATAGATTTATTAATATCCTGTCACTTAGCCAATGGCAAAACGCGTTTTAAAAGCCTAAAAAAAATATACAGAAATATTTTCATTTTGTTGTTTTCTTCTTGAAAAGACAGAAATATCCCAAAAGAATTCAACCCAAAAAAAAGAGCTACTCAAAATGCTTGAGAGCATTGTTACTGTTAGAAAGGATGAACATTCCTGCTCAATCCATTTACATTAGTGAAAAATCCAACTAATTCCTGCCTGTACGGCAAATACGACTTGCGTCTATCCACTTCCTTCGTCGCCCTATTCCTCACGTAATGCCTCTCGTGCGCCGACGCCGCCGTTTCAACCTTCCCTTTCTTCACCTTTGCTTTCTCTCCGGCTCCCTTCACTTTCTCAACTTTTTCCTTCTTTTCGCTCTTATTATTAGTCTTTTCGTTGCTCGCTTTCGCGTTTGTTGTCGACGAGGACGGATTATTATTGTTGTTGTTTAAGAAAACAAACGCGTCCTTGCCGTCACTCTTGCTTCTTTGAACCAGCTCCCGGAACCTCCACAGCTTCGAAAATCCAGTCGAATTGCTCTTCTTGCAAGCCTCCGGTGAGGCCTCCTCTACGGTTCTCCCGGACCATTCGCAATACGGTCCTTTCGGTTCGGACGCCGACGTGGCAGTCCCGCCGTCGCGTTCCTCGACGAATAGCTTCCTCAACGGAGGCCGTAGTGACGGTGACTTATTAAGTCCCGAAACGTCGTCGTCTTCGTGGTAACCGCCTTCGCCGTCGAAGAGGAGATCCTGGTTGAATAGCGGGAAAACCGTACGGATCTGGCCGTTCTGGAACGCGTCGTCGGCGGCTATCGGCGATTCATCGGGTTTCGTGCAAGCGAACGAGAACTCCTCCTCTTCTTCTTCTTCTTCTTCTTGCTCTTCCTCTGCTTCATTAGCATCAAAGTATCCTTCTTCTTCTTCTTCCTCTTTATTCAAGCTCTCTTGATTTCTTTGTGCTTCTTCTGGGACCTTCACGTTCATTTTTGCTCCGAAATTTCTGCTGAATTTACCAGAAATGTCTGCAAATTGATTTGCTCTATTGAAGCTTGGAGACAAAGATTGAGAAGAACTCAACTGCATTCTCTTAGCAAATTTCTACTTCTATTTTCTCCTTTTTTTAGTAAATATATTTTGATGGACAATTTTTGAACTGGTTTTTTTTTTTTGGGTGGTACAGAAATAATGAATTGATTAGTGTGTGGATGGGGTTTTAATAAGGAGGAGAAGTAGAAAGTTGACCGACAACCATTTGAATAAATTATTTAATTTTATTTCGGTTTTTTATTTATGTTGTTGGAGGAAACAATGTTAAAAAGCCTTAAAAAATACAAGGAAAATGAGATGAAAGGCGCGTACAGTGACCGATAAATCTGCGGGTACACCCGGAATATCGGCGATTTGTTATTTTTAGACGAGTGAAGGAGAAAATAGTAGTGAGTTGACAAGTAAGACGTGTCTTTTGTTTACAATAGACGAGGTGGTGGTCTGTGAGCTTCCCGCGTGGTTTCGACTTACGGGTTGATTTTCCAGAAGGTCTCAGTCTTTCGGTTGGGGAATTCCTGTCAAAAAGGTTGTACAATATTTGTTAAAAGTATGGGTTAAGTTTCTGCCATTGATGCAACTAAAGAATGCCCTTACAAAAATGTAATTAAATAATCATTATCCTAGACATGAGGCAGATGCCTCATTCATATAGTCATGAAATTTTTTTAA
This sequence comes from Bretschneidera sinensis, assembly GCA_023935145.1. NCBI lineage: Eukaryota > Viridiplantae > Streptophyta > Magnoliopsida > Brassicales > Akaniaceae > Bretschneidera > Bretschneidera sinensis. Next base: position 102,895,155 of record CM043701.1, on the reverse strand, counting down.
ACTAAAATTACTTTTTATTTTTAGAAAATGTAATTCATGCATGGATATTTTAATTACAAAATATATATTTAAATCCTCGTTTGATAGTCATGGTAAGATATTTAAGGAGTGACATAAGCTTCGTTTGTATAAGATTATTTAATACTTTAAGTTTGTGTTTACTTTTTAAAATTTATTAAAAACAATCAAATTAAACTATTTATTGATTGGTATTTTGATTGTTGTTTGATGGGTTTTATTTGATTTGATAAAGTTTTATTTTTACAAATTTTAAAAAATAGCTCCTAAATCTCTTGCCGTGTTAAGTTCATGGACCAATGTTGTGTTTAGTTTACTGAATGTAATTGAATTGAATATTAATTCCGTTTGAGCAAAATAAAATTACATTATATTTTATTGTTTGGAATTAAGACTAAGGTGAAATCATATTTTTTTTTTCAATATTAAAGTAGTTGAAAAAGACTACGATTTCAACTCAATTTCATATTTCAATTCCAAACAACGAAACGTAGCATTAAAAAAAATAACGAATTCTTTTTAACTTGATTATAATGTTTGCTTCACATAATTAAAATCGAGATAAGGTTCATATATGTTTTAAAAGATTAAAATATCCCTATTAAATTTAGTCCCATGAGAATCATATCATATGTAGTAATATGAGTTTGGTTGGAGAATGATTATGATTATATATATATATATATATATGTGTGTGTTTGTAATTAATGACAGTGACGGCCTAATAATATGTTTGAAGCAGTGGCGGTGAGCTGGTGGCGCTTGTTGGGAGTTCGGTAGCCGTGGCATGGTCACATTTATAGGTGGTAGGCGCAGGCCAGATTTGTGGCTAAGAGGAAGGATACTGAGGTGTTGTTTGGGTTTTTATTAAGCGCAACTTAAAACAAGCAACTAAAAGTGGTCAAGGCAATGTCTTAATGCGCACTTCATGTCTGGCTCATTAATAGAATCGTATCTGTTTTTTGTTGCGTGATTGCTAAGTGCTTGCATTAATTGTGGTTGATACGTTTCGATTTTCTTTAAATTAACCCGTGTTTGAGTCATCGATGTGAAATTTTTAAGCATGACATATGCATAAATGATTTGAGGTTTAATTGTGATATAGTTTAAGAATACATGTTGAATAAAAATGTGATACATGAATAATTTTATATCAAAACGATATATGAACAGTCTCAAACCAAAACATGGGACAACATACGTAAATAATGTTGATCCGCACAATAAGATTTTCAGTACACTACCGTCTTTACACAAGAACCATTTCATTCTCAAAATATTATAAAGGGATTTAGGTACGCCCGTAAAAAAAAAATCAGATTCTTAAACTAAAAAAAAAAGCTATACCGCTTTTCCTGCATTTTCGAGATTTTTCGTACTAATAAAAGTATAGAAATATCTTTAAAGGTATCTTCACTCTTAAACTTACCTCATTTTTTTATGCAAATTCCCTTAAAACTCGATCTCTAACTCAACATCACGTTTTTAACAATAACAAACCGTATCATGCATGATTGATATTATAAGCCATCGCCCTTTCGCTCCCGCTCCCGCTCGCGTGTATCTTATATCCACATCTTGGGTTACAAGCAGATAAAGACCGAAAAAGCCAAACGCTAGTGTCAGATTTCGTTGGTATACCATCTTACGTGATGACTACGGAACTAATAATTCTCGAAGCACCTGAACAAGATAAGTCATTAAAAAAAAGTTGGCAAGACTGAGTCAATTGTGATGGAAATTTTTTAGTGGCAATGACGAGAAGTTTCCTCTTCTGCTCGAAGTTAGGTGTAAAATTGCGGTTGGTGAAGTATAAACTTTTAAATCCAAGTTGCATGGGATTGGAACAAATTCTACCTCTCTCAACTTGCTGTTGACGAATGTTGTGCCCCTCATGGCTTCCGTTTGGTTGGTTGTAGTTCTAATTGCATTATCATTCAATTTCATATGCTTCATCAATTAATCGTTTGTTTGGCTGGACAACAAATATAGTTAGAATATCAAATTTTTTAACAATCTCAAAAAAGTGGTGATTTTATAGATTCAATTTTATGATAATTACTATAGAACATAAAAATTTCATTAGTAATAACAAGAAAATTAAATAGTAAGTTTGAAAAAAAAATTAAAATACGAAAATTACTATTTAATTTTTTCGTAATTATTAATGAATTTTTTTGGTTTTATGGTAACTCCCACGAAATCGAGCTCATGATATCACTACCCATCCCAAAATTGCTCGGGAACATGCAATAATATTATTCCAAAATTTCTTTTAATTTTCATTTTTCTATCGGAGATAAAAAAAATGAAACCATATCTATCAATTTATTCAAGGATTAAGGATATATATATATATATATATATATATATATATATATATATATATATGAAAAAAGTTATATATATATATATATATATATAAAATAATATTATATAGTACACATAAATAATGTTTTTAAAAAAAAAATTATTATCATTAAAGCTTCGTTAATTTTTTTTCTAATATTGAATAGTATATATATATAACTTCACATTACAATTTATTTTTCTTTCATAAATTTACTTTACCCTCTAAATATCGAAATTCTAACCTTATAACTCGATATTCTATTATAGCTTAATTTTATTTCACATGAAATCACAATTTTATTCCATTTAATTCAAGTTTACAAAGCAAACATGCCCCAATGGATTATTATTGAAATCCTCCATCTAGAGACCAATGGCTTTATTATCATATCGATACTATAAATTAAAAATTAATTTACATTTTTTGTTTTTAAATAAATAGGGAAATAATTTATCTTATAAAAATGTTTGCTTAGTGCACCGAATTAACCAATATAAAAGAATTAAATGAATAATATATGGGATGAAATAGTTTTCATATATGAATAAGTTATGATAATTTAACTTTATATTCCATATTATGTTTTGTATTAAATATAAAATTGAATTTTATCATTCATGTATTCGTTAAAGCGGCTTAGTTCAAGGGAGCCTTCGTCTTTTATTATTATTATTTTTTATATTTTACGTTATATTTAGTTGTTTAGAATTGAAGTTTAAAATTGAAATTGATGTGGAATATATTTTTTTAACATAAAAATATTGAAAAATGTCATACTTATATCTTAATTTTAATTCTAAACAACCAAACATAATGTATGAGAATTCATTTCTAAAAATTATTCTTTCATAAAAAAAAGTATAAGATTGAATTAAAATTTATTTTATTTTATCATATTTTCTTTTAATACGGTATATCAAAACAAACACAATAAAAGCCAATATAAATTGTCATAAATGGTTTTACTTATTATAATTTTCTTTATGTGGTCACTCTCCAAGGGGTGTAAGCTATAAATATAAAAAAAAAAATTATGGAAATTGGATAAGAAGTGTCCCTTTCGATTAAGTAAGCTACGATGGGATTTAATTTTTCTTTTGGCAGTTTCCGCGACCAAATGTCAATGGTGCAGGGTTTTGGTCTTATTGGATGGAAAATGTGTGGTCCTGAAAACTTGAGATATTTGGACGGATAAGAGCAACATAATCTAAATGGTTTGGCCTAAAGAGAAGCTTTAGTCCTTATAAAAACAATTCGTACAAACAAAATAGAGTAAAGGCTGAATAATAAAGATTAAATATTTATTTTGAAATCAATTAAGTTTCATTTTGATCATACGATTTTTAATTTTATCTATCAGATTCTAAGACTTTGTTTTTACTTCAATCTCAACTCAGCATTGAGATAATGTGTTATTTCAAGTATTTTGTTTGTTGTTTATTTGATATCTCAGTACTGATATGGTGTTCGGATGAAAATCCAATTAAATTTTTAAATCTAATTCACCAAAAAAAATTGAATTGAAAAACTAAATAAAATTATAAAATATTGACATATATCAAGATTGAACAAAAATTATATCATTTGGACAAAATAGATATTTAGCCATAGAAAAAACATGTGAGCAAATATGAATAGCATATTAATGGGCTGACATATAAGGCCTTGGGCTGATTGGCCAAATAAATAAATAAAGCCTTTCTTCTTTTTAGAGTATAAGCCTAGCCTCATAAGAAATTTTGTTTAGGCTTCTGGGTGAACATAGGGTTCAATAGCATCTTGAAGAGAGACTGCCGTTGAAAGCATTTTAAAATTAAACAAAATTTTCCCGGAAATTTATACTAGAAGAAAATATGATAATACTTTTGCCCAAATTAGAAAACTCCCTAATATAGTAGTAGTTATCTTAGTTTTTTTCTTTTATTTTTAGCTAAATTAATAATGTTTTTTCTCTTTTTTATTCATACATGTGATTGATTTGACAAAATTTATATACCAATATTACATTTTCACAAATCAATGCTGCAAAGATGTTTATTTAAAAAAGATATTACATAGATGTAATTGTAAATAAACCGAATATAATTAAATAGTGCTATTTTCGAGTTTGTTAATTAGCTCAAGAGCATTGTTTGAGATTGTTTGTTAAGGAATTAAGCATTTAAAGTATTGCTTGTGTTCGATTCGTTTAATTTTTAAAAAATTTGGACTTATTTATATTCGGTTTATGCTCGTTTATATTATGTTCATTTAAAATAAACTAACAATTCCAAACCTTAAATGAATGAAGTTAAATAAAAAAACTATAAAATTAAGAATAAATAACACCATTTGTAGAAGTTCTATAGGCAAACTTGTTCGGTGTGCATGTGAAGGGCAAAACACAAAGAAAGAAATAGAGAAAGCAAAATGGTTCACCAAAAGTAATAGAGTGAAGAGTGAAGAGTGAAGAGTGAAGAGTGAGCCATACCAAAAAATAAATCATTGCTAGGTCATGCATCAACAACGATTTTCGTTCATTAAATCAGGTGGAGATTTTTAGTTCGTATTCATTTTTGATCTATCATTCGTTGGTTAAAATATGAGCATAAACATAAAAAATAAGATTTATTAAAAAAATATATTTTTAATTCGCATCCGTTGATCCTATAAGATTAAGTTCGTAACCGGTTTGAATTGTTATTTTCTCACTTAAATTGAATTTTTTTTGTCAATATCAGTGTTTTAAAAAATGGGTTCTGGGCACGCACAGGATTGAAGATATTTTGAAAACGCCTCAAAGTGTGAAAAGTTGGGCATTCTTTTTGCTGGGTGCCTTTTGCCTTAGGGTATAGGCTCACACATAATTTTTGTGCGTCGGGTACATGGTCCGTAAAGTTTATTTAAAAAGCTTAAATTTTAAAAAAAAACGCAAGTTAAAAGCCCATGATCTATGAGTGTCACAGATCTTAACCACTAAACTAGTGTTTTTGTTGTGACTTTATTACATTTCATAAATATATAATACATGTTATATAGTTTAATAATAATAATTATAAATTATTTAATTAATCACTTACAAGTTACAACAATATAAAAATATAAGTTATACTTCATATAATTTATATATAAATATATATTAATATTTATAAAATTATAGTTATCACACTATAAAGAGTTAGTAAAATATTAAATTTTGATAAAAATTAATTAATTAATATTATTTTGTTAAAATTTTGTAACGTCCCAACGTATTCAAAAGACGTATGTCCTAATACCTCAGGCCTTACACCAAGCAAAACATCTCGTCCAAAACCTTCGCCTATGAAGTTAATATCTATTATTGACCTATTATCTGTTTGTTAAAATAAAATAAAAATATAAAAAATAAATATTTTTAAACCCAATACATTGATTTATTACCAGTAAAACCTAAAACGTACCGGACCTAACCCGTTTTCCCACCTCCAATCCAAATGTCAAATAATGTATTTTAGCGGTGGGAGTAATTAAAAATTCTAAAAAAAAAACAATGGATCACCTAGTTTCTATATGGGGGACGGATTCTGTCCATGTATAAAATACGCTAAAAATGGAAATTTTTTAAACGAGCGGATCCGTGAGAGCACACCAGACTCCAGAGAGAGAGGGAGACGGCAGAGATTCTCGTGGCATCGTCCAAGGCGGACGAGTCAAGGGATATCATATCATCGGATTCCTCACTGTATCCCCCTCATAGATTCTCCTTCTCACGCTTTTACCTCCAACCGAGTCGTGACGAGCCAGGCTCGTTCTGGCTCGGAATCCTCACCTTCTCTCCGGCATTGTTCTCTCTCGTTAGGTTCGTATTTTTTGCACTAAACAATATTTGGAGTATTTCTTTTTATAATCTCGTGTTTTTGTTCCTTGATCACAATTAAATGTGATTTTAATCTCTTCAAATTGCATTGTATGATTTATATAAAAATCTTGCAGTTAATTGGAAGAAGGGAAGGTTCTTGATGATGTACTGTAGGGAGAGAGCATGGCAAATTCATCGACAAAAAAGTTTCCGGTCAATTCAAAGGATTACGAGTTATACGAGGAAGTTGGGGAAGGTGTCAGTGCCACCGTGTACAAGGCACTCTGCATTCCACACAACGAGGTCGTCGCCATCAAAGTCTTGGATCTCGAGAGATGCAAAAGCGACTTGGTAGATATCCCTATTCCTCCTCCTTCAATAAACCTCTTGACTGCTTGCATTGGCATGTGGTGTTGAATGGTGATGGTTTTTCTGTGCTAGCAATTCGAGTAGCTCAGTAATTTACAATATGTTGTCTTTCATGATGATTATTAATTTGGGCAAATTACACTTGCCTTCGCGTTTTCTGAAATGAAACTAATTTTTTAAACCACACAAGTCACCCAAAACCCTAATTTCCATCGTCAAGCGTCCTTTTCATAATGATCAAAGTAGTTAATGTTACTTTTTAAAAAATTATAAGCATACATTGGCTAGGATTGGGAACCATGGACTTAAATCCAACTTTTGTTAAAGTGGGTTCCATACATCCTCGATAAGGATGAAACATATTTAACAATGAGGGTTTTTTTTAGAAAAAAATTATAATTGTTCTTTTTCAAAAATTATTAAAAGTATATTTTAAATGGATTTATATTTTATTATAAGTTATAATTTTTTTTACTTCATTTATTTTATATTTTAAAAAATATTATGATATCATTGCATATTGCATCTTCAAATAAATGAAAATCAAAGACCATCATAAAAGAAAATTAAATATTTTAAATGAAAAGTTTGTTGATATGTTTTTTTATAAAATTAAATAGCCTAACATCTCAAATAAATGAATATAAAAAATCATCATAAAAGAAAATTCAAAGACAAACTTTTCTATTTTAAAAATTAAAATGATACTGCATGTTTTTTTTTTAAAAATATGAATTCAAATAACTTAAAAAAATTGTGTTATAAACAATTTTGAGATAAATAATTGATAAATAGAATTATTAAACTTATCTTAATCACTTGGTTATTTGAGGTGCATAAACTCATATCATAAGTATTAATCGATCACCTTTTTTTTTTGTCGAAAACCTATGAGTATTTTAGTCATCATGAAAAGTAATATCCTATTAAAATTTTGATTCTTCAAATAAATTTATTTTGGGTGCTTGATGGTGGATATTTGTGTTTTGGGGTGAATTGTGGGTTTTAAAAAAGTTTGGTATGGTAGTATCATTTCAACAAACTTGGAGGTAGTGCTGTGTAATTTGCCCTATTAATTTATTTGGAACTCATACATATATTCTTCTTCTTTTTATATATACCAGTATGGTGAAATTTTACCTTTTGATGGTGCTATAATAGTGCTTGTGGTTGTGGAGTTTATAGTACTATTGGATTTTTTTTAATGTTATCATGTTTTTATTATTTCTTTTTCCTTTTTTTCTTTTGGGTGTGGTTTACACTAGGAGAATATTCGCCGAGAAGTACATACGATGACCTTAATTGATCATCCAAATCTACTAAAAGCACATTGCTCTTTCACGGCTGGTAGCTGCCTCTGGATTGTGATGCCTTACATGACTGGTGGGTCTTCTCTTCACATAATGAAATCTGCTTACCCAGAAGGTATTGAGCAGCCTGTCATAGCTACATTGTTGCGCGAAGTACTCAAATCTCTTGTTTACCTTCATGAACATGGATACATTCATAGAGATGTTAAGGTATCTCAATTCTCAGTCTGTTAATTTACATTTTGGCCACTATGGTCTTTTATGCTCCGTAGGCCGCTCTTATCTACATCCCCATGCCTAAAAGTTACAAGAAAATGCTGCCATAGGCTATTCTAGCCAGTTGATGTCAGTTTTAAATCTTTTAAAAAAAAAAATTAACTTTGGTTTGCAATTTATGTTCTTGCTATATAAAAGGGGTACATATCTACATTTAATCTTTTGTTGAGGATACATAACTTCTTAGTTCTTTGTCATGGCAGGCAGCAGGATGGATCTTAGTTGTGTTCCTATTTGCATCTTTTATTTAGGATACATCATTTCTTGACCTTTAATAATACACATATTTACCTGCTTTTCTCCAGGCTGGGAACATATTGGTTGATTCGAAAGGTGCAGTTAAGTTAGGTGACTTTGGAGTTTCAGCATGCATGTTTGAGAGTGGAGACAGACAGCGTGCAAGAAATACATTTGTTGGAACTCCCTGCTGGTGCTTGCTTGACCCCACAAATCTCACCATTTGATTTTCCTAGTTCTTTCCTGGTTTTATTTCATGCTTGAGTCTTATTTGGAACTCTTGTTCGATTTATTTGCCTTTTTTAACAGGATGGCCCCTGAAGTTATGCAGCAAATGCATGGATATGATTTCAAGTGAGTGTGAGTGGGTGTGCGTGCTTGCATGTATGTTTATCTGTGTGTCTTTTGGCAAATCGGTGGGTGTATGAAGTTGTTAGACTTAAAATTTGGTGGGGTTGATCATGCAAATAGCTGTTCTAAGTTTTATTTCATGTAACAGAGCGGACATCTGGTCATTTGGCATAACTGCTCTAGAGCTAGCTCATGGTCATGCCCCATTTTCCAAGTATCCACCAATGAAGGTAAATCTTTGTCTGAAATGAGATATGATAGACTATAAATGTACATTTGCGAGCTGTTAGAGTGTTAGGTCCCGTTTAGTCTAGCGCCAACCGTTATCCTGAACTGTTCTGGGGGTGTGATTCTTCTTACCCTTTTGGCTCTCCCTTGCCATCATTTTCCTCTGGTCGTGCAGTCATGAATCCCAGTATTATATATCCATACGAGTTAGATGAGATTGATGTCTTTTTAGAGAAACTTGATGTTTGATTGCTGTCCTGGGTGCTTATTTTCTTGCCAATTCCAGGTATTACTGATGACCTTACAAAATGCACCACCTGGTCTTGACTATGAAAGGGACAAGAAATTTTCAAAGGTTTGTGCAGTTGATTGAAATGTTCCAGAAGATAGCAACTTTTATCCATTTTTCTGAAAGTAACCATCCTTTGTAGTCTTTTAAAGAGATAGTGGCTGCTTGCTTAGCAAAGGATCCAAAGAAGCGTCCAACCTCAGCAAAGCTTTTGAAACATCCATTCTTTAAACACGCACGGTCAAGTGATTATTTGGCTCGGAAAATTCTTGATGGCCTTTCTCCACTTGGTGATCGTTATAGGATGCTAAAGGTATATCCTCTAATGTCAGTTTTTTGAGTCTTCATAGCACTTATGTTAGGTGGCATCATTTAAATTTGGCATGTTCTTAAATGCATTCTTTTGTTCAGGAAAGAGAGGCTCACTTGCTTCTTCAAAATAAAGATATAAACAGCGACAAAGAGCAATTGTCACAGGTAAACAACATTATTCTCTTTTCCATTATCGCAGCTCTCAAATAAGAGAACATTGCTGCATCATATATGGAAGATTTTTGCTTCTTATCCAAATCAGCGGCTTGCAATGTTTTTTGCTATTGGCCTGGATGCTGGCTTGCAAAATGTTAATGTTATCTTCTTATCATTTTTGACGTGAAAGATGCTTTGACACTTTAAGGCTACCAGATTTTATGAAGCTTTTAGGTATCTCAAATAAAATATCCACGGTGTTGTACCATTTTCAAAGTTTGTTTTTCAATTTCTCTGGCTCTATGGACGTTAGAAAGGAATTATATGCATCCATATTGAGATCTCATGTAGGCTAGTTTCCTCTTTGTACTAGTTCACTTTTTTTTTCTTTTCAATTTAGTTGTTGTCTAGAATTGGTTATGACTCATTCTGCCCCTATTTTGTGATTCTAGATTCTAGATCATCATTGCTGTCCTCGTTTTTATTTTATTGTTCCTATCCTTTAATATATCTACAGTTCAACTATTAAGGAGAATGTTATATGTGCATTAATTGAGAATGAATTGAATCTCGTGTAACCTTGCAGCAAGAGTATATCCGAGGAATCAGTACATGGAATTTTGATCTTGACGATTTAAAAAAACAGGCTGCTTTTGTAAGTAGGCTGACGTCTTCCTTAGTTCTATATATGCCATTTCCTTTTACTGTATGAGAGTGTTCAATTGTAAATAAATTAAGTGATGTTCATACTCTTACAATAATCTACTTCATCTTTAGACTCAGGACGATGATATCTCTAGTGCAGAAAATCAAGATTTGGGTGGCAAGCATAATTGTGGATTTGATAATGTAGCTGCTTCAGCAGAGTGTCTACCAGTGGAAAGGTCTAATATTGATTCTAATTCTTCAAATTCTCCATCTTCTCCTGAGGTAAGCATGTTGTGCGAATATTTCAGCATTTTGAGTACCTGTCGACTTCTCATCATATTTCTAAGCATCCAACTTCAATTTGTAGGATGAGACCAATCAACCTAATTATCAGTTCACTGAGAACTTGCCAGCTTCACTTCCTATTCATTTTCCTCAAGCTCTTAAGTATGTATAATCTGTTCCTTTGGCTTTGGTAATTATGTTATACATATTACATGAGCTGGCTAAACTGTTTTGTGCTTTGCTTTGGCTTGCTGTGTTTGCTAGCAGATCAGTTTCTGAAGAACCTCTGGAGTTGTTGTCTTCAATGGATCGCAAACAAACTAGAAGCCTGGGAAGTGATAAAATCTTGGTAAATAATTTGCAGTTCTTCATGTTCTTTCTGGGTGAATCAAATTAGATATAAATAGTTTAGTATATTAAGAAAAAATTGTTTCCAGCATTAGAAAATTTTGAGATTGCTAAGCATATGATGGATTTGGACTCTGGGCAATGATGTTTTCCATCCAGGATACTCCAAATGGCTTCATCAACCCACTTTTGGGTCAAGCAGTAAATTCCATGTCTGGTATACCTGCCTCATGTCTTCCTGTGTTACAGCGTCTTCTGCAGCAGAATGCCATGCAGAGGGTGTGCATCGAAGTTTTCTTTTTTTATCTACTTAATAGCTTATGCTATGGTAATTCTCATCATTCTTTGTCATTCTCGCAGGAACAAGTAACGAGAATAATCAGATATGTAGATTTTACCTCTGGTAATGTTTGTTTTAGTAATTAGTCATCTTTTGTTTGCACCTGTAATTAGTGTTTGTGGTAGTAATTATTTATCTTGTCTATTAATATTCTTCTGTTTGTGCTTATTTGTTGAGAGAAGGTAATCATATGGAATTTGCTAAGGTAGCAGCCAATAGTGAAGACTTACAGGTATGGATATTCTTTTGGGCTTTTGAACATGTTAAATATTTTCTAGATGCACAGTAAGTCCATTGCTTTCTAAGCTCAACTTGAGGGTGGAGGGTGTCTAAACCTAAGTGTAAGAAAATTTAGGGAGAAGAAGGATAAGATATTTTTCTTTTCAGTAAAAGGGAAGTTCATTAAAAGAAGACTTCAATTGTGAAGAGATGATGTATCCAAGGGAAAGTTGAATAAAGTTTTCTCCAGCATCTAACCCACTTAAGTTTAACCAGCAAGCACCTGAAAAATGGCCACTTTGCGGTTTCCATAATTTGACAAGTAGGTCTAGTGCTTAGATCACCGATTCCATATTTTGTCTACTGAATATTTTGGTTAAGCAGTTAGTTTGGAAAACAGCAAAAGTGAACATGGCATGTTTTATGTACCAGTTTCTGTTTCTAATGGATATATGTGACCAATTTCAACTTTTATCAAAATTCATTCATGGTCTTAGCAGAAAGCTGCAAGGATTGAACGATTCGAGATTTTTCAATCACATGAATAATGAAAACAAACAAAAAGAAAAATAATAAGACACGATATATCAGGTTCACCTCAGAATAGGGCTACGTCTACAAGAAGTTTCACTATAATCAGCCTCCCAAATCTCTCTTATGTTTTTGCGCTCAGTACATAGAGAGTATTTATAAGCAACTTAGAGTTAGGGTTTCTCGTCCTGCTGCTAACCGTGGCTATTCATGGGCCCAAGCTTAAACTTCTATGCAGAAAATGCAAACTCAAAACGTGTATAGGGTCTGGCGGCCAGTCCCATACCCCACTTGCTCATCGGCGAGCGGGACTCGTTGGCTGGTCTACAGTTCTGACCCGTGAAGTATACGCCAATTCTAACAAGGACCAATTTTTAGTTTTTGAGTTACATTAGTTTAACTGGAAAGTGGTTGCTAAGTTCGCTATTGTGGTTAAGCATCAAGCATTCGTAAGTGAGAATTTTTTTAAAAAAAGGGTACTTCTTTTGGGATCCCAAAGATTTTGATATTGACTGCTGATACAAGTTCTCTGCACAAATTCGATGCCATTTGTGTTGCAATTTTCTTCGTCATGTTTTCAGAAGTACATGTCTGTAGCATAGTTTCATACACATATATGTGTGTGCGCGCCCTTCATGTTCATGTGTCTATTCTAGGAAACATTCTTTTGAATTTATCTACTTACACGTCTATAACATGAAAGAAAATATAAGCATGATAATGAAGTGATTCTGTCAAGACAGTAAAGTGGTTTCAATTTGTTACCTAAATTTATCAAGTCAAAGAATTTGCAGATATCTTTTTCTACAAGGGAGAGAGACCTACAATCTCAGGTGATCTGTATGCAACAAAGGTATGGCAGAGAACCTATGTTTTCCAATATGCATGCTCTCTTCGTTTCATCTTATATTTGCAATTTCTATTCATGACAGCATTGGGAAACTTGTGGAAGAGTTGCAAAGACAGAAGACGATAAACGCTCAGGTACAAGTTTATATTTGAAGGACTATGCCTGGCATACTCTGCTCATATTATTTATTTGTTTGTTGATTTTTTTTTTTTTTTTTTTTTTTTTTTGATCTTTTATATATGGAACCTCAGAGGACATGTAAAATTCATATATTCAGATTGGTAAAGTTATTGGCAAACATCTCAAAAGCCTCCAAAAAGGAGGGGAAAATGTTAACTAATTGTAACACCTTGCAATTGAAAAAATATGGATCAGAGCTTAACTAGGCATATGTTCTCCATATTTTATGCAGCTGGAAAGGCAAATCAGTTCTCTGTCGAGGAATAAGAATCCTTAGGGCGGTTATACATTCACTTGAGTTACCTTTTTCCTCTCATCATGCTGTGTATATTTGCACTTAAATTAACAGGAAAAGAAAATCTTAGTTTTGTTTTGTACCTTATCATGATGTAACTGGTCGCGGTGTGTTGGGCACATGCAGTTTTGAGTTATCACATTTCATACTTTCTTGATGTTCACCGTTACTATACGCATTTGCGGTAATATAGTTATGCTTAAATCTGTAATTTCATGTCTCTCTCATTTTGCTGCATTGTTAGAAAGTATACTTCATTCGGGTTCACTTTCTATCTTTTGCTTTTTCATCTTTTGAGAAAAAAATGTAATTTCAATCATTTATTTATATATGGATTTCACATGATACATAAATTTGAGGATTCTATGTAATACATGAAAGTATCAAAAGATGAGGATGGAAGCTATAACCAACTTCACAAGATGGTTAATGGATATTTTTTTAACTTCTTAGTTTGGGCTAGATCAGGTAAGGAGGATATATAAAGATTTAAGAAACCTCACAAGATGGTTAATGGATATCTTTTTTACTTCTTAGTTTGGGTCAGATCAGGTAAGCAGGATATATTAAGATTTAAGAGTAGATATACAATGCAACGGTTCTGGGGTTATAGCCCACGTGGACATGGAACAAGGACTCAAATACGATCACACGAGACTTGAACTCATCCTTCAGTCATTGGAATGAAGAAAAAATTAACATGAACCAAAAAAAGAGGAAAACAATAAAATTTCCGAAAGTCTAAAAATTTCACATTAAGGGAAAATAAGAACAAAACAAGATGTAATAAGTCTGAAATAGTTGCAGACAATCAAATTCAAACTTCACATTTTCAGTGTAGGCCTGAGGCTGGAGTATGAAATGCCAATTGTATACCACTAAAGTATCCTCTAGAACTATATTATAGAACAGTTATCATTCTTGCATGAACTAATAGTAAGCTGCTGCTGTTGCTACTACTTCTCGCTGCTGCAAGAATTTACTGCTTACAGAATAAGCTGTTGCTGTTGCTACTTCTCGCTACTAGTGGATTTTCAAGCTTACTGTATCAGCTGGCTGCTGTTGCTACTGCTAGATTTGCCTGCTACTGATCACTTTTGAGGTAAGAAATTAAGAAAGAAAAAAAGAGAACATTAAAGATAAAGGAAAGCAAGGAAAAGAATGCCCAAAAGGGAATCCAACGCTCCCACCATAAGTTATTATCTCTATAATATGAAACCACGTGAAATTATTCAATGTTCTCGGTGCATCGCTCTCACAGAAAAAAGTGAACCCGCATAAATATAAGAGAAAAAAGCAATTTGAAAAATTACTTGTGAAACTTCCTATTCCATCACTAATAATACAGGTTAATAAATTAAACCTGTGGTCCGCATGACAAATACTTCATGCTCCCATCCAGGAGTTAACAGGTTTCCTCAAACATGGCATGTTGGACTAGAAAAAAGTCCGAGAAGAAGAATCTGATAATTAGAGTGGAAATTTGCCAATATTCTTTCCTGAAACTAAAAGAGTTTAGAATCTGAAATCTATTCTAAAAATACCCACCCAGATTCTGTTGTCATAAAGGATGCTATATATGTGGTGTAGTCAGCTTCCACCAAACGAAAAGAAGGTGCTTTTGACAAAAACTGCTTATTCCTTGCCAGAGAAGCAAACTCTGTCCAGCCATGAACATTAAAATAGTTGTAGACCTTTGAAATATTTTCCTGGATTTACTTTTTTCCAATTCACCAAACCTACCCAAAAACTGACTAGTCCACTTATCTATACACTACTTATTATCGACAAACTAAGACTGGATGACACCCATCAAAGAACCACTAGTATTATTACAGGAGTGATTAAACACAATAATATTCACCTTATTTTTGTATCTTTTGATGACTGAAAGTAACAACTTGTCCCCTGCTATTTGCCTCACTCTTCGAACCAATTCTCCTCGCGAAATCTTATTTTGCTGTGATTGAACGTTTTCAGAAACCATGAGGCCCAAAATTACGGCGATAAAACTCAAAGAACAAGAAGAATATGTTATACTTACTCGATGATCATTGAGGTTTTTGTCAATCAAGGCTATTTTCGAAGGATGCAAGAACTCTGAAAGCATAGATGTCAAAACCGTAAAGCTCATCCATGGTGAGGACGGTTTCACTGCATTTGCCTGTATTATACTGGGACCTGAATTATTACACACACCAGCCAAACAACCTCAATATCAAATCATGCAACACAGTGTAAAGAATTAAACATTCTCACTTATTAAAAAAAGAACCCAAATATTCTCACTTATCAGAAAAAGAATCCAAACATTCTCAAATAACAAAAGAGCTGAATCTTACCTTTGACACAAGGGGACTGAAAACTTATGATGTAATTAGGGAAGATGTGAGAATTCATGAAAGCACTCCACACAATGTATTTTCTTGGGGCCAAAAGATTATCCACACCAACGTCAAAGTCCTTAGAACTTGGATAAAATTGCTCGGAACCAGCACTTACCACTTCTGATCTTCCCAATATAACGCGGCATAACAACAAATGTCTCAAGCCATTTTCATCAACCTCTGAAGATATAACACTGTTACATTGAAAGACAACATTAGAAACGTGTCAAACTGACCTTTTTAATTGAATTAAATATGCTCTATTTGATTGCTGAGAAACCTTAAGGACAAAGAAAAGCAATTGAATTATTGGATAAACATTAGCTTCCAATAATAAGAAAAATTCTGGTAAAGTATTCATAATCCTAAAGCAGGGTAGTATTCTCTCTCTTTTTCCCATATTTTTCTCAGCAACCAAACAGATTTCACCAAAAAAGATATGCAAGTGTCACATATCGTCCATAACACAATAAAATCTAAAGGACAAAGAAAAGCAAATAAAAGATCGGAATCTATCAGCTCCCAATAATAAGAAAAACTGTAATCAAGGATTAAAAAAAAAAAATCTAAAATCAGGGTCAGATTCTTTTTTCTTTTCCCACATTTTTAATCTTCAACCAAACAGATTTCACCAAAAGTTATGCAAGTGTCATATATCTTTCCAAAAAACAAAAAGTAACAAATCTTAGTATGAAATCAAAATCATTTTGATACTCTTACCTATCAATGAGACATTTAGCGGGAGACAAATGAATGCCAAAACCATAAGATTCAGCATCATTATTAGCAGGCTTACAACTAAACCCATGGGACACAATCTCACAAATCTCCTCCCTCGAAGTACCATACCAAGCATGCTTCAGATTAGCATCCCCGCCACATTTCTTTGCCACTGCCCTACAGTAAAACCCAAAGGAAGCAAATCTTGCTTTCCCTGTCGGGCTAGAGTTCAAGTTCTTGTGTATGGCCACAATTCTTGTGTCCTTAGCAAGGGGACCCATACCCATAAGAAAACTTTTCTTGATAATGATATGCGCCACATTTTCTTCTCCAATCTTGATCATTCCATTACTGGTAAAAAAACCAAACTCATCTAACACAGAGTTTACTTCGTCACAATCAGAATCAGCATTTACGATTTCGTCATCAATATTCATTGAAACTTGGTCAGCTATTTGAGCTTGCGCCATCTGTTCATGAAATAAAATCACACACAGATTTAAAAAGAAAGGCTAAACTACAATTGAATATAATCTAAAGAAACAAAGAACAGGGTATATACAAGAAAACCCAAAACGAGCAATCTAGATTAAGTAAAAGAGAGAGACCTCTTGAGGAAGGTGGGCTTGAGTGGAAGTATGGGTAATTTGTTGGGCTAATTTGCTTGTAGAAGGAACCAAAGAGACACATTAGTTTTGTATGTATAGATTTTATATATAAGAGCGTATAGCAAAAACCGCCTTATTAATTCAGTTATGGATTTTGTTTTTGGCGGTTTATAGCAAAAAAAGTTTCGTGCCGCAGTGTCTAAACAAAATAGGCGGCCAAGTTTTTTCTTGTCCATATAGGATTCGATTTGAAGGTTAAAATTACTAAAATGCCCCTGAGGTTTGGAGAAAGTGAAAATTTTGATTAGAGAAGATGGAGGTGGCTTGCTTGCATGGAAGGGTGTTTGAGACAATTTGAATTAACATATAGGAAAATTGAATGGATGATTAAGAAAATAGTGGTGATAAATTTAAGAGCAAAGCTAGGATTACTTCCCAAGCAGGTTATAGATGGTTGTACCTTGGCCATGATTAGTGTGTGGAACTTGAATATTCCAATTCAGAAGGACTTCTTATTATTCTTTTTTCTTATTTTAAATCTTATTTTGACCAATTTTTTCCTTGGAATGTTCAAGAGTGATATAGAATTAGGTTAATTATAAAATATTTTCTATTTTAAATTGAGTCATATTTATTTATTTAAAAAAAAATTAAGTCTTATTTTGCATCCTAAGATTTGAATCGAATTTGTTCGCATCGAGTTTTTGGTTAATATCTCTAATAGGTGTTTTAATGCCAAGTTTATAAGTTAATTATAAATGGAATATTGTGTCAATTATTTTTATCTATCTTTTCATATTTTAATCATTTTTTCTTATTTATTTATTATGTGGATTTACCATGCTAGCTCAACCCATTTTTTTTATTTATCTAATACTAAAGTACCCTTCATATTAATCATGCTCTTTTGCTCATCAAACCCTTCCCAAAACCATTAAGTTGGCAAACATTCTCTTGGATGATGCTTTTAACGCACAGGCAAGAGCATAGTCACACTGTTTCACCTTTCATGCTTTCTCAAGATTTGTTTTTCCTATTTGTGAACTCTTAGAACTCCTAAATCATGATAAGTGTTTTCAGAGGCGATGATATTGAGCGAAATATTTTGTTTTAATGAGATAAGGTATAAACTCCGAGGTATTGGAGTGTAAGCTTTTTAAAACATTGAAACATTTTGAATAAAATAATATTAATTAAATTATAAAAATATTAAAAATTTAAAATAATATAAATAAATTTTATTAATTTAAGATTTATAAATAAATATTTATCAAATTATTTTTATCTAAATATCAAATAATTTGATGAAAAAATTTGATGAAAATTTTAACCATTTGATAACATGATATTTTAATCATAAATATCAAACAATGAGCTGTTACAGCAAGATTTGTCAAACAATGTGCTGTAAGCTTATAAACACTATTTATTAGTCAAATAGTCAAATACAAGAGTGCCTAGGAACAAATATCAAACAAATAGTTAAATAAAAATCAGTCTGTTCAGTGCTCACTGAAAGTAAAACCTGATGAAATGGAATTGTGATTTATATAAACAATATAAAAAATTTGGAATTAGGAATAAAAAAAGGGAGCCTAAAAATGGATTTATATAAATAAAAAATACTACAACTACTTGTCTGTTTCCTACTTTCCTTCACGCACATCAACTTCTCAAATTCTCAAACCCATGTGCTTTTATTTTGTCAGTTTCCTACTTTCCTTCACTGTACAGCAAGGCAACTTCTCTCTCACGGTCACCTACACTTTGTCAATATATAATTACATATAAAAGAGCCCACTGCGCTAAGCCATCATCAACAGAGATGGCTTTCAAATCAAATGCTCAAACTGATCAAGAACAAAGAACGATGGCTTTTCTTCACTGCACAACAACTTCTCTTCACTTTTAAATCTCTTTCTTTCTTTCTATGAACCTCCCCAAGAACCAAACACAACAAATACAACAGCTGATACCCAAAACGATAGCATAACAAGTGACAACAACAGCAGCATCAACTGCGCAACAAACAATAACAATAGAAAGTGTGAGGGCAAAGGTGGACCAAACAATGGGAAGTTTAGGTACCGAGGAGTAAGGCCACGGAGCTTGGATAAATGGGTTGCACTACAGCTAAGGATGCCGTCCACGCCTCTTTTATTTTGTACGGATCCAAAGCTCAGCTCAACATCTGCTTCTTATGCTCGGTCCTCCTCTTTGTGTGGTGTATGTCTAGACGTCCGGGGTGTCAAAAGCGTATGCCTACAGTCTGGACGAACGTCCAAACCCAAAAATCGAATGCCCAGTAGCAAGAGCACCCAAATTTTCACGCCTTGGGGGGTTTTCGACCCGTATCGCCTAAACACTGATTATGATAATATGTATTGTATTGAGTACAAGTTGACTTGCTCTATGTGACACCACACAAACCCATGTATCAACTGTTGGAATTTTAGGTTCAGATATGTTATAACATTGTACATGTAGACCCATTATTTAATAAATGATCAAATTAAGTGATATAATTTTTATGGGTCTTCAAAGTATCGAGGTTCTTTAGTATGGACCACCTTATGTATAGAAGCCCGATGTGGTATGGGTTTTTGTTAATGGGCCAAAGACTCAATACACACGTGTGAGATAACTGTTAGGGTTATGGTCTTTAAGGCATAGGGAAATAAAAAGACATCAGGGTAGGGTGTTTAACGGGTGCGTTAAATTTTATTGAAACAGACAGTTTTTCTCCCTCCCCTCTAACATTTAGTTGATTGGTTCTCATACCAAAGGTGGTTCTCCCTGTAGTCTTAGAAGATCAACCAAAGAGGTTTGCTTGCAATGGATTCCGGTTTGTTTCTAATTCATCTTCTCAATATATATATATGAATTCTTGACAAGTTTAATATGAAAAGATCTTAGCTATATCATTGATAGTATCAAGATTAATATAACAAGTGGTATCAGAGCCTTTTATGTTAAATTGTTGAGATTCATATGAAAATTGAGTTTCTTGAATTTTTTCCCATAAAGTATGTTTAGGGCAGAAATTTGTTTTGAAAAAATTGCTATAAATCCATGTTTGTTGATGAAATTGTATAATTACTCTGTGAATTGCATATCAAAATATGATTTTTTTGGGTATAAAAATATTCAATTTTAGTGATTTTTGCGATTGATTCAATTGCCGTTTATCGAACCAGCGCTGCAGCGCTGGCTTTGGGTTTTGTTTTGTGGCTTAATGCGTAATGTCAAAATGATTTACACAATTTTCACTTTTCCAAATATAACAAGTGGATTGGGTAGAAAAGTTAATAGTGATCGCATGTTCTGTGCATATCTTGTCATTATGTGCATCTCCACATGTTCTGTGCATATTCTTGTCATTATGTGCATCTCCACATGTTCTGTGCAAGTTCTTGATCTTCCACTCATTATCTTTCAATTATAAAATGCATGGAAACTTAATAGTGGAGTGATCTCATAACTGATGCAAACAAAATCATTTTGCTTAGCTAAAGGCCAAAAGTACAAAAGATAAAAGAAGGATACAAATTCTAATTTGCAAGAAACCAATCAAAGATGCATTACTGATCTTATTGTAATTTTGTTTCTATAGTAAATCGACCGCTTGCCAATTGTAAACATAACAAATTGGTATTTCCTCAACGCCAACAATCTGTCCCTCGGGTAGATTGCTGGTGCCGTGGCACCGGTCAAGAAAAAAAAAATTTAAGGATTTTGTTCTGAATTTTATGTTTAATGTTTTTTATGAATGAATTGAAGTATTATATTGCCAAAGCAATCTCTAATATGTAAATTTATTTATGTTAAGACATGTAAACATGCTATTAATATGTGAAAATAATCGGCCCAAAAGAAGGTTATTTTTACACTTTTAATAGATTAAAATAGTTGTGAATATGTGACAAATAAAGGTTGTCATGCGAATAATGTGTCGGTCCAAAGAAAGACACATTATTTGGCAGGTTGGGTTGTCAATATTCATGAACTATATTTGAGATACCACTTACAAGTTGATATTTCTGTCCAAAGACTAAGTATTAATGCTGTGCTAGGTATTTTTTTATGGGCTAACATGCATGTGTATATGTATATAGTTTTGTTTTGATTCATATATACATGAGTTGTTACTAATTGTGAGCTTTTGTTCTTGTTTATAGCAACATCGATTTTTGCTAACATCAACAGTATTTTCGTGCTTAACGGCACGAATTTCAAAAAGTGGCAAGATCATGTTATGATCGTGCTCGGGTGCATGGAATTAGACTATGCATTGAGGGTCGATCGCCCTGCACTTTTGACCAACAATAGTACCGTTGAGCAAAAGGTTGTATATGAAAAGTGGGAGCGAACAAACCGCAAGAGCCTAATGATTATGAAACACTCGATTCCGGATACCATCAGTGGTTCTATTCCTGATGAAAATGATGCTAAGAAATTCCTCTCCCAAATAGCAGACCGATTCACCGCAAACGAAAAGGTCGAGACAAGCACCATCTTGACTAAGCTTGTCTCAATGCGGTACAAGAGGAATGGGAATATAAGAGAGTACATCATGGAGATGTCAAACCTTGTGACAAGACTAAAAGCATTCAAGCTGGAATTGCCAGAAGACATTCTAGTGCACTTAGTCTTGATCTCTCTTCCTACACAATTCAGTCCTTTCAAAATTAGTTACAATACTCAAAAGGAGAAATGGACTTTGAATGAGCTGATTGCTCAATGTGTCCAAGAGGAAGAGAGACTTAATCATGAAAAGGTTGAAAGTGCTCATTTAGCATCAACTTATCAGGACACTAGTTTCAGCAAGGAAAGAAAGAGGAACATTAAAGGAAAGGAAACTGCAGGGTCTGGAAATTCACACCATAAGGGACAACAAAAACAAGATAAAAGTATAACTTGTTTCTTTTACCACAAAGCTGGTCATGTGAAGATAGACTGCACAAAATACGCTAAGTATGTGACCTGGCGTGAGAAAAAGAGTAAACTTCTAAACTTTGTTTGTTCAGAAGTTAATTTGGCCTTAGTACCTAAGAACATTTGGTGGATAGATACAGGTGCAACTACTCACATAAATGTTTCTATGCAAGGGTGCATAAGGAGTCGAACGCCAATTGATGCTGAAAGATTCATCTATGTAGGAAATGACGAAAGAGCTCATGTGGAGGCAGTTTGTTTATTTAGATTACAATTGGAATCTGGTTGTAATTTGGATTTGGATGAGACTTTTTATGTACCATCTTTTAGACGGAATTTGGTTTCTATTTCGTGTTTAGACAAATCAGGTTTTTTTTGTTCATTTGGAAATAGAAAGTTTAGTCTTTTTCAGAATTCAAATTTGTTTGGTACTGGTTCTTTAATTGATAATTTATATAAACTAAAAATGATTGCCTCCAAATAAAATGAATCATTGCATACCAGTAATGTTGGTATTAAGTGCATATTAACAAATGAGAATTCATTAATGTTATGGCACAAGCGTTTAAGACATATTTCTAAACAAAGGATTCAAAGATTTGTGTCAGAAGGAATTCTTGATCCCTTAGATTTGTCAGATTTTGATGTCTGCATTGAGTGCATTAAGGGAAAACAAACAAATGTTAAAAAAAAGGTGCTAATAGTTGTCATAGTGTCTTCGAATTGATACATACAGATATTTGTGGTCCATTCCCTACGACTTCTTGGAATGGACAACAATATTTTATCACTTTCATAGATGACTACTCCAGGTATGGCTATCTTTATTTAATTCATGAGAAGTCTCAATCTATAAAGGTGTTCAAGAATTTCAAAGCCGAAGTTGAAAATAGAAAATTAAGGCTATCAATTATGACCGTGGAGGTGAATACTACGGTAGATATGATGGATCAGGTGAACAATATCCTGGACTCTTTGCCAAATTTTTGATGGAATGTGGGATTGTTCCTCAATACACCATGCCAGGGACTCTTAGTCAAAATGGTGTAGCTAAGAGACGAAACCGAACCTTAAAGGATATGGTAAGAAGTATGATTAGTCATTCTTCTTTGCCATAATTGCTTTGGGGTGAAGCCATCAAGACTATAGTTTACATCCTGAACAGAGTTCCAAGTAAAATAGTAGCTAAAACCCCATACGAGTTATAGACAAGTAAAAAGCCTAGCATTAGGCATTTGCATGTTTAGGGATGTCCAGCTGAGGCTCGGCCTTATAAGCCAAATGAGAAGAAGCTAGACTCAAGAACCGTTAGCTGCTATTTTGTTGGATACTCTGAAAGATCAAAGGGTTTCAAATTTTATGATTCCTCTAATAGATCCTTTTTCGAAATGGGCAATGTCAAGTTCATTGAGGATGTTGAGTTAAGTAGAAGAGACCAACTCAGGTAAGTCAATTTTGAAGAGGAATATGTTTACATTCCTGTTGTTACAACTGAAAACGTTCAGGTATCCATACCTGATGTTATTCAAAATGCAAATCCGGAGATCCAACACATTGATAACGAACTTGAATTGTCGTCTGTTCAAAATCAGGAACCTGAGGTTCATCAAGAGATACCTCAACAACCTCAAGTGGAAGTGCCATTAAGGAGATCCACTAGAGAAAGGAGAAACGCGATTTCGACTGATTATGTCGTGTATCTCTAGGAACATGAGTTTGATATGGGTCTGAAAGATGATCTGACTTCTTTTAGTCAAGTCACACAATGTCCTAATTCTGAAAAGTGGATTGAAGCCATGAAGGATGAGATGAAATCAATGGATGACAATGGTGTTTGAGACTTAGTAAAGTTGCCCAAAGGTGCGAAACCAATTGGTTGCAAAGGATATTTAAAACCAAACGGGATTCAAAAGGCCATATTGAAAGGTATAAGGCCCGCCTAGTCGCCAAAGGTTTCACTCAAAAGGAAGACATTGATTATAAAAAGACTTTTTCGCCGGTTTCGATGAAAGATTCCTTTAGAATCATTATGGCACTTGTAGCTCACTATGATTTGGAGCTATATCAAATAGATGTTAAAACAACGTTTCTCAATGGAAACATTGAAGAAATAATATACATGGTGCAACCGGAGAACTTTGAGTCCAAAGATTCAAAGCATCTTTTATGCAAGCTTAAAAAGTCCATTTATGGCTTAAAACAGACATCCCGTCAATGGTATCAAAAATTTGATCAGGTGATTACATCTTTTGGATTTAAGGAAAACACCATTGATCAGTGCGTATATCTCAAGTTCAATGGGAACAAATTTATTATCCTGGTGCTATATGTAGACGACATTCTACTGGCAAGCAACGATATAGGCCTATTGCATGAAACCAAGAGATTTCTATCAAGTAAATTTGAAATGAAAGATCTTGGTGATGCGTCCTTTGTTTTTGGTATACAGATCCATAGAGATTGTTCCAGAGGTATACTTGGACTGTCACAGAAGACCTATATTGATAAAGTGCTAAATAGATTTAGCATGAGTGGTTGTGCACCAGGAAACACACCCGTGGCAAAGGGTGATAAGTTCAGTTTGCTCCAATGTCCAAAAAATGAACTTGAGAAGAAGGAAATGGAGAAATATCCATATGCTTCGGCTGTTGGAAGTCTCATGTATGCACAAGTATGTACGCGATCGGACATTGCGTACATTGTTAGAATGCTAGACAAATATTTGAGTAACTCGGGCGTGGATCATTGGAAAGCAGCTAAACGGGTTATGAGATATCTACAAAGAACGAAGGATTATATGCTCACATATCGGAGATTGGATCTTTTTGGAGATCGTTGGGTATTCAGAATCCGATATTACTGGGTGTCTCGATAGCAGGAGATCCACTTCTGACTATGTCTTTATGTTAGCTGGAGGAGCTATACCATGTAAGAGTGTGAAACAATCACTCATAGCTACTTCCACCATGGAGGCAGAGTTCATAGCTTGCTATGAGGCATCAAATCAAGGAATATGGCTGCGAAATTTTATCACTAGGTTGCGTACGGTTGATGGCATTGATAGACCATTAACGATTTATTGTGATAATAAGGATGCTGAGTTGTATTCTAAGAACAACCAAAGCTCGTCGAGGTCAAAGCATATTGACATCAAGTTTCTGGTTGTCAAAGAGAGAGTCCAAAATTCTCAAGTGTCATTTGAGTATATCAGTACAAACTCTATGATTGCAGATCCGCTTACTAAGGGTTTGCCACCCATAGTGTTTCATGAGCATGTTGCTCACATGGGTGTTGTTCTTTTGGACCATATACCCGTATAATGGGAGTTTGTATTTGACCTTTTTACTTTTACTTAATTGACATGGTTATGCTGTTCTGTACAGACTTTGGATTATGTATTTTTGATTACTCTATAATGACTTTCATTGCAATTTTGCATTTAATGTTTGAAAGTATTTCATATGATTCTTTTGAGTCATATGAAGGACCAGTTGGAAATTGACATGTTTAAGATCACGTTTCATGTAATTTCCATGCTACACATCCATACTAGATCTGTGTCGTTAATTGTGTTAGTGTTGTGACCATTGATGGGTCTTGTTACGATAAATATGATAAAAGCCGCTTTGATCCTACATTGATATGGTTAATGGACCAGGTTGTTGTTGGATATTTTGGTTTAGATAGCACAAATGAGCTCAATTAAGGTTATCTTTATGTACAATATAAAGGATAACATATGTAACCCAAGTGGGAGATTGTTGGAATTTTGGGTTCAAATATGTTATAACATTGTACATATAGACCCGTTATCTAATAAAAGACCCAATTAAGTGATTTAATTTTTATAAGTCTCCAAAGTATCAAGATTCTTTAGTATGGGCCACCTTATGTGTAGAAGCCCGATGTGGTATGGGTCTTTGTTAATGGGCCAAAGACTCAATGCATATGTGTGAGGTAACTGTTAGGGTTATGGTTCCTAAGGTACAGGGAAATAAAAAGACATCAAGGGAGGGTGTTTAACGGGTGCGTTCATTTTTATTGAAACAGATAGTTTTTCTCCCTCTCCTCTAACATTCAGTTGATTGGTTCCCATACCAAAGGTGGTTCTCCCTGTAGTCTTAGAAAATCAACCCAAGGAAGCTTGCTTGCAATGGATTCCAGTTTGTTTCTAACTCATCTTCTCAATATGTATATATATATATATATATATATATATATATATATATATATATATATATATGAATTCTTGACAAGTTTAATATGAAAAGATCTTGACTGTATCATTGATTATTTGTGTATTAGTATCAAGATTAATATAACATCAACTTGTGTCATGGGGATACATGAGTAAGTTTAAATTATGAGCTCTATTGTAGAAATGGGTTTCTTTTCTTCTGGTTTTACTCTCTATTGTATCTGTGCTTATAATTGACTTAAAAAATGCATAAACCAGCTACTTGGCACCAGGGTATGCGAACACTGGAAACTTGACAGATAGATCAGATGTATACTCATTTGGAGTTGTGCTTCTAGAGCTTATAAGTGGGCGCAAAGCACTTGATCTAAATCAGCGAATGGGGGAAAAGACTTTGGCTGAATGGGTATGAAAAAAACTTTTAGCTTCATTTGTTTTTTCTATTATGCTCCACAGCCATTTACTGAAGGTTTATCCAATTTTTATTGCTCTTTCTAGAGAGAATTTCTAGTTCTCTCTTTCATACTTTGGCTGAATGGAATAATACATGCCTGTATCTTTTTTACTTTTGATCTACTCGATTCCTCATAAACAATGCATTGCCATTGATTCTGCAGGCTTGTCCTCACCTTAAGCATGGCATTCTCAACACTAGTGATCTCAGTGAATTAGTTGATCCACGATTCGAGAAACATTATGTAGAGAGGGAGATGAAAACAATGATTGAGATGGTTACTGCTTGTATTCGACAAGCTACTCCAAAATAGCCTCGCATGGGGCAAGTTATTTGAAATGAAATTAGTGATTTGTCTTTGTTTCAGCCTATCCTTGTTATGGTTTCCATGATGTTTAGAGTGAGAACTATAATACAGGAGAGTTGATCTTGATTCTAGATTTTGTGGAATTGAACAATGAATTTTTTTTCTTCTGCCCTCTTCCGGGTGGTGAGAAGGTTGGACACAGAAAGAGAAATGTCTGATGTCTGTAATGGGATGAAAGTTTCGTGATAGCACTGCTTATGATTCAGGCAGGTACAGTAAAGAAATTTTAATATATAGGAGGATGGAAGCACTTGGCTTCGACGATAGCTCAGATTTTGACTTGAACGGTGGAGAATACTCCTTCAGGGAAGTAGGCCGAGGAAGCCCAAGTTTAGGGATGTATCCAGATAATTCAAGCTGTTAGGGTAGTGGGCGGCACCTACCTTGCTTTTGGGTAAATAAAACAGGGGGGTGCCTAACTTAAGCTTTGTCAATAAAGCTTCATAAATTCCTATATGTTTTTGGGATCAAACAAAACAAGGGGATGGCCTAACTCAGTCTTTGTCAATGGAGCTCCATAATTGCTCCATAAATGCCTACCTAAACTCCACCAGCATTTGTCTTTTTGAAAGCCTATAAATACTCTTCAGCTTTCATTTATAAGACACCAAGTAGAGAAGAGAGAGCTTGAGAGAAAATCTCAAGAGAAAAATATATTGGGTGTGGGTTGTGAGTTGTAAGTGTTGTAAACACTTTGTATATTTTCTCCCTTCAGTAAAAACGATCTGCAGCAGGTCCGGAGATGTAGGCACAATTGACCGAACTCCGTTATCAAATTTGTGTGTGTTATTTCCGCTATTATTTCGCATTCTCACAAATCTGGTTTATAGGAAAATCTGTGTAATTTCCCCAACAACTGGTATCAAAGCGTTTGGTGGTGAATTCTGTCAATTTTCTGCGAGGTTACTATTTACATAAATAGTGAATTTTGCGAATAGTAAAATTTTGTCGGTGATACCGATTCATCGACAACGGTGTTCTAATACACAAAGGTTCGCAGGAATAGTCAGAAACGATCCAGATAAAGTCAGATTCAAGTGGGAGCGATGGTCGTAGACAAAGGGAAGATGAAACTCGAGAAGTTCGATGATGCAGATTTTGGGTTCTGGAAAATGCAGATAGAGGATTATCTGTATCAAAGAAATTTGTATCAACCTCTCTTAGGAGAGAAGCCTGAAACTATGAAGGATGAAGACTGGGCTCTTCTCGACAGACAAGCCCTCGGAGTTATCCGGTTGACGTTATCCCGCAATGTTGCTTTCAACATAGCAAAGAAAAAGACCACGGTGGGTCTTATGGCGGCTCTCTCTAGTATGTATGAGAAGTCATCAGCCTCTAATAAAGTTCACTTGATGAGGCGGTTATTTAATTTGCGGATGACAGAAGGCGTATCGGTAGCTCAACATCTAAATGAACTCAATACAGTCACAACCCAGTTGAGTTCAGTTGAAATTGAATTTGATGAAGAAGTACGAGCATTGATATTTTTGTCTTCTCTACCAGAAAGTTGGAATGCTACTGTCAAGGCTGTGAGTAGCTCGTCGGGAAGCAATAAGTTAAAATTTGATGATGTTCGTGATCTAGTTCTCAGTGAAGAGGTCCGACGGAGAGAGTCAGGTGAATCGTCAACCTCTTCAGTTTTACATACAGAGTCAAGAGAAAGAAATTCAACCAGATGGAATGGACACAATAGATCAAAGGACAAGAGGTCCAAATCCAGAAATCCCAATAATTCCCATAGCTCGAAGACCGTCGAGTGTTGGAACTGTGGGAAGACCAGGCACTATAAAAATTAGTGCAAGAGTGCACCGAAGGACCAGGAGGCGAAGACAGAAGCAAATGTTACTTCCATCTCAGGAGGAGATGATGCGTTGATATGCTCTTTGGAGAGCAATGAGGAGTCTTGGGTGTTAGACTCTGGAGCATTATTCCATGCTACTTTGCAGAAAGAATTCTTCGAAAGGTATGTCCCCGGAAACCTTGAAAATGTATACCTTGGTGATGATCAACCTTGTGCTATTATTGGTAAAGGTGTAGTGAAGATTAAGTTGAACGGGGTCTGTTTGGGTGCTGAAGGATGTCAGGCATATTCTTGACCTGAGAAAGAACTTAATCTCAGTAGTGCAGTTAGCTAGTGAAGGCTACACTACGATCTTTCATGGTGATGACTGGAAGATTTCAAAGGGCGCAATAACGGTTGCTCGGGGCAAAAAGAGTGGTACTCTTTACATGACAGCAGGGACATGCTGTTCAATTGCAGTTGCAGCAGGAAATGAAAATCCCAATATGTGGCACCAGAGACTTGGCCACATGAGTGAGAAAGGGATGAAAATTATACACTCAAAAGGGAAACTTCCAGGTCTACAGTCAGTTGAGATAGACATGTGCGAAGATTGCATACTTGGAAAGCAGAAGAGGGTTAGCTTTTAGACAAGTGGCAGAACCCCAAAGAAGGAAAGACTAGAGCTCGTCCACTATGATGTTTGGGGACCAACGACCATTTCATCAATTGGTGGGAAACACTACTTCGTGACTTTCATTGATGATCACTCTTGGAAAGTATGGGTTTACTTTCTAAAGCATAAGTCTGAAGTGTTTGAGGTTTTCACGAAATGGAAAGCAATGGCTGAAAATGAGACAGGTCTGAAGATTAAAAAGCTCAGAACCGACAATGGTGGTGAATATGAAGACACCGGACTCAAGAAGTTCTGCTATGAGCACGAGATCAGAATGGAGAGAATCGTGCCAGGTACGCCTCAACACAATGGTGTAGCTGAGCGTATGAACCGAACGTTGACTGAAAGAGCCAGAAGCATTCGTATACAGTCAGGTCTACCGAAGCAGTTCTGGGTAGAAGCAGTCAACACAGCAGCTTACTTGATCAATTGAGGCCCATCAGTTCCATCGAAGCATAGAATACCAGAGAAGGTATGGAGCGGAAAAGAGGTAAAACTATCACATCTCAAAAATTTTCAGTTGTATAGCATATGTGCATATTAGTGATCAAGGCAGGAATAAGCTTGATTCTAAATCCAAGAAATGCATCTTCATCGGCTATGACGAGGATGAGTTTGGCTACCGCATTTGGGATGACGAAAACAAAAAGGTGATCCACAGCAGAGATGTGATTTTCAACGAAAGAGTGATGTACAAAGACAAGCATAAAACTGACGCCAGCAATTCAGAACAGAGTGGGCCAGTATTTGTAGATGCAGATGATGTCCTAGATAGTCCTGTGATGGAACCAGTTGTAGCAAATCCTCAGCTAGAGGAACTCGTTGGACAGAGCAGTGTGCAGCAGTCCGACACACCGCATCCTCCTACTCCAGCTCCTGTATTGAGAAGGTCTTCTCGGCCTCATGTGCCTAACAGGAGATACATGAATTATTTGTTGTTGACTGATGGAGGAGAGTCTGAATGCTATGATGAAGCTAGTTAGACTGGAGATGCTAGCAAGTGGGAGCTTGCCATGAAAGAAGAGATGAAGTCTCTGATCTCCAACCAGACATGGGAACTAGTTGAGTTACCCATGGGGAATAAGGCACTTCACAACAAATGGGTGTAACGGGTGAAAGAGGATATGTTGACAAAGATAGTGGCTATCGACAAACTGAAGTTGTTCAACTTCAGTTGGCCCGCAAGAGTAACAAGACCGGAAAGATCTGCTGCATAGATTGAGGTGTGAAGACAGATTGAGATCAGTCTTCAAGTGGGAGATTGTCAGGGTAGTGGGCGGCACCTACCTTGCTTTTGGGTAAATAAAACAGGGGGGGTGCCTAACTTAAGCTTTGTCAATAAAGCTTCATAAATGCCTACCTGTTTTTGGGATCAAACAAAACAGGGAGATGACCTAACTCAGCCTTTGTCAATAGAGCTCCATAAATGCCTACCTAAACTCCACCAGTATTTGTCTTTTTGAAAGCCTATAAATACTCTTCAGCTTTCATTTGTAAGACACCAAGTAGAGAAGAGAGAGCTTGAGAGAAAAGCTCAAGAGAAAAATATATTGCGTGTGGGTTGTGAGTTGTGAGTGTTGTAAACACTTTGTATATTTTCTCTCTTCAGTAAAAACGATCTGCAGCAGGTCCGGAGACGTAGGCACAATTGGCCGAACTCTGTTATCAAATTTGTGTGTATTATTTCCACTGTTATTTCGCATTCTCACAAATCTGGTTTATAGAGAAATCTGCGTAATTTTTCCAACACAAGCAACAAGTCTAAAAGTCGAGCCTTTAACATGTGCCCGGGGAACTATAGTGGCCGTCGGTTTAGAATTTAGATAAAGGTAAACTTCCTGCAAAATGCGTTCACCATAGATTGGAAGGAGGTAGCCTGTGTGATTTCTGCCTCTCGTTTTTGCCCTTTTTCTTGGGTAATCAGATAATGCAATGATTAAATAAATACAAAATGATCCTGTATTGATTATTTATTTCAGGTTTGACTGCGTTCTTTTTATTTTTCTATTTTTTTTTGGGTTTGTGCGTTATATACTCCTCCTTATCCTTCTCATTGGAATTTTAATTTTCTTTTCGTTTTCATTTTCTTCCACATAATTTTTCAAGAACCAAACATACCCTAGAGAGTCATGTCATCTTTGTGTGACTATACATATGTTCTGAAACCATTAGGAAGTGGAAAACCACATATGTTTTAATCTTCAAGACCATCTAAAAGCCATTATTATATGTAATCAGGAATGAGAAAGTACAAGAAATGGCACGAGTTTCTTATTCAGAAGGATTGAATTGTTGGTTTGTGAAGAAAATAAAAGCCAACCCAGAACTGTAAAACTTTGCCCTGATCTTTTCCATAAATGAATGGAAGGTAATGTTATACAACAACCACCAGCTTTAACCATTTTGTGATTTCATATAAACAATAAAAAATTTAAAACCATATGCAAGTCCTAAATGTTGAAAAAGGGTCAAAATATACAATATATCAGTTAATGACATTAGATAAATGGAGGAGCCTTCAACTTTTGAGCCCTTTGTTTTCTGTAATCCGAATACTCTTTCAGCTTTCTTCATTTTCTATTGGATTTTCTGTCCACAGTTTGATTTATCGAGCTTGCTATCTTGATCAGTGAATCTCTCAGTTTCCTTGGTTGAATGTCCTCTTTATTTGCCTTGCAGAACAAATAACAGTGTTAGAAGTATATACTAGATAAAAATGGCATCAGGGAGGAGTGAAAGAGGTGGAACCCTATAGAAAAACTAAACTAGTTTTGGTGGTCTAAATAGGATCTGAAATGGGTGATCGATGCAATTTTCACAATTATGGTGATATCATTAGACAACCAACCCAAGTCAGCAATTGCTTTGCGAAACTCTGTGAAAATAATGGTTTTCAGTTATTGAAATTTGGAAACAGTTTTTGTTTACCAAATATGTTCTGTTTTTAAAATTCTGAGAACAAAACAATTGGAAACAAGTAACAAAAGTAGAAAACTGGCAACTTTACCAAACGAACTTAAGGAACCTCAAAAACATTACAAAATATCTTAGCACTCTGTTTCCTTTCAATTCAATACTAGGACCGAGTTGGTATCAAACTTACCTCAACCCTGAGAATATTTAGGACCTTGCCGCTAAATGTAGTAATATTAGCATCAACCACCTGAAGGCCTAAAGAATTTATAGCATCCATCAACCTCCCAAATCCACCTCGTTTCTGCTTACAGAAGAACTTGATCAAGAAATCTCTTTTGGCAATTTGGTTCACTTCAACATGCACCTAAAGAAAAGATATAATACAAGTGTCAATAGAACATTTAATAAAATAAACTAGCAGTACTCATTATTTCATTGATGACCCTTTCTTCCATAGATGACAATAATAATCACAAGGAAGCTGTAATAAAGTAATCACTAAACTAGAGGATCTGCTAGTAACTCTTTTACCTCTGTTTTTCCATTATCGTTAGAGACGAAGCAATTTTGAATGTGATCAGTTGCAGGCCTAGTGCCCTCATGTACCACATCTGGCTTCATTAACTTTTCTTCTGCATAATTCACTTTGTGCTCCTCATCTTCAATTTGCCTGAGCTCATCTTGGAGTTTCTTCACCTCTTTCTGCAACTCTCCCACATATTCAATTGCATCTCCAAGAATTGCAGCTCTATTCATCTACAAGTGTTCATTAATGAATGAGGTCAAGGGCAAATAAGAAAAGATAAAAGAAAAACTTGCTATTACAGCATTTGGAAGATCTAATAAACCTGGGATATCTTAGGGACTAGAGAACGTAGAGTATAGAGCCCATCTTTAATCCTGTTCCTCCTATTCCTCTCTATGACAAGATTCTTTGATTGGTATTTCTCCTTTCCCTGCAGCTGGATAGCTTTGTCATTATCTTTAGTAACCTTATTGTTGCAATCCAAAATCAAACCCGCTTGCTGGTTGGACAGATTTTCTCTGTACCTGGGTCTTTTAGAGCCAAAAGATTTTCCCACTGACTGCTTCAACAGCTCATTTTGAGAATCATAACCAGGTTTTGAATCTGATGATGGTTGTTCATTAGAAGGATTGGAACCACTTGATGATCTATCAAAGCTAGGGTGGGTGTTCAATTGGGTTGTTGGTGTAAGAAATTGTGTTCTAGGAACTATAGTCGACAAGTGGAGTTTGGGTGGAAAGTTACGTAAATTCTCTTCAAGCGATGGATCAAGACGCTGTTCATTGAATCTCACATTGGTATAGCTCTGTGAAGTCATGGATTCTTGTTCTAAAGAGACATTACGGTGAGATGTAATCAACTCTATGATCTTGTGATCTTTTGGTATCTGAAAAAATGAATGTGTACTCATCAATTGAAGGAAACTAACATGCTAAGATATATAAAACGAATTTGAGGGTTATATTTATATCACAATGTTTTGAGTTTTGACTAAGAAATCCAAATGAATCTTACATTCTTTGCTGAAAATAGCTCAATAAGGCCACCAAAAACCGGGATTAGAACTTGGGTCCCCATTATTTCCTGTCAAAATCACGTTCCCATTTTCAGATGCTAAGACTGTCAATCACAGAATAGAGTAAACCAGAGTAAGGTAGCCAGCAAACATAGTAAATGTTTTAACTTTTAATCACATAAATAATGATTTCACTTATGATTGATCGTTGTTTCTCTGAATCAGGCCATGTCATCATCAACCTCAACCTCAAGCCCACATCAAAGGCATACATACTTCTTCTTTTTATCATTTTCTCAGTAACCAAACGTTTGATTTGATAAATCTATCTACCATTGGATAGCAGTATTGACTTACAACAGAGATTTAAAAATCCACATTTCTTAATTTGGCAAACCAAAATTGCATAAACCATGACAAAAAAATTATATGTATACTTCCTCATTTCATCATTTTCTCAGCAACCAAATGGATGGTAGGTCAGAGGATAATATCAATCCATCTATTTGATTGCAGTAAGACTTGCAACACACATACAGAGAGAGAGAGAGAGAGAGAGATTAAAGTACCCACATTTGAAGGATTTGAGTCCGAGGCACTGCCATGGATAAGCCACCAGGGTTGTTTTGATATCACTACTTCTCCATGAATCCTGCTTTCACTATCACAAATATCAGAATGTTTCTTAGTCGTGTAATCCCAAAATGTAACATCCATTAGAATTGAGAAAGAGACAGAAAGATCGAGTACCCAGAATATAGAGGCATGAAAAGAGGAAAATGTGCAAGAGCCTCGCAAGCCTTGGTCCTTATTGGATGCTGATAATATTCATCTCTGCACAGAGGACCCAACTGTTGCTTTCCTCTTTCCACTTTGACATTACCACAACCACTACAACAGCAACCCATCCATTCAATAAACCTACAAAAATCACAAAATGAATAAAAAATCCCCAAAACCAGCACGAAAATACTTAAACTGCAAATGGGTAAAGATGGTTTAGCAATGTGTTCCATTGAAATTGTACCTTGAAGGGTCATCACCCAATTTCCAAACAACACAATAGTCCCAAACCTTACTGTCAACAAAGGGTCTAAGCCAATCCACTGTTCTAATCAAATTTCTCATAGCTCCTCCTTTTAGAACACAAATAAATTCTGTGTGTGTCAAGTGGGGCTTTATTAATTTTACTACGGAGTAACAAAAAAAGACCTTTCATGTCTCCCTTTATATATAAATAAGTCTTTTCTCCCAAGAAATTAAAGGCAAAAATAGTACACGACAAGGGTAACCAACTTTTCGTTTTGAATTGTGGAGGAGAGAGCAGAGAGTAGAGAGTAGAGAGTAGAGAGTATCATCCTTAGTGAGTACCAAATCTGTGACAGAGGGGAATCTCATACTTGCAGAGGGAGAGAAGCAGTGACAGTTTTTCTGGACAAATTCTTACATGTTCCCGTATATATTAAATTCATGCATCAAGAAGCATGTAAACCGTTGATGAGGAGAGAAAAAATAATATAAATTCTATTCTCTTCCATGGATGATCGTAAATGTTCCTAGCATCTGAATTCAATATATGCATTGAACATATAAACATTTCTCATTTTTTTTACTGACTACCAGAATCATCATGTGCGAAAGAACGGATATCGAATGGTTCAAAAACCCAACCAATGATAGCAACCCTTAACCGCACACAATCATCAATATTCATTCTTTTCTGGTAAAAAGGAAAGTAGAGCTTGTGCCACTCTCCTTTAGAGTTTGTTCAATACAAGCCCCACAGTGTCTCACTTAATCGTGTAGTGTAATTACCATTTTATTCTTGACAAGATTTTAATTGTTCCATAAGAATATTTCAATCAATTCTTACAAAAATATTAATGGTGTAATATACTAAGCAATGGGCACAAATATGTAACGTAAAACGAAAAATTCTCCAAGGTGTCATGCGAAGGTTGAATGAAAGCACGAAGAGAAAAATAAGCCAGATTATGAGCTAATGTGTTTTATCTTTAAACTGGATTTCTTTTTGTTATATTGACACGCGAGTGAGGAAATGTGGGAGATCAATTCCATATGAAAATAAATTGGATTAATGAATGTGATATATATGGTGGTGGAACCACTACCCATTGGTTTAAGCTTTTGGATTCATATGTTCTCCAACATAATATATTAGACATTCGCTTGCTGGACTCTTCAAGCCCAAATTTCTTTCAAATTTAAGTCGTCATGACCAACAAGTGGTACCAGAACCTATGATTTGGTTGGGCATGAAAAATTACGTGGTTGACTTGTTGAACATGTCAAGAGAACTTGAGGGACTCGTTTGACATGAACAAAGTGATTTGGATGACGAGCGAATGATACTCGCATAATAAAGTCTGTTTGGTTCGCAAGATGAAGTTTATAAAAAGGTTTGTTGTTGGAAATCGGTATGTGGTTCTCTAGCCTAAGATAGGAGAACAAATGACTTTTCAAGTATCTTATTAGACTAAAGTGCGAGTTGAAATGTTATAAGCATGATGTAGAAAGGAAGCGATGGAAACTCACATGTGAGGAGGAGATTGTAGGGAATATTTAAGTGTGAGTTTGAAGTGACTTAAGCATAACTCACACATGAGATGAAGAATGTTGAAGATATTCAAATACGAGTTTGAAGTGGTATAAGCATGATGATAAGCAGAAACAATGAAAACTCACACATAAAGAGTAAATTGTTGTAAATATTCACAAGTCTCACTAGCTTATTTGCATGCCTCACTTAAGCAACATATCTTGTTAGTTTTGA
Source organism: Bretschneidera sinensis (assembly GCA_023935145.1). Lineage (NCBI taxonomy): Eukaryota > Viridiplantae > Streptophyta > Magnoliopsida > Brassicales > Akaniaceae > Bretschneidera > Bretschneidera sinensis. The sequence goes on along the minus strand of CM043701.1, from coordinate 102,858,364 downwards.
TTGGCAAAAATGATCAAGTAGTGAGATCAATGAGCTCAAACTAAGAAGTAGAAAGAACTCGACAGCATCTCAGTTTAATTTAGTGAAAACGTGAAGTCTATATCATTATAATTTATGGTCATAACTTATTTTTATACTGCTATGATTTTTATGATCAATCAATAGCTGCGCGTGGTGAAAATGAGAGGGGGTTTAGCAGGACAAGGAATAATTGTACGGTTTTAGCATGTGCTCTGCTTTGCCAAAAGTGTACAATCATAAAATCATCAAAATCTGTACAAAACAATCATGCAGTGAGAAGACAGAGCTCTTTTATCTCCTCTTTCTCTCTAGTTTATCCTTGGGCCTAAAGAAACGCAAAAGGGAGGCTCTACTCCATTAAATTTCATACGGATTTGTGCAGACCAAAAAAGAAAGGAAAAAATTATTTAACGAGTCATAGGCTCTTTAATATAAAAAGAACAAAACATTAAATGATAAGTAGGGCTAGATTTAAACCGAGCTATTCGAGTTTGAGTTTGTTTAAAACTTAGTTAAAATTCAGTTTGATTGAGCTCGAGCTTAAAAATTAACCTCAAACAGCTTATTGAGTCGAGTTTGAATACTTTAAGGCTTTGAAAGACTCTCATATAGTTCGATATGATATTATTGAATTCGAGTCAAATCGAATCAATATTTATTTAATATTTTTATTTATTAAAATGATAATTCAAACTCGAGCTCGAACTCGAATGAACAATTTAAAACCCATGCTCGAGCTCTGACTTGAACTCGAATATACTCGTTTGTTATGCAGTTCGAGTTTATAAAATTTATCGAACTTGAACTCGAACCCAATTTTCGAGTTTGATTCGAACTTGTACTTGAACTTTAACTTGTTCATTTTAAATCGAGCCTAGCTCAATTCGGCTTAAGTCCACCTCTAATTTAAAGTACCACGAAATCTAACAAGTAGTTTACAATATTACGGCAACCTTTTGATATAGGAAAGCAATAATAATCAAACAACACTCTGCCTTACTCAGGTTCCCATCAATGATCCAGGTTTTGAACCATAAACCAACCCTCCATTCCTCATTTATTCTAAGAGATAAAGGAGAGGCAAACCAAACTCTTTGGATCAATGGGCAATGAAGGAAAAGATGATCCAGCTAGAATCTCCAAAGCAAAACCACAAAAAGGACAACTATATTATCGTGAATCAATCCTCCTTTCTGAGAAGAAGCAATAGACTGAATGTTGCTATGAGGCTGAGGTAATCTGACATTTCTTCATATCAACCATATTAAAGGTAGGCTAAAATAAAAGGGTAATTGTTGTCTATATATATATATATATATATATATATATATATATATATATATATATAAGAAGTGCATTGCTTCGGTTGTTAATGTCCCAAATGTGCCAAGAAGTGTAGTGTGCTATATAAAAGTGTTTGTGTGATACTTGAATAAATTGCGGTGAAATTAATGTAATGAGTTCTTGTGGTAGAAAGATACTAATTAAGTGTTAATATAAGGTGTGAATTTTGTTAAAGTTTATGCATATTTCACGGGACTAAATCTGTAAAACTCCAGACGAACACAGATCCCGCTTCTCGATGAGCTTGGCGGTTTGGGCTTACGCCCATAAAGAGCCAAATAGTTTTTTGGACCATGTACATAAGTTGAGTCTAGTTTTTTGCTTGATAGTTTGGGCTTAAGCCCATGAAGAGCCATAGTTCTATAACAGAACGGAAACCTAATTAAACTCTAATTAGCTCTTCTCAAGTTGCATATTAATACTCTTTATACTGAGCATACATTGTAACCCAATACAAATGGGTATTAAATTGTTCTTATTTTGCTTTGAGTGCTATTGTTTGTATTAAGTTTTGTGTACAAGTGTTTATTGTTATAATACATTTTGTTATTCCCTTATTTGTCTCCTACCAATTTTACTCAACAATTTCAATTTGGTATCAGAACCAACAGTTGAAAAGAGAAATGTTAGAATTTTCCAACATTAATTGTGGGTTTTATGATTCGTTAAAACACCATAAATCATTTATCTATTACATTGGGCTTATAAGACTGATTAGTGTAGGTTTTAGACCCATTAGATCTTGATGGTTAGGCTAACAGATATTATATTGGGTAGATCTCTTACTCTGGTTCCAAATATAACTCTGAAGTTCAAAGGGGAAAACGAGGGGAAAGCCTCTGTGCCAGGTATGTTATATGGAGGTAGCTCGTGTGGCTATGGATTTCGCTGTGTTATTCGACGTGGAGCCCTAGTAAGTATATATGTTTTCTATTTATCAATAGGGAAAGCAAAGTGAAGCTTAGAAATTATAGAGCCATCAACACTGGTGCCTAGTGAAGGCAAATCAGAGAAAGATGTAAGCTCTTGGCAAACCGGTTTGAATCAAAGAATTTATGAGGAAGTACAACAAGAAGCATCTAGAGAAGAAATTGCAGTTGGAAGCTGTTTTTCATGCACCTAGGATTAAGAAAAATTTGTTGTCAGTATATCAACTAACAGCTCCAAAACTTTTGCTTTACAGAGGAATTCTGCCCTCTTCCTTTTGCTTTGCGTTTGATATTGAACAATGACCGTGAGGATGCTATGAATATTGCTCATCATCTATAATCTTCTGTTTCTGTTTCATTTCTAGTAGCATTTTTCTTCTCAAAGTTTGAGACAATTAGATCGAACTGTTGCAGTCCTTTGCTCGATGTTCTCATTTATTCCATAAATGTCTCACTTATCTCTTACCTTTGGTAAGAAATTATCTTATGACAGAAGATGTGGACTTGTTTAGATAAAAAAAAAAATGGCTTTCAATTATTATATTTGTTGAATTAGTGGTGAAACTTTTATCAGAACAAGAATCTAGTGGTGGAAAAGATATGTTATTTTAGATCATGCCAGGGCATTAATATTCCCAATTGTACCTGCACCATATAATATGATCAATAAGACAATTGATATAACTTGCCACAATACCAATTTTTAGTTACATATTTCAATTTTCAAGCTGCAGGTGAGTGTTTAGATCAGATAAATATGAAACAAAGGAAAAAAAAAGTAAGGATTCTGATAGAAATGCAATTCAGCAGAAGAAAATAACATAAGTGAAAGGATGAATCTTCCCATTTTGTTCTTCATACACTCGCCTTGAATTCTCCATCATAAGCAGGCCCGAATTCAGTGAATTGGTTTTTGATGTTTCCATTTTCGGACAATTTGAATCCTCTGGATTTTCCTTTCATGCCTCCAGGTTTAGCAGATGGAATTCTCTTGTCAAACCCGAATTCCAGGTCTGCGTTCCCTGCTGGCTTTGCAGTTGGGATTCTCTTGTCGAACCCGAATTCCTGGTCTGCGTTCCTAGCTGGTTTTGCAGTTGGAATTCTCTTGTCAAACCCGAATTCCATGTTTGAGTTCACACCAGTTTTGGCAGTTGGGATTCTCATCTTCTTTAACCCGAATTCCAAATCGCTTTCTCTGGGTTCCCATTCTTTATGATGCATGACGTTATGTTCCTGTTTGGGGGGTTTGTGGTTCTGTTTGGGGGTTTTCTGTAGGTTGTGAAAGCGCCTGTTGCAAAGTCTTCCAAGAAAGCAAGCTATAGCTGAGATAACAACTATAACTGCAAGGACTATAAAGACTGTACCGAACGAGCCATTCGAGTGTGACGATGATGATGAAGAAGGCGGTGGCCTGATGACGGTGTTTGGGTAAACAACAGGAGGCTGTTGTGCTTGTTGTATTTGAGCTGACATCTTCTAGTTTTGGTTGAGACTTGAAGACTTGAGAGGAAGAGAAAACTGAGGGAAATGGGGGTTTAGTTATGATTCTGCAGCTCTTTGTTCTTTGAGTGCAGACAAAGGGAATTAAGGGCAAATTTAATGAAACAAGTAACGTATAAGCATTTGCCTTGTGACTTGTAAGAGGAGATTATGTATAATTAGTGGATTCAAATACTAATGTGATTTTCTTTAAAAATTCAAAAGGGAGAAACTTTCTTTATTAAAGTAAGACAACTAAAGATATTCCTTGTGTTCTTTACTGCAGAAGAAGGTGCAGTTGCATTTGCTTTGTAAGGAGAGAAAGTAAGATTTTGGCTGCCTTTGGAACAGGCACAATCTCAAGACCCAATGACTGTTTACTAGGTGCTCTATGACTATCAATCATTGGAATGGGATTGATCTCTCCGGTGCAAGTCATGTATACGATCCAGTTTTGACACCCAAAATAAAGAAACCCAGCATGGTTATTAACATTCCCAGTAAATTAACATGGATTCAATTTTTGTGGGGCACATTCATAGTCCTGCTTTAACTATAAGATTAGAAAATCTTGTGTTTTTGGTCTAAGTTGTAGGCAAAATTAACATGGATTCAATTTTGGGATCTGTGTAAAGTTACTTGATAATCGGTTCCCCATACACCAGTTTATCTGCTTAATGGGGTCACCTTCTGCTTGATTGTCGTCTTTATTCCTTTCTTTCACAAAAGAAAGAAGGATTCTACTAAAATTAGAATAAATTTGGCTAGATGGCATGTCTTTTGATGATTGGAGCGCAATCATAATAATTTAATCATAATGCGCGCAATTCTAACAGATTGGTACACGAATAACTTTATAGAGATCCCTGATTAATGTAGCAGCCGGAGGTGCAACTTTATGCGTGTTCTCGACACGTTTTGTATGCCATGGTGACACTGTTGCTTCAAAGCCAGAATGTAGGTTATAATTACTAAATTGAACAGTGTTAATGGTCTTTAAATATTTGCTTACTTGCTTAGAGTTTTTTTTTTTTTATAATGTTTATGCTTTGATTAGTTGAGAAGAAAAAAAAAGAGAAACGAAAAGAAAAAAAACGTCTGAAAGAACGTATGGTATGCAAATATTTTAAAGGTATGAACAATTATTTTTCAACCTCAAGCCTCTAAAAAGCAATATATCCAAATCACGTTCTACCATTTAGAGAAAATTAAAATCATTATTTTAAATAAAAAATAAATTTATTCTCTAAATTTTATAATTAGGTTAATATGACATTAAGTTTTGAAAAATCGTCAATTCGTCCATGAATTTTATTTTTCAGGTCAATTGTCCAATTATATCGTCAAGATGCACGTGAAAGTTATGTCAGCTTATTGTTTTTCAAGTCAATTTATCTTCAAGTTTTATTTTTTAAATTAATTTGTTTTTATTTGGGAGGCTTGACATGCATTTCACGTACTTTTTGAAAGTTCAACTGGACGTAAAATTCAATTTACGTGATAAATAAAACTCATGGTTAAATCAATACTATTTTAAAATTGAAATGATAAATTTTAAAGTTAAATTATCCTAGTTATGAATCCTACGGATAAATTTGTTATTTTTCTTATTTTAATCAACAAATATAATGCGACCGATAATTAATGAGGTATTGCAAT